>CAIGQZ010032649.1:7827093-7864463 GCA_903798205.1 Danio tinwini | reverse complement strand
ATTAGGTGGTGAAAATCTATAATTTTTCATAGTTTTGTCATTCAAACCTTTAGGCTAGATCATGCAGGCTAAAAATATAAGACAATAAATTATAAACATTACTGTCCAAACATTTAAGATCAGAAAGGTTTTTAAAGTCAATATCAAGATATTTATTCAGCAAGGATGTGCTGATAGCTAAACTATTTCTATTTTTAATAAAGTGATTTTCACTGGTTTAATGTTTGTTGAGCAAAAATTACTGACAATGAAGACTAGTAGCGGCTACTTAGAAATCATATTTACCATTACAGGAATACATTTAGCTGTTTTTACTTAGTAAATACAGCCTTGTATGACATACAAGACTTATAATATACTGATTGCAAACACTACAACCAAGGGCATAGATTCGCTCTTGACATTGGTGGGGACATACTTCCCTGGAGTGCATGCATTGCGCAAATTTTTTTTGTACTTTTAGAAACATGAATAAAGTACTCAATAATATAAAATAAACACTTAATAAAACAAATAACAATTAATGAATGTAGAGGAATTTAGAGAGGCATGTGACGCAATTAAACTGTTTTATCCCGATTATTGTTTTTCATAATCATGGAGGCCAAAATCAAATCCGAATTTCGATTAATTGCACAGCATTGGTTAATAGTAGTATAGTAAACTTATAGCAAACTTGACTTTAAGTGCACAAGGGTTGACAGAGCATTATTTTATTTTGAGGTCGATTAAATTATTGGTGGGGACATTTCAGGAATTGGTAGATATTGGTGGGGACACATCCCCTCCATCCATGCCATGACTAGAACAGTGGTGCACATTTAAATAATTTAAAGGGGTAGTTCACTCCAAAATATAAATTAACTATGAGATTTTTTTGTTGTTGTTGGACACAAAAGAAAATATTCTGAAGAAAATGAAACTCAGACATGTTTGGAACGGGGAAGAGGAGTAAATTATGACAGAATTTAAATTTGGGGTGAATGATCCCTTGAAGTTCACAACCTCTGTTTGGTTCCCTTTGTTCCACTCACCATGAAATACAGCTCTCTCTCTCTCTCTCTCTGTTCTTGGCATGGTGCTACTTTGAGGAGTGGATTTTGACCTCTGGGTCACTTGGGACAGCATGTCTGAGCGTGTGCTTTCAGGACACATATGCCTTCTGTTGTTTTTGCAGATTCTTCATGCAACGCCTTCAAAACATTCTCTTGCATGGAATAGGTTGAACCAATATACTCCTTACAACCAAAAACAAGCACAAAGTAAAGGTGTGAACTAAGTCAAATTTGACTAAACCCATTACAAAAAGAACCAGTTCTGAATGTAAAACAACAAATACACTAGTTCAGACCGAGCAGGGAGGAGGCCTGAGGAATTCAATTTACCCCAGAGTGTCGAATAAACTGCCTGCTGTAGACTGTTGGGTCAGAGATCACACCAAAAGTCTGCACCCTCCCCCATCCCACACACACACAAACACAGTCAAAGACATTGAAGAGCACAGATGGTTAGTGGGTATCTTGTTTAACATGCATAGCTACAAGTTTCTCGTTCTCCTCCTGAGGAAAATGATGTACGGTGTAATATAAGAGTCTAGACACTGGACAGCTGCTAGTTTTCTAACCCTCATCTAATTTGCTCAAATCCACTTATTAATTAGGCAGATCTACTGCAGATCAAAATTTTACGCCTTTAAAGTCTTAAATCTACTGAAATATTGAGCTGTAAGTCTTAAATCATTTTTAAACAGATCTTAATTTTCCTTTGTTCATGTATAGCTACTCATTCTGGACAACACCCATAAAATCACCAACAGTCCATCTCAATAAAACTTTAAACTTTTTATTTAAAAAGGTAATGTTTAACTCTATTTACCACAATGTTTTAATTATTTCCTTACAATAACATTTGTTTACAAGTTCTTGTATTTACTGCTGAGGACACTGACCTGGACAGATTGTTGAGAATACATTTAGTTTATTATCATTTTAAAAACTTTAAAAACATTTGTTCGTTTTTTTGTTTTAAAGAAAGTTTGTGGAAAAAAGTGTATGGATACAAGTAGAGGTTGCTTGTTTTTGCACAATATTTAAAATATTTTGCTAAGAAATATCTCAAAAGTTTTAACTTTTATTATTAATTTATATAAAATGCAATACATTATAAGGATTTTTTGATAGGGCAAATGAAAATATTTTCCATCTGGGCCATTTCAAAAATTCCTTGGTGTTTAGCCCTTTATGAGTCTAAAATTTGATTCATAATAAAGGTCTTAAATTTAAACCTGCAGAAACCCTGTATATAAATCGATTGAAAGGGATAGTAGTTCATTAACACAAACAAAAACTGTTTACTAAGGTAAGATGTAGGTGAGATTTTAGGTCTTCAGTAGAACATGATTTTTAGCTGAAACTGGGCCTTGGTGAATGAATACAAGTCAATAGCAAAATTAAAAAAAATTATATAAAAACAGACCAAAACAAAAACCTCATGGCTCTCTGACATTATGTAGTGATGATTGCTTTTGAAGCATTGCTACAGTTTGAAACCTCCATGAATATTTGCCTCGAGTCAGTGGTGCAGAAAATTAAGACTAAAAATTAGTGAGGTTCATTTTTATTTGTATAACAATGTACATACAAAGGAAATTATATTGTATTATTTATTTATTCATTTTCTTTTCTGCTTAGTCCCTTTATTAATCTGGGGTCGCCACAGCGGAATGAACTGCCAACTTATCCAGCATTTGTTTTACGCAGTGGATGCCCTTCCAGCTGCAACCCATCTCTTGGAAACATCCATGCACACACTGCATGTCTTTGGACTGTGGAGGAAAACGGAGCACCCGGAGGAAACCCACGCAAACACAGGGAGAACATGCAAACTCAACACAGAAACGCCTTCTTTTCTATTTAAAAGCACTACAACAAAAATATTCATTTGTGTTTTTTTGGTGAACAAACAGTAGGCTATCAGTTTTACGTGCAAGTTTGTGTATGCAAATCTCATTGAGTGAACGCGCTCAACACCATTTGTGGAGGCTGTGTTGGACAGGCCGATTGTCTCACTTTGACACATAATTAAATTTAGTTTTTCCTTTATGTGTTTTATTTTATTATTATTATTTACTCTAATCGCCAATGTTTCAGCTAAAAAAACTATTTATTATTAGGTAGGTTAAATAAATGTCATGTTTGAATTATCGCATTAAGTAACTGAGGTAGGTGTCTGTGTGGGACACATTTGCTATTGATTCCTGCCTTATTTGAGCACGGTTCTCCTGACTCTCTCGTTGAGCAAACTTTTGGTCGTGCTGGCTCTTCTCTGCGGGAATGTGTTTCCTGTGCTCCGCTGGCCGATTGGTCCGCAGCCTTCCGGAGAGACGCGGATTGGAAGGCTGACTGCGCTCGACATCTGGAAGGGAGGGGAGTAGTGATGGGAAGTCCGATTCATTTCTTTGAAACGATTCTTTCGAACAATTGGAGCAGGTTTAAACGATTCAGCAGATCTTTTACGTCAGGTAATAGTGTGAAGTTATATGTGGAAGTATATATGTCCAAAGTATTTATAAAAGTAGCCTATTGCATCGACGTGCTGCTTTTCTCTTCACTTAGAAGAAAAATACCTACTTATTTTGGTATTGAGCCGCTGTGTAAAACATATGCTGGATAAGTTGGCGGTTCATTCCACTGTGGCGACCCCTGATTAATAAAGGGACTAAGCCGAAAAGAAAATGATGGAATGAATGAGTTTTGGTATTGTGTTTATTGCAATGAATTTGCATTTATTTGTATTTGTTATTTGTATTTAGCCATAAATGTAATTTATTTAACAAAATGTTTTTTTCAAATTAAGTTTATAATTATTTGATTTCTTTATAGTTTTTTAAAATGTATTTTTTTTTTAAATGTAATCAGTTTCACTTTAAATGTAGGTTAGATGCCTAGAAAAAATCCAAGAATCCGGGAAGTCATTGATAAATATTCAATTTAGGCCATTCAAAGAACTCAAAAACTAAATGTGATTGCTTGTTAGATTCTTCTACAGGGTAAATTTGACATGGTAATATGATTTAGCTAATTTGAGAAATAAATGTATTGTAATTTATTCCAAACTTCTGTATTTAGCTATGGATTTGATTTTGGTAACTTTAAATTTCAAATGAAGTTTACTATTATTTTATTACTATTCCTTTTTAGCATTTTACAAAGGTTATTAAATGTACAACAAAATGCAGGCCAGATAATATATATTGGCAAAAAGGTTTTCCAAAATGTTACCAAGAATTTTATGATAGACTTGTTTTTTGTTCATTCATTTAGACTGTATATTACTTGCTTGTAATTGTTGATTTTTTTTATTAAAACCATTGCTTTAATTAAGAATTTATTGCAATTCACGTGCCATAGTACAGTATGCGTTATTGTAGTGTTTCATTCATTTTCCTTCGGCTTAGTCCCTTTATTCATTAGGGGTCACCACAGTGGAATGAACTGCCAATTTATCCAGCATGTTTTACACAGTGGATGCCAATCCAGCTGCAACCCAGTACTGTGAAACACCCATACACAGTCATTACACACACTACAGCCAATTTAGTTTATTTAATTCACCTGTACTGCATGTAACTGGACTGTTGGGGAAACCCACGTGAACACGGGGAGAATGTGCAAACTGCACACAGAAATGCCAACTGACCCAGCCGCAACTCGAACCAGCGACCTTCTTGTTGTGAGGCGACAGTGTTGCTAACCACTGAGCCAGCGCGTCGCCGTTATTGTAATGTGCAACACATACATGCCATAATAAATTATCATCATCAGTCTGAAAAGTTTTAGAAATTTTGACAAAATATTCTCTACTCTGTCCAAACGAGAAGACTCTCTCCTCTTTAGTTCAGTGAATCAGTAGTGATGGAAGGAACGAATCATTTTTGCTAATCAATTCACTGAAAAGATTCGACTCAAATGAACAACTCGTTCGCGAATCAGACATCGCTAGAGAGGAGGAGAACGGACGAGAGGTAAACCAGAAAAAGAGGAGGAGAACGAGAGAGGGTGCTGACATCTGAGGTGAGTGATGTATTACGGCAAAATATTAAACCTGAACTTAAGAGCATCTGAATTTGTGATCCGTGACTATTTATTTCACGCCATTTGTCACTTTTTTATGGCGACAAGTTTTAAGGGTTTTGAAATACGAAGTTGTGGACGTGCTTCGCCCTAACAGCGATAGCAGAAGGCGGACAGGCGTCTCGGCAGACGGGCTTTCAACTAACTGTTCCCAATATTATCCTAACATTCAGTCGAACGAACGCTCAAGTATTTCTTCAGCAACATACGCGATACGTCTTGAAACGCTGTAACGATTTTGACGCCCATTTCGTGCTGTTCTGTTCTGTTGGCTTCAGTTGCGATGGAATTGTGTAAACGGGGGTCGTACGTGTGGTCGCAACCCTCCTCCTCAATTTCTCTTGACATAACTGTTTGCTTAGGTTTCCCTTTCGATTCGTCTCTTTTACATAGAATGTCACTTGAACATTAGGTTGAATAATGTTAAATAAGGACCATTTACGAACCATCTATTTTGCCGTGGTTATTGGTACGCGCCTCGCCTTTCCCCTCGCAGGTTTTATGGCAGGCTCCAGCCCCCTGTTCAAGGCCAGGCCAATGGAAAAGTCAAAGCAGCGGGAATCTATAGTCACACACGACTGAAGCAAACGCGCCCGTTTGCTCAGTTTAAAGCACCACCATGTGCATTTTATAGAATCATTATAATAGTGTGTATGTGTGTGTATCCGTAGGCCCATAAATGTGTGTGCGCGCGTTATCGCTGCTGCTGTAGGTGCGCGTCGCAGTGGCGAGACTCCAGTCCGGTTTCATGACGCCCGTTCTGCGGCAGGCACCGGCAGCTCCAGCAGCAGACATGCTCACATACGCCGGTCTTCATAACCGTGGAGAAAACTACAATAGCCCGTTATATTGAGTACCAACATAAAACCCTCCACAGTAAAGGCGTTTGCGAGCTCTAGCTGTCGTATATGGTTGTGATGTAGGAAGCGCAGCCTGAGAGCAGCTCTGGGAATTGTTATTACTTCAAAGCTCTTTGCCACATTTCTGCAACGCAATATTGGTTTCAGATGAAATGGTAGCGGTGGCTTGTTTGTTTTGTGTTCTTGTTAGTGTGTTTGTAAATTACAAGTGGTAATTTCCACCGAGTTGCATCCCCAGGCCGTTCTCTGTTATCCACAAGAGATGTGGGGTGTGATTTTGCTTCATGGGTTAGTTTTTCCTCTCATTGCTGCACTGTTTATAAGCTCACAGTAGACTGGAAGATGAATTCATGAATATTATTAACAGATTCAGAATATTATTGTCAGATATTTTGAAATTTAAATCAAATTACTGCTTGTATGGTTGGACTATTTCTGTCTCAATTGTTTAGCAAAAAGTGTGGTATGTAGGCTCGCATCTCATCTTCCAAATACAATAGCAAAGTGATTAGTAAAATTATTTGATATTTATTCTTTAATAATATAATCTATATCATAATTATTTTTAATTAAAAAGGATAGCACACCCTAATAAAAACTACTCAGTGGGCACAGGGTGTCAACATGACGTCAGATTGATGTTGTACCCCAACATCGTGGGACATTGCATTTTGAGTGGAAATTAAAATTGGGTTGCTGTCAATGTCCAACGTCAAACAGAAATTGCATTTCAGTTACTATCCAGCGCAACCTAAAAACAAAAAAAAAAAAAATCAACGTCTAATGATTTTACAGCTTGACGTTTTGTGGACGTTATGACGTCTATCAGACGTTGGATTTTGGTTGCCATACCTAATGTAAAAAAAGACCAGTAATTAACGTCAATATGATGTTGGTATAAGATGTTGGCTCGACGTTAGATTTTGGTCACTTTTCCAACACAACCTAAAATCAATCAAATATCAATATTCACGTCATTATTGGACATCAAAATAACATTGTCCTTAGATGCTGGCAACCTTAGTCTAACCTAATATTAATGTCTTATGACGTTGTGTTTGCTGGATAATTTTGTCATAATTTGTCAATAAAAAAGTCCTTTGAAATTTCCTTTGAAATCAATAATTTTTTTTACAGATTTTTTATTATTTTTTATTAGATTTTATTGTATATTATATTTGTTTGTATTTTATTCATATAAACAACATTTGCAATGTAATATGTATTATTTACAACAATAATCCAAATTTTGCAGTTTATTACAAGTATTCTAAAAAAGATACAATCATTTTATATGATATTGTTTTTCACTGAGGTTTTCAAAATGGGATAAACTGACTTTTAACAACATTATGTTGTCAATGTTGGACCAGTTTAACAATTTTGCCAGTGGTCTGCAAAGTGGTGCTTTGGGGGAAATCTGACAAAATACTTCATATTTCATAGGTGGTCTTTTTAAGACTTTAAATATGAACTTTTATTCTTCCAAATATATTACTTTTTCATTAAGATTTTAAAAGAATTCTGGAAATCATGATATTAATAACAAATATCAATAGGTATTTCATTGTTTATGTTAAAGGTCTATATCTCTAAATCTAAGGTTCTGATTATATTCTTTGGCCTTAGTTCCATGGCAACATTAAAGCAAGGTGTTTAATTTTGGAGGTATTTATATCACACCTAACATTTTCCTCATGAAACAGCCTATACATAAAACTATTCAGCTGCCTCTGGATTTTTGAAAAGTGTTTTTTTTTCCAAGGGCATTGCAATATATGCTTTGTTGGCATCAAAGTGAATGTCCAAAAGTCCAGGGACTTTTTAGGTGTTAAAGATTTTTACAATTTTCATAAGAGTGTTTTTTGATGTTCTCATGGAAACATTCAAACTGCCATCAATTTACATTTGTATTGAATTAATGATCTATAAATAGTACAGAGTCTTTATTTATTTGCTGAAATAAAAAGATGTTCAACTTGGTCTCTCAGACTTCAGCAGTTGTTCCGTTAAAAGCTGTTAAATTATTTTACAACATTAAGTTGCAAAGACTGAGTGCTGCTGTTATGATGAATAGTAATTAGGAAACCATTTCTTTAAAAATGTGACCATGCATACTGTATACGTAGCATCGAAAATCTCAGTGTAAACATTTGTCCTTTTCAATGGTGCTGGATTTTATCCTTTCACTGCTTCTCTGTTTGTTGCGCAACAGCAGCTCAGGTTTTTTTTTTACTCTGCTATAGGAATAGTAACAGTATCCTTGTTAAGGATTCAGATTTCTTGTGCTCTGGCTGGGATAAGGTCGCTGTGTCGGGAATGTGAGTCTTCTGGAATGTTTTGCTGAGGGCTGTTGTGGTCATAAAGTCTTTTTTTTCAGACCCGGTGCTCGTCGGGGTTCGTTGTATGACGCAATGACAGTTATAACATTCATCATGAGGTTGTATTTTGGTATACTGCTAGCACAGTGCTATGTCATATTATCCGGTTCTCAGCATGCAGACTGCCAGCCTATGCAGACACAAGATTTTGTTTGGGTGCAAATGTGCCTGCCATCACAGGATATTTAGACCGGTGCTACTAAGACACTGTTGCAGGTTAAAAGAAATGGATATTTAGGGTATGTGTTGGCTGTCTCGTTGGATGTACATGTCATGAATTTGCAGTTTTGTTTCTGTAAACATGATGTAGTTTTCTCAAATAAAGCAGTGCACCATGCACTCAAAAAATATTTAACACCAAAAGTTAAACTTTATGTAATTCAAGTGGATGTCAATTTTCCATCCAGTTTAATCACATAAATCCAACGTAAAAGTTAACATTAGTTTAACCTCTTCATTTTAAGTTTACATGAATGAATTAAATAAATTTGATGACAACTGCTGTACTCTGTTTTATGCTTGTATAATACATAAACTTTACTCATTTCTAATAAGTTATTGTTATTTGCTTAATATAAATACATTTTATGTTCTTAGATATATTTTAAATAATTACTCAAAACAGGTTACATTTTCAAATGTTTATTGTGTAATTTCTCCATGAGTCCAAAGTAACATCCAAACTGACCCAAAAAAGTAAAAAGACAAAAAATCATAACAGCACATACTGCAATGCAGTTCTTAACAAAGAAAGGCAACATATTTCTGGTTATGACTCATATGTGACTCTTTAGTTTTGTGCCTTCAAGTAACATAAACAAGGATACAACATCAATGATTAATTTCACATTTTCAAAGTAATGTTATTGCATAGTATGGCAAACAAAACCCCCTCTTTCTAATGTTTGTTTAAAAAAGTAATTAACAATATACTCTGGATAATGCCATTAAATAGATTCTATAAATAGAAATCATTTTACTACACATAACTGAGTTTGCATACCTTTTTAAATACATAACAAGTGTACACATTTCAGCATTTAGAACAGCAAAACATGTCCTATACTCACAGCAGAGGGGCATGCTGCATCTCTAAAGATCAATCATGGCTTTAAAGGGATAGATCACCCGAAACTGAAAATGCTGTCATAATTTACTCACCCTTCAAACATTGTTTCAAATCTTGTTTTTTCTTCCGTTATTTAAATACGAATATATTTTGAAGAAATCGGTGACCACTGACTTCCATAGCATTTGTTGAATGTACTTTTAATAATGTTAATGAGGTTCAATGCTCATTAAATAGATTATAAACCTGTCCATGTCACTGAGAGGGCGGTGCACTATTCTGTGCTTCAGATTAGTATTTAAATGTTTCTGTCGTGTTGCTTCTGGTGCAGACAGCCAAATTGCTTGTCACTGGAATATTGTGAAGTTGCATGTTGTTAGGATATGGTGTTAGTTATTATTAATCCTGCTGATATTTTGTAACAAAATGATTAAAAAGGATTCGGAATTTAAAACAAGCTAAAGATTTGTTAACTATCATTGTATTTACATTAATGTGTGATTCTCGCCTATTTTACAAACTGAGGGGCAAATTCTTTTCTGTTGGCACAGATGCTATACATGCAGCTTAACTTGTGTTAAACCCAGAACATTCCTTCATGCAGCAGCTGCTGTCATTTTTATACTGCTCCATCTGCAAGTTTCTGTTTTTGTTTTTTGAGACATATTGCAACATTAATATTCATCTACCTTTTTCATTTTTTTTAGATTTTCATTTGCTCCTGCAATATTTTTAATTGTCTCACCACAAACTAAACAAATTAATAAAGAAAAATACTTGTTTTTATATGTGCTCATTTTCTGTAATAACACATCTGTTGTATTTGCTGTAATTTGCTTGTTTTGATTACTTAATAGCTGGAAATCACACAGCTGTTACCACCATTATTACCGCACTTTGATTTGTCTGTAATTGTTTCATTTTTGAATCATTTACATTGTACAGCTCAATAGCCATATATTTGTTTGTCTTTTACCAGTATTTTAATCTCGAGTCAACAGTGTTTATGTTCATGTTATTTTATCTTATTGTAAATATCAGATGAGACAATATGTTTTTATATCATTTTCTTCTACACATTAGTTTTACATTTCTCAACACCTTTCAATATATTTTTCACACACTCATAGACACACACACACTCTCTTCTCCAGCAGCAGATATGTTACTCTGTCAGTTCATTGGTAACCTTCTTCATACAGGACCTGGTGTCATTGTTGCAGCGCCTGTTTGGTTTTTTTAGGTAAGTAATGTGATGTCACTGCTAATAGCCACGTCCTCTGGGCACACACACTCTCTCGCTTTCTCTTTATGTGTGTGTTGTTTTATATTCCAGCAGGCTGCTGCACTGTGTCTCTGTCTCCCTCTTTAAGGGTCTGGACTTGCTGACTTAGGAAAAAGTGAGTCAGAGGGGGATAGAGAGAGAGAGAGAGAGAGAGAGAGACTGCAGCTGATGGCTTAGAGGGGTGTGTGCCTGCACCCCTGTAGTACATCTGCACTGTTGGGTTATTGCTCTTTTATATTGTTTTAAAGGAAGGTGCTTTTACTGCAGGCGTTCTAAAGCCTTCGTTATTATGGGAATTGAATGAAGGCTGTAAATGTAAATAAATTCACTTGCTACTTTAGTTTTGTGACGTTAAAGTACCCACAGGGTACTCTGAAACAACATAATTTTGCTCAGATTAAACATTTAGGAGGCATATTAGTTTTTTAGCTGACAAACCGCACAGCAGTTTGATAAGGATGGTTAGTCAGAAGCAGTTTGTCTCTCACTTGATTGCGCCATTGTTGTGATACAGATTGTTTTGCATTTGTAGTTTGTTAGGAAAGTCTGTTTTAAAAATGATGCATGCTTTTTAAAATTGCATTTATTTTTGTTTTTATTTTTTTAAACAATTTTACATTTTGGCAGAATCGTGATGAATTTATATTGATTGGAATAATCTTTTTAGCAAGCAGTATGTGGCAGGTGGATCAAATTTTAATAAGGGACACCCTTCCCACACACATCGGTTTTGGGTCCCATGGAGGAATGAACGGATGAGGGATGACAGTGGAATATGAAAGAGGAGCAGGCCTCAGCTATTTGTTTATGCTTATGCAAAAGTCATTAGTGAGGGACTGCTGTTTACTTCATTTTGCTGTTTGTTTATTTTATAAATAAAGTTTATGTTCATTGTGCCCTTCTCTGAGGGCTATAGTTTGCTACAATCATGTGTTTTCATGTAATCTAAATTGCTATGTAGTAGCCCTCAATGATGGTCTGGATGGGCCAGTGGTAAAGATTTTTGCTAGCCTCACCAAAAAAAAAGAAAGAAGCTATTTCTTAGCCACATATATTGTGTCAAAACAAGCCAAATATACTTATCATACGTACACTTTTTATTTAACATAACCTTTTATAAATTAATAGTTATGTAAGTGTATGCGCAAGATTGAAGGTCCTAGATCTCATGTAAACTATACAAAATCTGAGAGGACTCGTGTTAATGGAGTTGTGTTCAGTAAAGTTTTATAAACTAATTTCGAGAGGAGCACGTGATATGATTGATCGTGGTTGGCCTCTCATCCGTAATCAGCAATAATTTAATCAGATTGATTCAAGTTTACAATAAATAGATTAAATTCACTCTACTACCTCATCTTCATTTTGGAAGTATCCCTTCTTCCACCCCATCTTCTTCTTTCCCTACCTTTACCAGAGGGAACTCTGGAGACCGACCTGATCTCGGACCCCCTTACATGCTTATTGACCAGGCGGGAGCCCTGGGCTCAATGATCTCCGAGCTCAAGGTTCTCTCCTGGGACAGCATGCCAAACCTGCTATTAGCGTCAATCATATCTACATGTGACCTCTTGAAAGGAATGTTACTGTAATGATGATTTAACCATATTAGTTATAACAGTGTTATTAAACAGTACTTGGGTTTTACTGGTATGAATTGTTAGTGATCTTGATCAGAATATAGATCTGCTCATGAAGAAACAGGAGCCTGTAAACGTCTCACTGTGCACGCATGATCATCCTCTCATTTTTTGTGCTCAGTATGTTTTCACCTGCTTGCTTTTGCTCGCGCGAACACCGATAGCCTATTTTCGTCAGTCGTGCTGCTTCTCAGTTTGTAAGATCACATTTGCATGCGTATATTGACACTGATTGGGCAACTGACAATCCTGTCTTGTGCCTCGAGCATTTTCCACACTGGCACTGCACCATATTCTTGAGCCCTGCTTTTTTGTTTTATAAGTCAAGTGAGGTATGACTTTCCTGCTTGCTTTTTTTCCTACAGATTGTACATTTTTATATTTGTACAAATCTAACACCAATTCACCGATTACAAGGCTGTCTGGGGTTGCGTTTACATGCTGTGTGTAACACTACACTACACAATAAACCAGTGACGGGGTTACACATTGAATGAGAAGTGTTATAGGAAATATGTTTGTGAGTCAGGAGTTTTCACACTGGATTTATTGGTAATCGGTGGCCTGCAAGAAGCTTGTGATCCAGCTTGTCTGTGAGCAGATTTGCAGTGAAAAAGAAAAAGGAGAGTTTTGTTACCTGCAGAAGCCACGCTTGCTGACATTCTGTTGCAGGTCTATGACTTCTCCCCCCTCCTGTCATTGTAATGTCCTGTCAAAACACTATTTTTTTTCATACTGCAGTGAGTTACAGACAGGTTCAGATGTGTAGCTTTTCTCTGATAACATTAATGATTTTACACATTGTGTGTGATTTTCGGATTTTTAGACTTTGTTAAAGAGGTGGTCCAGAGTGTATTTTTAAGGCTGGGTTGTGTTTATAAGATGCATTTGTAAAAAAAATCATGTTATTATAAATCTTATTATATATATTCAGCTACTCAGCTAACATAAAAACAACTATCATATTTCCTCGCTCTCCGAAAGCCCACCCTTAAGAGGGTCTGATTGGTCAGCTAACATAATGTGCTGTGATTTGCGGATCGGCGGAGGAAAAACTTCATGTTTCTAATAGCATGCGCTTTGCTTCTGCTGTGTAAATTTTGTCAATCAGTTTAGCTGTTAGCCACAGCAGTTTGAGCCTACCACATTTATTCGGAATAAGCATGTGTAAGTAATGTGAAACGTTGATGTAGAACGTAGGGAAGCAGCTGCATAGAGAGACACTGCAGCACTGGTGAAGATTGTGGGTGTTTACAGGGGTTTGACGGATAAATATGAATTTGTAGCTAAATTGATGCCAATTAGCATTTCCTGTTGTTTACATGTTTGTTTACGTCCTTGCTACAACATACTGTTAACGCCAGACACTAAGCATTTAATAGATCAATTTTAACAAAACAAAAAAAACTTACAGGTTGTGGCTTACAAATACACAGCTTCTTCTATCATGGTTGGAGCTGCTTCTTTGAGGAGTTTTAGCTGAATCCAGCACTGAACTTGGAGCGATTCTGGAAGATGTCCTTTGTCTAATGCTAGCTATATCTTTTTTAATATTTCTCTGGAACATAATTAAAATTAAATTTTAAGCACTTCTCTCTTTGTTTTATGTCCATTGGAAGCCCAAATACAGAAACAGAACAAACTCTGTGGAAATAGCAGCATTTGGATGACATTTTATCTTTCTCTGCTATAACATTACAGCAACTCTGGCCATGCTCCTTTGCTGCGGGGGGTGTATGCCCATGGCGTATGCGTGTAACCTGAAGCGCTTGTGATCTCACCAGCCTGGATATATATTTTTGTAGTCCCCAAACTTTGTTTGATGTAGGCTTTGCTAAGCTAACTCTATAAAAGCCAATGCCTCTGTTTGCATTGAACTTTGAACATATTACATTCAGATATGTTTATGTTCACACAGTTACATTAGACATCAACTAAAGTTTAAAATATAATATCGTAGTGGACCACCCCTTTAATACATGATTATTCATTAGGGAAAAATCAATAGTTCGCACTTAGCTGATGATTGATTATAAAGCAAGTTTGGCATGCTGTCCCGGGAGAGAGCCCTGAGCCCAAAAGGTACTTGAGCCCTGGGCTTCCTCCCGTTTGCAGGGCGAGAGGGGAGCTTTGTGCTCAGGTAGATCTCGAGAACTCCCCCTTTTTTGATAAGAGCTGATGACAGAAAATGATTGCTATGAAGAGATATGCTGCTGGATGGGAGTTTGACTAGTGCAAAATTTAGATTGATCAATTAACTGCATGTTTTTGGAATGTGGGAAGAAACCGAAGAACCCGGGGGAAACCCATGCGAGCACGGGAAGAACATGCTAACTTCGCACAGAAACGACAGCCGGTCTGTTAAAGGACTAGAACCAGTGACGTTCTTGCTGTGAGGCAACAGTGTTAATCACTGGGCCACCGTGCTGCCCTATGAAGGGAAAGGTGGAGAAGTAGGGGTGGAAGGGGGGATTCTTCAAATTGAAGATTACTGTAGTGAGAAACCCTGGCTCTTTATAGTAGGTTAGATTGGTTGATCATACGTAGTTAATGCAGAACCAGCCGTGTTTAATCATAATTACGTGATCCTCTCGAAATTAGTTTATAAATAAACTTCACTAAGCATTGATTTACCTCTCATTTGGACATTTGATAGTGATTTTGCAGTGTATTGAACATCAACATTGAACAGCTGAAATGAAAACACACATTGCCTAAAACCAACAGTCAAATTTCTTCTTATGAAATAGTGGAAATCGATAACTTGCACATTTAGAAACTAAATTTATTATTTTCAAAGATTTTCATATTAAAAGTAGCAGTATCTTTTAAAAATAAAATAACTCTGGTATATCCTGTAAATATAATTATAGGTTCTGAATGTTGTTTGACAGCTTTAGCCACCATATTGGTAACCACGATCCTCTTACCTTTAGTTTGCTATGAGGGAATGATGTGCAGAAAGGAAGCCCTAATCCGATTCAGTTAAATGTACATCAACATACTCAAATAAAAGTCACAGCATGAATATGCTAATAATATGCTAATTCCCAAGTGAGTCTTTTTAACTGACCTATTATAGAGAACCAATTGTTAAATGGCGTTTGTAAAAAAACAAAAAACTTTCTAGCAAAGATGAAGAAACCACATGAATATCTACTTAAACATTTGCCAACTGGTGTTAGTGAAGAGTAGACTTTAAAGGGCACCTATGGTGAAAAATCTACTTTTCAAGCTGTTTGGACAGACATATGTGTAGGTATAGTGTATATACTGTCATATTGGGGTGATATAAACACACTCAGTCCAACATAAAAACGGTGGATCAATTGGAGCGGTTTTGAGATCGACCGCAACTTGACGTAGGAGTGCGGTCCTCCTGCCCACCAATATTGATTGACAGGTGGCCATTACCATATCCTCAGTATGTTGTTTCACGTCCACCATTTTCAGCGTGTGAGTCAAAGCGTCTTCACCAAAGAAACACCCTTGCTCTATTTTTAGATGGAAGGCTCATTGGGCTCAACATTCACCAAATTATCGCTCTCCTTGCCGCCAGTGTTTGTAAGTTTTGGTGTGTTTGCATACATGTGTACTTTTCATTCTGTCTTCCTTAAACTTCAGCCGTTTGCATTTCCCCCGGTCACAGAAGCTCCCTGTCATCTTAACTAGGTGCAGCTGGAAAGTGCGAGCGCGCTGCCTCACGTGCTCGTCCCTCCATTGGAAATAACGAACTAACGATGTGCAGCGCCATGCATTTCGCGTTGTCGCGGATGAAAGTGATGACCTTGGCGTTACTCACTATTCTGCCGCCTAGGTCGCCTCTATGGAAGCGCTGGCCCTGCTCAGGACACTGTTCATATTTCTGCCGCGCCACAGAGCGTTATCTGAATAGTTTCATTTTAAATAACATGCGAATGTGCGCCGTGTCGTGGCTCTGAGCGACGCGTCCGGTGTATGACACCCTTTAATTATAGCCTCAAGCAGGTCGTACACCAGAAGTGCCACTCGGCGACACGCAGCGTCGCGCCACGCAGCGGCCTGCTTTTTAGAATTTTAAACATAAGTTTCTAACAGGTGACACACCAACGCTGCAAGTATGCGATACATTCAACTGTCATGTGCACGCCGTGTCGCAATGCATCTGGTGTGTGATGCCCTTCAGTCAAAGTTAATTTAGTGTGCTTGGTTATTAGTCTCGGTGTAGGCTACAAGCTCGGAGCTTTAAACTAGCACACAGTTGGCTGTAAAACTCTACAAAGACACAAATGATTTTGTACTCTCTGCTTGGTTTGTGTCGGAGTCGTACATGTACAGCTGGCTGGTACTCTCACTCATGTTGCTTCTCTCTGTCTGCCTGTCTATTGCAATAAGCAAAGCGGGGAGCTCTTGGCTCCGCCCCCTTATTAAGTTGGGTGGGAAGTCGAAACTAATTTTCATGTGAAGCAAGACGCCCCTAAAACAGCAAACTGTGTACACGCCCCCAAAATGGCACTTTTTAACACATCATAATAAAAAAATCTGAATTGTGTTTTGAACTAAACCTAAACTGGCACACTCAGAAGAACCATAATAATAATATTACATCTTAAAAAAGGGGTAAAATAGGTGCCCTTTAATTTACTGATGCATATTTGAAAAATGTATTTATCTGAACTGTTTTAGACTAAATATCGCCTCTGGCTTTTCTCTGGAATTTTTCTGTCCAGCTGCTGCAACATTTTGCATAAAATCAATGTGGTGCTCTCTGCAATAAAAGCAGGACTACTACACACTAGGATGAACCATTGTAATAAACTACTGACCGAATTATAATGTGATTCATAAAGTAAATGTACCCTTTTAAAGTTGTTTATTTGTCCTTTCTGCACAATCAATGTACGCCTTATGGTCTTTGCGTTTGCTAAATTAAAGTTTGGATGGTATCAAAAGAGAAGAAACTGTGCCGACAGACTCCCTCTGATTCTCAAATAACAGCCTAAATAAAGATTAGGACAGAAAATCGGCTTAAAATTTGTCTAGCGGGACACTGGCCTTAGACTAACTTTAGAAAAGCGAGGAGGGAGCAGCCAGACTCATCTTTCATCCTTAAACAGTCCAGCTTTTCACGGAAGGGGGTGTAAAATCATGTCACGATCCCACCGTCATTTTTAATGCGTGTGTAAGATTATCACACTCCTCTCATCTGACCAACAGTTGCCTTGGGCTTGACTCAGGATTATGAAAGTGCTGTTTCATTCCCGCTGTGTGCATATGTGTGTATCCTGATGCCTGTTTTCTATCCTAGCCTAACAATAGGAGGCTTGTATTGTTATTTCTCGCTCCCTATTCCCTCCATCTCTCTTTTTTTCTCTCTTTCTTTCTTCCTCGATGCTGCTGTTGGAAGTAGACAGCCATGTGCTCTGTTTTCATAAAGAAAGACACATGGTCAAAAATATATTGATTTCTTTAGTGTACGTGTTTGAGTTTGCTTGGACTTAAATAAAAACGATTTACCTGATAATTAATTTCACAGCCCCCTTGGACATGAAAAGTCACATTTATTGACAAGCCTGACATCACTTCCTTTTTCCTGTGGATGTTTTGACAGAGCCTGAGTACACACTCACTCACATTCCTCAGTGTGTTTGCTCAGAGTGATTGTGTGTTGGCATGTTGGTTGAGAGTCGGCCAGGCTTATGTTTCTTCATGCTTTTCTGAGAAAAGCAAACATTCTTATTCTGTTTTCCTGAATGAATTTGTATATTATTCTGTCTGCCTCTCCTTGCCCGACCTTCATCTGTGCTGAAATTGTACTCTACCAAAATGAAATCATGTCAGGCAGGCCTGTCTGGCTCAGAGATGTGAAGCGCTGCACATCAGCCTTCCAGTAAGTTCCTTCGCTTATTCAATCTTCTCCCCTCTATGAACCCCGTCGACGTCCATCTTGTTTATTTGTATTTTTTTTGACAGAGTGATGAGGTGAAATGCGGGTTATATATGCACATGAAAGTAAATCTGCATTTCCAATATTTCTTAGCTGCATGCGAGTGCGTGTATATACTGTATGTGTGTTGTCAAGGCTGTCAGATCCAGATGGTAATTTTTATGCTAATTTTCATGCCTCGAAGCAGCGCGCTCTAAAACCTGACAGGTCCAAAGGTGTGAGTGTATGTGCGTCTGTTTCTCATCAGTCATGTCGGCTGCTGTAAATTCATATTCACATTTCACAAGCCAGAAGCAGATCACTGTCTTATCAAGATGTTTTATTAATGTGCTGTGCTCTGGGTGGTTTTCCAGGGTGACGCTACATGGTTGATACGGTGCTCTGATTAGTTGCTGGTGGTCACTTATATGAAACCATGGTTTTCTTTCAATTACGAATCCTTAGTATTTAGATGTAGTGGGCAATGTCATTGTTTAGCAATGTCAAATACCCAATTAACCTAATTCAGACTTGGATTGGGGACTAAGTCAAATTCTTCCAGTCTCCCACCTTGACTATTCTACCACTGTAATTAATCGATTAATCGATTAATCAGATAAGAGCAGTATAGTTTATAAGACACACACACACACACACACACACACACACACACACACACACACACACACACACACACACACACACACACACACACACAGTGGCAAACGAGCACAGTGACAAACATGAAGGAAGCAGATCTCACGTAACGATTAGTTTTATGGCCTTTTTTGATGCATCAGATAAACAGCACAGTGACAGACATGAAGGAAGCAGATCTCACATAACGTTTGTGAGAAATACTACAGTAAGAACTTTCCCAATGATTATTTGATGTATTTGTTGTGGAGTTAATTCAAGCTTTTCTGCGACGATGAGTCGCACACAATGTCATTACATTGTTTACGCAGACCCACACAGACAAACGCACAGCAGGGACATACATACACACACAGCGTGCGCGTTTTTGCACAGCAAATTTGACAGGATACATGTATGCTAATATCCACTGCTGTTTAGATCCATTAAGTTGATCACTAATCCATTAAGTTAATGTACAAAATAAACTATCCTATTTTAATGTCAGGAAATTAAAACAAAGAGACTTATTGTGTTTATATCACCCCAGTATGACTGGACCAGCCTGATCTCGTGAGAAAATGTAAGTATTCTACGTTTTGTCAGTTTAGTGGCTAATTTGTACGAATTCGAACGAGTTAAGTTGTACAAAAATGTACAATTTTAAAAAGGGAGCGTGAAAAACCCAACCGTCATTGGGTGATGAGCAAATTGTACTAAATTGTACGAATTAGATTGTATAAATTATAACGATTTAGCCACTAAATTAAAAAGTTACGAATTGCCGTGAGATTGTGTTGGACTGGACACACTATACCTACACACAGTTCTGTACAAACATCTTACAAAAGATGATTTTTATCATAGGTGATGAAAACACACAACTGCGCAGAAGAAATAAAGGCTTTATAACGTTACATTAGATCGCTAACATTATGTTAGCGCTAGCCTTAACACACAACACAGCGCAAAGGAAGGGGAAAAAGATAACACTGGCTGGCTATTACATCTAGGCGCTATATGATCTTTAACCAAACTAGCATGGCGCTTGCATGCAAATGACTTTTCATCTCATGTTACTCTTAAGATTATTTCTGTTGTTTACGCTGGCTGTTTTACTTTTCCCTTCAATCTGTAGCTTTTCTCCCTGGTCTGTTGATCTGTTGATACCATGGCTTCTTGCCATCAAACAACTGCACTTCTGTTTACCAGTCCAGGAAGTGATGCCTTATATGGAATTTGTTTTAAACGAGACGTCAATTTCTAAATTTTTCTATCTATATTTTTTCGTAATAGATTAAATGGAATAATTTGATTAACACCCTATTCTAGATGCATACACTCTCTAGATACTGTATACTACAAAACACCACACATGCTGTTTGCATTATTATTTGTCTAAAATACAAAGTCCACCCACATGGCATACTAACAAGAATCTATGCTTTTATCACAGTTTGAGAGCTGTAGTTCCAACCACACAACTTTATGATGCTGCTGGCGAATGTTAAGTGTTTTGGCAAACACTGAATCGCACCCTTAGGCAGTTGTATGTTGTTTGCCACACTCACTCTTTAAATAACCTCCTGAGTGGTCTGAAAATCTGTTGGCCAAAGGCTTTTTAAACTGCAGATTATTGGTTTAATGGGCATTAGTATTAATATGCTGCACAGTCTGATCAGGAGTTACAGAGTTTCACAGAAATGAAAAAGAGAGAGGAAAAGATAAGTCCTGTGTAAGCTGTTTATGTAATATCAACACATTTCTGTGATTTGTCAATGTGTAGTTTTGGCGTTATGTGCATGGGTGAGCACACACATTCTTTGCATGTAATTGAACTGTTTTTCAGAGGAAAAACTGGGAACAATGGGTGCATCCTGCTGGTGATTATTGATCACACTTATTTTTGTACACACAAACACTATGCATCTGACCAACTCTTTTTCTGACTTGCTTTGTTGTGTCTAGCTAAAGTTCCGTTTGACCTCCTTATTGTGTGTGTGTGTGTGTGTGTGTGTGTGTTTGTCTGTGTGTGTGAGTGTGATGTTGCTCTAATGGCTTGTAAGTCATGTTTATTGTGGCCCATCCGCTCTGTTCATTGTTCTGGGATCTGTGTTGAGGTCACAGACATCCTGCACCTATATTTTTGAAGGAGCACAAAAAATGTTTGGTACAGTACATTTTACAATATATGCCTGATAGCCCAGAAAATGTCTCCACAACATCTAATATTCTTAAATAAAGAAAAGACTGTAAAATCACTATTTAAGTAATAACCACTGGAATCACTAGAGCATAGTGTCATGTACAACTATAAACGAGGACACTTCAGTCACACATCAGGAGTCCTCGTTTGTGGACATTTAATCATGTTTATTTTATACAGTATTATAACAAATCTTCATACAGCATATATTTACTTAATCATCCAGTGCTGTGAGTAAACATGCAAAATGAGTGAAACGTTAAACTTGTGTGTGTGTGTGTGCAAAGCGAACATTTTTGTGTGGCTCATTCATCGTTACAGAAGGGCTTAATAAGCTTCACAATAGGGCTGCATGATATTGGAAAAATACAATGACATTGCAAGACTTTATTTTTCAGTGATATACATTGTGATATCAAATATATTTCACCAGATAGATTGAATATCACTTTTTGAGAAGAATTCTCCATTTCAGAATGTTTTCAAATAACCATTCGGAAACGTCCTGGTACATTCTTACTGTGGTATTTGTGACTGGGTGCCTTTCTGTCATTTTGCCGTGTTTATATTCCTCTGACTTAAAAAAATTACATTCTTAGCAGGCTATAATAAATGATCTGATGGGTATTTTAAGCTGTAACTTTACAGACACATTCTGTAGACACCAAAGAGGTGCGTAGTATTCAGCCCAACATGCCTGAATGACTACCGCCCGGTAGCACTCACACCCATCATCATGAAGTGCTTTGAGCGGTTGGTCCTGGCACATATGAAAGACTCTCTGCCATCCACACTGGACCCACATCAGTTTGCCTACCGTGGCAACAGGAGCACAGAAGATGCAGTCTCCATAGCACTGCACTCTGTACTCACACACCTGGACAATAAAAACACATACGCACGAATGCTGTTTGTTGACTTCAGCTCAGCATTCAACACTGTCATACCCTCTAAGTTAATGATCAAACTTAGAGACCTGGATATAGACACGTCTCTCTGTAACTGGGTTATGGACTTTCTGACTAACAGACCTCAGAATGTTAGATCAGACCACATTTGCTCCACCACCGTCACACTCAACACTGGTGTACCACAGGGCTGTGTGCTGAGCCCTTTCCTCTACTCCCTTTTCACCATCGACTGTAGGCCTGTGAACAGATCCAACGCCATCATCAAATTTGCAGATGACACCACAGTGATTGGTCTAATCAGCAACAATGATGAGACTGCCTACAGGGAGGAGATACAGCATCTGGCCACGTGGTGCACCAACAATAATCTGCTCCTTAACACCGACAAGACCAAGGAGCTCATTGTGGACTTCAGGAAGGGACGAACAGGCTCACATGATCCCATCTACATCAATGAGATGGCCGTCGAGCCTGTATCATCCTTCAAGTTCCTGGGGACCCACATCTCCAAGGACCTTTCCTGGACCACCAACACCTCCAGCCTGGTCAAGAAGGCTCACCAGCGCCTATTTTTCTTAAGGCAACTTAAGAAGAACCAGCTGTCATCAGCCGTCTTGGTGAACTTCTACCGCTGCACAATAGAAAGCATCCTGACCAACTGTGTCACAGTCTGGTATGGAAGCTGCTCTGTTGCGGAGCGTAAGGCACTGCAGGGGGTGGTGAAAACTGCCCAACGCATCACAGGGACCACTCTGCCAGCCATAGAGGACATCCAGAGGAAACACTGTCTGCGCCGAGCACGCAGTATTCTTAAAGATTCCTCTCACCCTGCTCACAGACTGTTTTCTCTCCTGCCTTCTGGCAGGCGCTTCAGGCTCCCCCGGACAAAAACCAGCAGACTAAAGAACAGCTTCTTCCCCAGAGCTGTCTCCCTCTTAAACTCTGCTCCCCACTGACTTTTTGCCCCCCTAATACACACCCCACTCTCCTCTCCTCATAACTCAGACTCATCATAATCACTGCACTACTTAACATTTGCACATTTAAAAATTGCACATATTCATTGCACTGATTCATTTATTTGAACTGTACACACCTACTGCACATGTACATTTGTAAATTATGTACACATCCACTGTACATATACATTTGTAATTATGTTTATCTATCTGCACACTTCTGATTATTAATAGCAACCTGTACATTTATCCATCTATTGTAAATCTCTGTTCATAGCTAACACAACCTGTATATAATGTTGATAGTACATCCATTTGTAAATATCACCATAGTTTTTCTATAACTGCACTTTATAACTTATACCTGTATCCTGCACTTGCTGCTATTGCACTCCTGGTTAGACCTAAACTGCATTTCGTTTCCTTGTACTTGTACATGTGTGATGACAATAAAGTTGAATCTAATCTAATCTAATCTAGTAGAAGCCCGTTAAAAGGTTTAATATACAGAACACACTCATTAATCACAAGCTAAATGCAAGTGTTAAATAACGGATATTTTTTACAATGTGTATTGCTACAAAATGCTGTATGACAGCACTTTCTAATCATCAATGGAAAAGAAGCAGTTCATCAAAAATAATAAACATTTACATAATAATAAACCATAAACATTTGAGTGAGACCTTATGTCAAACCTATAACACTACCTAACAAAGTCTTATCCAAGTTTTAGGAACAACAAATAATAACTTGACTTCTAGTTGATCATTTGGTATCAGAAGTGGCTTATATGAAAGGCAAAGGCCTCTAGATTACGCTTATTTTACCAAAATAAAATTTAATCATGCCTGGATTTTTAATATACAGTATAGTAATGTACAGTATAGAGTATAATGTCATGGTGCAGTGGAAAAATAATTAATATTGTGTATGACTCTCATAAGCTTGGACAACTGCATTCATACATCTCTGCAACGACTCAAATAATGTATTAATAAACTCATCTGGAATGACAAAGAAAGCGTTCTTGCAGGACTCCCAGAGTTCATCAAGATTCTTTGGATTTATCTTCAATACATCCTCTTTTATCTTACCGCAGACATGCACAATAATGTTTATGTCTGGTGACTGGGCTGGCCAATCCTGGAGCACCTTGACCTTCTTCGCTTTCAGGAACTTGATGTGGAGGCTGAAGTATGAGAAGGAGTGCAATCCTCAGTATATATGAAATGACAATGTGGGATATCGAGTGTCTACTGAATACTAGCATCACTAATCTAGAGCTGTGGAATGTCAACACCATCATGATGACATCACTAAAACATTATCCAAAGTGGTGCGGGGCTCTACTTGTTGCATGTCTTCGTTCTTTTTGTGTGTGCGCTTGTGTGTGTTTGTGTGTGTGAAAAAGAGAGAAAGCCCACTCCAGATGTTTGACATTAGTGATCAAGTCTGAGGAGGATGGACTGGTTTTTAGTGACGCCCACCATCTCCCTCCCCCAATTCCTGTGAGCTGCTGGAACAGGAAATGGGTTTTTGGGATGATTTCAGCTCCTGCGCTGTGCCTCTGGCTCTCACACAGCACACTGTGGTCGTGTGTTTGTCTGTGAAAGGGACAAGAATGCTCCTACATGTGTGTTCCTGAATCAGACCTAAGCCTTTTATCTTCTGCACTGCTTTATTGGCTGAATCTTCAGGCATTTTTGTATGCACTTAAAGGGATTGTTCATAAGTGAAGCTTATGACAATTTGAAATAAATGTGTGTAATTCTAAAAGTATGTGCTAGTTGCTCTTTTTTCATTTTACTCCATCATAAAGGGAATTCAAGTTTCAAACAGAATGTGCAGGGGCTATTTTATCCGAGGAACTTTTTAAAAGTTTCTTCCTATAACCATTGGCAGAATTAAGGATTTTTAGTATCTTTGAACCTCAGTAATTGGGGAGGTTTTTAGTTCTAGAGTGATTTTGTTGAATGGAGCATCTGATATTGCTGTCACCCAGCTTATCTCCCTTCAGAGTTCCTGATGTGGGTGTAAATGCAACCAACAAAGTACTGTAGAGGGAAGTTAGATCCTTTTGATTAGTTCCTATAGGTTCATGCACACCAAGTCATTTTTCACCCCTCATCGTACACATTTTTGAGAATATTTTTCATCATTACCCATGTGATTTTCACTAGCAATAAAATTCACTCCCTGCCATTAGATGGTGCTTAATAAAAAGCAGAAATACCTTAACACAAGGTGGTGCTGCACAACTGTATGTTTCTGACATTCGTGTGTGCGTGTGGAAACTTGTGGATCCTGACACGTGGGGTTTTTTTCACGTGTTGAAGAACGTGGTCAATCTTTAAGCATGGTTTATAGTTCTGCGTCAAGTGATCACATGGCTTGCGCGTTGCCGTGCATTTATACTTCTGCTTTCTGTTGCTCTGCAATAACACTTCCGAAACTCTAGTTGGCAGTGAGGTTTTTATGTTCCTCTGTGTCGAGTTTCTTCATTGGTGTTTTTTCTGAACGTTACCTTAATGTACACGTGGCTCAAACTCGCTCATTCAGAGGCGGGAACCGACGGACGTGCAACAACTTTAATCATAAGGTAAACACAAAACAACAGTCTCCATCTGGTGCTCCTTCATGGGAATTGACACTTGTAAACACTCGCTCTATCGGGCTCGCGTAGCCCACACTCATCAGCGCTACCAAGCAGACCAATCACAGAGCTTGCGCTACACGTCGTTGTGACGTGTAGTTACATTTTTTAAGAGGTGTGCGTCGGCCACGGCGAGAGCTATGCGTCCAATGACATGATGATTGTAAACAAAACGATCTGTGAGACCAGTGTTGGTTCACACCCCTAGTAAACTGGGACTGTAATCAAATCATTATTTAGATTAGCGTTTGTGATTATTTGTTACGCCCAGTGTGGCTTGGAATATGAAAAGGGCTAAACATAATTATGACAACCCAATTTCTTTTTAAGTTTCCCTGAAGGCTGATTTATACTTCTGCGTCAAGAGCAAGCGTATGTTCTGGCGCAGCCTACGCATGGTCGCATAGCCCTCGCCGTGGCCGTCGGCCACGCTGACGCACACCTCTCAAAAAATGTAGCTAAGCAACGACGCGTAGAGCAAGCTCTGTGATTGGTCGGCTTGGTAGCACTGACAAGTGTGGGCGGGACCGAGAGCCGTGCGAGTCTGTTGGAGCGTGTTTACAAGTGTTGTATCCCGAGCTCCAGATGAAAAGTTTTGTTTGTGTTTACCTTATGGTTAAAGTTGTTGTATGTCCGCAGGTTCCTGCCTCAAAATGAGCGAGTTTGAGCCACTTGTACATTAAGGAAGCATTCAGAAAAAACAAAACACCAGCAAAAAAACTCGACAAAGAGGAACATAAAAACCTCACTGCCAGCTAGCATAAAAGTGTTATTGCAGAGGAACACAAACAAGGCACAAAAGTATAAATGCACGGCAATGCGCAAGCCATGCACCGTGAGTCACACCGATTACTTGACGCAGAAATATAAACCAGGCTTAAGACGTTAGCTGCTATGGATCAACGAGTGGTTTGCTTTATTTACAAAAAAGATAACAAACAATAAAAGAATACTTAATCATCCAAAGTGTATTTACAAATGTGTACAATAAATGCAAAATAATCAAAAAAATCAATTGAAACAAACCTGATAGAGGGAAGAAAAATAAGCGGTGCCAAATCAAAGAAAGTAACCAATTAAACACCTGCTATCTAAACTTTTCCCATCTCTAATTAAGTAGAGAAATCTGAAAATTCATTCATTCATTTTCTTTTTTCGGCTTAGTCCCTTTATTAATCTGGGGTCGCCACAGTTAATTGAACAGGCAACTTTTCCAGCACATGTTTTCCGCAGCGGACGCCCTTCCAGCTGCAACCCATCTCTGGAAAACATCCATACACACTCATACACTACGGACAATTTAGCCTACCCAATTTACCTGTACGGCATGTTTTTGGACTGTGGGGGAAACCGGGGCACCCGGAGGAAACCCATGCGAATGCAGAGAGAACATGCAAACTCCACACAGAAATGCCAACTGACCCAGCCGAGGCTCAAACCAGCGACCTTCTTCCTGTGAGGCGACAGAGCTACCTACTGCGCCACTGCGTCGCCCCGAAATCTGAAAATAAAAATAAAAAAAACATCTTCGGCGTTACCTAACAATATTAAACAAAATTTTTTTTTACATTTTTGAAACGCTGCATTCTATCTCAATGGAGAAACATCAAATTTTCCAAAACTGTTTGCTAAGCTTACGATTACATTACAAATTTGAAATCACCAATAAAATTAAACAACAGTTGTCTCATAAGTTTAGTTTCTAAATGTTTGAATCAAACAATATTGGGATTTTTTTCAGGTTGCCCAAGCTACTACACATGCGCACTCGAAAGGAACGTGATCACGACACCAACCTCATTTATGACCGTTCTACGCATTATCATCCTCTGGATAGTGATCGTCTGATTGCACTGGTTTTCTGAAGCCATTCACAACTTGGTTTGATGGCGAATCTCCTCCAGAAATTACAACGACTCTTTGTTTTCAAGTTTGTGGGGGAACGAGTAATTGCTTTCATGTGACGTGCGTTTGACAGGACTGTACCTCGAGTACATTTCATACAAAACTGAAAAAAACATTTGTTTTTAAGTGTAGTTGGTTCATTTAAAAGTACAAATTTCAAGCTTTATTTGGATATATTTGTCATGGACACGTCTCGTCTGAGCCTCTACCACGGAGAAATGTCAGTCTATAGCAATTGCTAATTGGCTTCTGTACTAGTAGGTGGGGCTTCATTTGCCATATTGACCATTACACTTTTCCTCATTTAAAACTATAGGAGTAACATGTCTTGTGTATTTTACAGTCTTTAAGCGTCTTTTCAGCAGTCAATCAAAAAAAAAACTTCATCTTCATGACTGAAATATTATACTACTACTAGAAGTAATAATAATGCACTACTTTTAATGAATGATTACACAATTGTTTTTTTTTGTTATTTTAGCAGTAATCAAAAGGAATAGAGACAAAATTAGTACTTCATAAGGTGTCTAAAATGTAATATAATTTGTAATAATTAATTTATTAAATTTATAATATAATTTGTCATTTTGTAATTTATAACATACATTTTTTGTTACATAATAATTTTCCATTTTCAGTAAATAGTATGTCTGTTAAACTTTTAAGAAATTGTTGTCAAATTGACCAACATGATTTCAATCAATTGTAATGTTTTTAAAATGACTAAAACCCTTTTTTTAATCACTAAATTGGATTTATTATTATTTAAGGTGAACACTTTGCTTCTTAAATAGCAGGAGTGTTATGAAAACAAAATCCCGACCACATTTGTCATAGCAGCATCAGTCAATATTCCTCATCTGATTCTTACGTAACTTTTAGCTGTGTGTTTGTCTGGCTTGACAGCATTGATTTATGATGCTCCATCCTGTTTCATCTTATGCTGGTTATTAGGGAATGATATAATCTATGCGTACTTGTCACTCTTTATATGAGCAGTATCAGAACAGACTGCATCAGAAGAAACAGCCTTCAGTTGATGCGTGTCAGCATTTTCTGATCAGTGGCAGCACAGCAGATATGAACTATTGAAGTGCTGTGTATGCGTTTATTCTGACCTAGCTATACTTTTGGGGACAGCATTTCTGAAAGTTTTTTCTACACAAGTGTTACTTATAGTCATTACAATTTGCTTAATTTATAAAGTGTGGCTGTACACAGTCATCAAAAATAGCTCCTGAACGATTGTTTGCAGCAGTCTAGAAGAACATGTGAGGTCTCTTGAGACTTCGGTTATAGTTTAATTCCTCAACTTTGCCACAGATGTGTCTCCCAGAAATAGAAATGAGGAAATTGTTGATGTAGATTTTTAGAGAGTACAATGTTACAGGTAACTGTGGCATGGTTCCAGTTGTTAAAGAGATAAAAGATTTTTTTTAAATGTCATCATTTACTCACCTTCCACTTGTTCCAAACATATTAGGTTGGTTGGTTTCTTCTGTTGAAAATTATTTTGAAGAATGTTGGAAAACAGGGGCGTCATGGTGGTGCAGTGGGTAGCACAATCACCTCACAGCAAGAAGGTTGCTGGTTCGAGCCCCGGCTAGGTCGGTTGACATTTTTGTGTTTGCATATTCAGAGTTTGCATATTCTCCCGGTGTTCATGTGGGTTTCCTTCCTGCTTCTTTTCTCCCTACAGTCCTAAGACATGGATGTTTCCCAGTGTTGGGTTGTGGCTGGAAGGGCATCTGCTGCGTAAAACATATGCTGGATAAGTTGGCGGTTCATTCCGCTGTGGCAACCCAAGATTAATAAAGGGACTAAGCTGAAAAGAAAATGAATGAATGAATGAATGTTGGAAAACATTTTTGACTAGGTATGGGTATAGTTAAGGTTTTATCGGTATTACTATTCTTATCGATACCACTTATCGGTTCGGTACTTTAACGGTTCTTTTATCGGTACTTTTTGTAGTGTTTTATTTTTATAAAAAAAAACAAAAAAAACTAATTAAACAGAATTACCAACACTGTTTTATTATTATGTTTTTAATGTAAAATAAAACGAAACCAATGATTGTAAACAATTAAATACATTTCTACCTGTAAAAGAATGTACAATGGTTTGAAGGAAAATGACTCTCAGTTTTTAACCATTCTTCTGGAGAAAAATCAACATGTTTGCCTTTTCTGGCAGAAGTCGGGACCTTTCTTGGTTTATTGTGCTCCCTACAGTTGAAAATACCCTCTTTGAGTTGCAAAATGCAGTTTAATGAGATAATGTTTATGATTTTCATTAATGCATTCATATGAATGACTGTGTTTTGGGAGTTAACTGTGTTTTTAATACAGTTTTGGAGCATCTTGCAATGTAAAAATAAGCTTATTTAATAAGCATAGTTTATTATTATGCTATTCATAGGCTATATTTTTTAAATACAGCTGATGTAAAAGCATTTTTAATGTTTAAGATTTATTTAGGCTGTGCAGAAAAAAATACCGTTTTCTTTGTTACCGAATGTGTGTTTATTTAACTATTAATGATATACTAATATAAGTGATTGACTGCATAGCGATGTGGAGGATGTAACGTTACTGTTAGTAACAAGGCAGTCAAAAACTTTTCATTGGTCTTACTGCAGTTAATGCACTTTCGAAAGATGCTTTCAGTTAGCCAGATTGCTTGCATTTCCACCTATACAAAAAAACTACTTGTTGCGTTTGTTGTAACAGGCATTGTCGAAGTCCACTTGGGAAATACAACCAGATTGGTTAACTCCGCAAGCTCGAGCTGTGTGTGCTCTTAGCATAAGTCGCAAGCTATGTGTGTGCGCTTAGCGCAGAGCTTATCGATACTTCAGTCTTTTATAATTTAGCACCGATACCGATAAAGTACAGAGTTTCGGTACCCTTCCCCACTTTTGACTTAGCTTTTTTTTTGGTCCTACTATGTTAGTGGCTACCATTTTCTAATTGTTTTCTGTGTTTAACAGAATTGATAAACTGTTTGGGTTTTAACATTAGTTAAGTATTTTCAAGAGTTCACACTTAGATATTGCTTGATAATAATAGCAGGTTTGCCGTGCTGTCTCGGGCGAGAACCCTGAGCTCTGAGATAATTGAGCCCAGGGCTCCCGTCTGGTCAATGAGTATGTAATGGGGTACGAGATTAGGTAGTTCTCGAGAGATCCCCCTGGTAAAGGAGGAAAAAAGGTGGGTGGATGGGGGGTTTCTTCAGAAACTAAGATAAGGGAGTAGTTTTAGACAGACTACTTATTAGTGAGTTTGGATTAATCTGATTGACTTGCTAATGATTACAGATGAAAGACCAGCTGCGATCAATCATATCATGTGCTCCTCTTGAAATTAGTTTGTGAAACTTCACTAAGAGTGAACCATAACAATAGTTCTGCCACATATATTATATTGTGTAGGTATTGTACCTGTCAATTTTAATATGTAACTATTACATGCATTAAGTAATAATGTTAATGAATGAGACCTTATATAGAAAGTTGTGAAAAGCTTATTGTACACAAGTTTTTCTTAGGAGACATTGATGACAAATGGTAAAGATGTGAATCTGAAATTTCAGACTTTTTATGACAAAAGTTGGCATAATTCTTTTGTTTAAATCTCTTCTGAAACTTGCATGTGAAAACACATTTGGGATTACTGGGGGCTTCTTTGATAAGCAGCGGATTAAAGCAAAAGTCCCCATTTGTTGTCAGTTGCTTGCTCATTTGGTGTTGTTCAAAGGCACATAGCTTTGTTTTTTCAGACCACAGAAGAAAGATTTTTAAAAATGTCCTTCTTTTGTTTTTCTAAGCATAAAGTTTTAAAAAAGAAAATCCCCAAAAGTATCCCTAAAAGATCCCATGCAGCACATGCTGTATTATATTCCAATTTTTATTTGACTGTAGAGTTTGTAGAAACTCACTGAAATGAATGTATTATGTATCAAAATCTTGACTATGGCTGTTGGTCTTTTGTACAGACGTTTTTAGAAATCAAAAATGGGCACAATGTACTATCAATGTGCTTTCTTCTGAAAGGAAAATAAACCTTTTGTGTCATTTTGACTTTTATCAGCCAAGTTCTAAGATATTTAACTTGTACAAATGCATTTTGGGGATTTCTAGGCATTTGGCTTTTAAAGTTTGGAAAGCATTTGTATCTGATGTTTTTGTATATTTTTGTGTATAGATTGTTTATTTTTGTGTTGATATTACTTTGAATCAGAGTAGTTAGTATCACAATCAAAGTCCCTTTAAGTCATTCAAGTCAGTTTATTTAAATGTCTCGGACATGCAAGTGTGGTTCCTATCTGTTTGAATGCGGAAACATCAAACTAAGAATAATACCATTTCTGAAAAAAGCTGTTTTTTTTAGATAGTTTCCAACTTTTTCCTGACCACAAATCTCTTTTCAAAATGAGAGCTACCTCTTTGTTTACACATTTGCTATTCAATGGCAGAGGTGGGAATTAGGGCTGCACAATATAACGTTTCAGCATCGATATCGCAATGTAATCAATCGCAATAGTCACATCGCAGATATGCAATGTTGAGTTTGTATCACAATTTATCACTTGCACATGTTTTTGATGCCTGTGATTGTATAATGATTTTAAAAGCCTTCAAGTATAAGAAATCACAACACATGCAAATACTGAAGTGCACTGCAAATAGCACAGACCACAACGAAAATGTGTTGGAGGACCCCAAAAGGTTTATAGATTGTTTATTAGATTTTATGGACATGCAAATAGTAAACATTAATTCATCAATCTCTGACTAAACAAGTGCATGGAAATACTCACAACACATGGAAATACAGAAATGCACTGCAAATACCACAGACTATGAAAATGTGTTGAAGGACTCCAAAAAGTTTATAGATTATTTATTACACTTGTTCTAGTCATTTTGTTTGTTACACTGGTTCTACCAAACCAGCTGATGTTTTTGTGCTGACGTTTCTGAGTTTACATGTTCTCCCTGTGCTCACGTGGGTTCCTCCGTGTTCCCAGGTTTTCTCCCACCGTCCAAAAACATACAACTTAAGTTTATTGACTAATCCAAATCGGCACCATAGACATGCTTCTAGTAAGTAGTTACCTCTTAAGAGCAATCCTTATCTGTTCATTAGCTATTACAGCAGGGGAGTTCTCAAGATCTACCTGAGATTAAACTCCCCTCTCACCTTGCAAATGGGTGGGAGCCCCGGGCTCGAGGATCTTATAAGCTCAGGGCTCTCTCCCGGGAGAGCATGCCAAACAAGCTTTATAATTAATAATCAGCTAAGTGTGAACTCTTTAAATACATATCGCACTATATATATCGCAAAATAAAAAAAATATCACATTGCTAGATTTTACCAATATCGTGCAGCCCTATGGGCATTAATTTAAATTTATTTGGTTTGACGTGACAGTCTGTACCTCACTTTTTTTTTTACCACAAAACTAGTGAACATTTGTTTTCAAGCGCAGTTTGTTCGTTTAAAAGTAGATATTTCAAGCTTTGTGTAGATGTCTGTGAGGCAGGTATTTGCTTAGATTTCAGCACGTTTGCTGATCCCAGAGGGTTCATAACTATGAAGCTGCAGAAACTGTCGTAAAGGACACACATCAGGACTCAGTCCGTCTGACAGTCAAGAACCGCCATATGAACTGACTGTTTTGAGGATTGCATAGAAGGGGCGACAGTGCCTGTAATGGAAAGGAAGGGAATCCCGCCATTTTTATATTTATTTCAAAGTGTTTTTATGTCTAAATAAAATGAAAGCACAGAACAGATTTACATTTATGAGCAAGGGGTGTCCCCTGGAGGTTCGGCGGTATGGGTTGAGTATGAGGAGGATCGGTTCTTTGACATTTATTACCACCCTTTATAAAAAGATTAAAAATACTGGAGAAATACGGGAAAATACATAAACGGGATGATAACGGGATAGAATTGTAAAATACGTGCAAATCCTGAGAAAAACAGGAGGGTTGACAGGTATACTCTATAATGATCAAGGATTGGCTGCTTTACTAGAAGGCGCCGCTTCCTTCATTAGAGTGTCCATGCTGACTTTTGTATTTTTCGCCATTTAAAACTATATGAGTGTATTCTACAGTCTCTGTCACAATGGATCGTTCACATCATCTGTAATTAAGAATATTATGCTTGTAAAAATCTATTTAGAAGAACTTTTTTATTATTAAAATCAGGCTGCATGGTTAACACTCGTTGAAGACAGCACAATCTGGCAACCAACTAATAAACGTGTCTGAAAGCTTCTCGTATGCACACAGATTGTTTATACAGATGTTGATGGAAACCCTTAGCACTATGGCCTTTCTCTTTCTACTTTTCCTCTCTGTTGCATTTGCACTCAATATCTCTCTCTCTCCGTCTTTTTCTCCCTCTTTTCTTCTCTGTCATTTGGCAGCTGTTTTCTCGGTGCAGTCTGCTGGAAAGCGAGTCTTTGATATAAGGCCTTGGATTTTTGCTCTCTGAAATACGATCTCGACCTGCCTCTTTCCCAGCATTCATCTGTGTGTTTATGCGTGTATGTTTATGTGCATGCTATGTTTGTTTTTTGTCTTTCTCTACACTGATTGGATGCACTTTAATGGCAGGGCAGAGATATAAGCAGTTTTAACTCCAGCTTTGCATTTTTCTGCAGCTAAATAAACGTCCTTTAATCGAATCAGTCCGCCGGTTTGTGAGCGCAAGCGTCTGTCTTGCTTTCTTTCACCCTCAGCGGGATGTGCTTCACAGAACCACGCTCTCTGTTTTTGATTTGCACAGTTGGATTATTCAGCAGGTCATATTTACTTCTGTTCTCTGTGGTTTGTTTAACATTTTATTTTCAGCTGCTGAAATCACCTTTCAGTAACTGCGCTTTATTTAGCATGCTAAAATGTATTGTCTGTGTAATATTGTTATTCATTGTTACACTATGAATTCACAAATATATATTTTTTTCTGTTTTACAGGTGGAAACCTCATCTGTGACAAATACCTCTACCTGCATATACGTAGGTATGTTTAAGTGTGTATAAGTGAGTTGGTTGTGATTGTGTTTTTTTCCAAATGGGTAATTAAAGCCTTCTGAAAATGACATACCAAGAATTCTTCAGCTTTCCCTCACATTCCTGCTTTTTTTCACTCCTCGTAAAGACTCCAGTGGATTTAAGGGTGTGTGTTATGATTATAGCTGTTGCATCCAGACGCCGAACTCTGTCTCTTTTAAGTGCTCCAGAATTCATTTCTTTAAGTGAAGTTAGGAGTGGAAAAGCTAGCTATGAAAGTGTATTTCTTTCTGTTGTTTAGTGTGTAATAATCCGGCTTCAGCTGGGGAGTCTGTCCTCTCTAAAGTTTCAGTTGCTGCAATAGCATTTCGTAAGACACATTCCAGGGAACAATAGCAGGAACATTTTTTTTCAATCAACAGAGCCTTGAAAGCTTTATTTTACAGAATGTCAATTGCATTACTGTTTTGAAAGGAGTATTTTACACACAATGAAAATGTTCTCATTAGCATCAGATTTACATAGCTTTTTTATTCTTTTGCACAAACCTCAAGCAGAATAGCAGAGCTGCTGTTTACAGTACAAGGAGAGTGGTGGTGATTTATATGGCCATCTTCTAAAAAGACAAAAAGGCTCTATAAAAGTACCATTAAAGTAGTCAACATGACTCATGTGCTGTGCTCCAGTCTTCTGAAGCCATTCGATGGCTTTGTGTAAGAAACAGACACAATTTTCCCATCCATTGTAAAACATTTAAAAACATTTTTACATCAAAAAATGTGTAAATTGATCAATCAGTGGGTGTCACGGTGGCGCAGTGGGTAGCACGATCGCCTCACAGCAAGAAGGTCGCTGGTTTGAGCCTTGGCTGGGTCAGTTAGCATTTCTGTGTGGAGTTTGCATGTTCTCCCCATGTTTGCGTGGGTTTCCTCGGGGTGCTCCGGTTTCCCCCACAATCCAAAGACATGTGGTAAAGGTGAATTGAATAAACTAAATTGTCTGTAGTGTATGTGTTTGAACGCAAGAGTGTATGGGTGTTTTCCAGTGTTGGGTTGCAGCCGGAAGGGCATCTGCTGCATAAAACATATGCTGGATAATTTGGCGGTTCATTCCGCTGTGGCGACCCCTGATTAATAAAAGGACTAAGAGGTGAAAAGAGGTGTATGGAGGAAGTAAAAGACCAAATCATTAAACACTATAGAACAGGGGTCACCAATCTTGTTCTTGGAGGTCCGGTGCCCTGCAGGGTTTAGCTTCAACTTGCCTCAACACACCTGCCTGGGTGTTTCAAGTATACCTAGTAAGACCTTGATTAGGTGTGTTTGATTAGGGTTGGAGCTAAAATATGCAGGACACCGGATCTCCAGGAACAAATTTGGTGATCCCTGCTATAGAATGATTATTCTCTTGTTATGTGTGTTCTTTATGACAGTTTCTGCAGCTTCATTGTTATGGCTTGTGCTCTGGAATCTCAGCGAATACTCACAGCAAATGACCTCAAAAGAGCAATGTGTGTTATTCAGAGGATGATACAGTATGTGTAACACAAGTTACTGATTCTTAAATAGTTTGATTGACAGGATGATGTTTTTATAACTCATTTCTAATAACAGATTTATTTTTATCTTTGCCATGATGACAGTAAATAATATTTGACTAGATATTTTTCAAAACACTTCTATACAACTTAAATTTACATTAAAAGGCGTAACTAGGTTAATTAGGTTAACTAGGTAGGTTAGGGTAATAAGGCAGGTTATTGTATAACAATGGTTTGTTCTGTAGACTATCAAAAAACATACAGCTTAAAGGGGCTAATCATTTTGACCTTAAATTGTTGTTTTTTTTTAATTAAAAACTGCTTTTATTCTATAGCCAACATAAAACAAAAGAACCTACTAATTCTAAAAAGTAATTTTCCGCTTTGAATTATAAGGTTCTGTCTGGCAGATCATTAATTGAAGCATTCCTTATCAAGAAATAATGTCAAATAGAACCATATACTTCTAAGGTGACGGTTTATAGCTTGGGCAACCTGAAAAAATGCACTTTGTTTGTTTCATTCAAACATTTAGAAACAAAGTTTAAGAGACAGTTGTCGTTAAACATATGAAATATGATTCCAAATATGAAATTTAATTGTGAGCTTGGCAAACTGTATTGGAGAATTTGATGTTTCCCCAATTGAAGAGATAGGAGATGCAGCAACTTTAGATGCAAATATCATAATGAAGTTTTTTTTGCACCAAGTATAAGTATGAATAATAGCCTAATTTAAATTTGTTTTTTACGTAAATTAAGTTTCTTCTAGTAGCTTTTTCATATTGTTTAAATATACATTTTCTTGGGAAAAGCTCATGTTTATAATGTCAAACTTTTACCTGGTGTTTTTTTTGTAGTGTGAGATTTTCCTTGAATTTTACTTAATACATTAAGGGTCAATTTGACCAACACCTTAAAAGCTGTAACCAGAATTCAAACACAACATGAGGCTTAAGTGCTTTTACATGAGGCTTTTCTCTGTGATAAATGTTTCATTTTGAATTTATTTTGCAGTGTCACACTTCATTCAAGTCCAAGTACTTTTTGAGCACATTTTACTGAAAACCACGCTGTTCACACTAATCCTCATTTCATTCTTAAGGCTAGATCTTGTGGAGCTTTCCTTCAGCGGGGAACAGTAACCAAAGAGTGCAGAGCTTAGCAAAGGGTCAATTACTTTGGTCAGGCTCAATTCAAACACTCAAACACACACACAAACACACACACACACACACACACACACACACACACACACAC
>CAIGQZ010032649.1:7775552-7826993 GCA_903798205.1 Danio tinwini | reverse complement strand
ACACACACACACACACACACACACACACACACACACACACACTTTCTGTAAGGTCATGAGTGCGAGTGAGAGAAGCATGATGGTGAAAGAGGGATCTCAGGGAGGTTTGCCACCAGTCTGACATCTCTAATTAAAGCTCACCACACTCAACTGCTCTACTTCTGTTTGTTTTCTGGTCTGGGTTTTGCACAGATACACAAAGTAACAAACTGAATCCAAATTGCAGTGCTTATCTGTCTGCTCTTTCACACTGTATCTGTGTTTTTACCTCCCGCTCTTACTGTGGAGGCTTGTTTTGTGCCACTGATAAAAAAAAAAAGGTAATTGCATTGTTGGGCATGCTACTTGAAAAGTGTAGCGAGCTAAGCTATTAGCTACTCTACTTAAAATGTAGCTTAACTACACTAAAAGCTACCCTCCGGGAAATGTAGCAAGCTAAGCTAAAAGCTACTTGGCAAAAGTAGCTTAGCTATATCTAAGCTATTTTTGCAATTTTAATTTCTAAATCGAAGCAACTTAAATTCAAGTCAATTATATGTTAGTGATCAATAAAACTGTCAATGAAACATATGAGGCAGAATTGTTCAGTTCAATTATTTACCGCTAACAATATGCTGTACCAAACAGAAACAAATGATAGTATATAACAGCAAAACAACAAATACAATAAAACACGGTTTCACGTTTAAAATACTATGTACAGTAAAGGAAAATATATAGAAATAAGCACTACTGTATATTGTATATATATTTATAAATCTTTAGTTAAGCTAGTAGCATCACTACTGCCCAACACTGCGTAATTGTGTCTGTGTATCTCAATTTTTAGAGTGTTATCACTCAGTTTAAAATTACACAATTTAGATTTTTTTTGTGTGATATTTAAAAAATTTGAATTGTGATGTATAAAAGGATGATAATTTTTTTTTATTCTGAGGAAACAAAGAAGTATTTTTTGGCTTTTTAATTCACAATTTTAAGACTTTTCTTGCAACATTTTATCACACAATTCTGAATTTATAATTTTAAATTGTGAGGTTATTTTTTTAAACAGAAAAACAGGCTGAAGTAAACTTGCAGTTCAAGTAATCCTCTTCATTTAGTGTTGGAAACAAGATTTTATAATGATCACATGATTTTACAGCTGGGTGATTTAAATATATCTTAAAGTTCACAGGAAATCAAAATGTTATTCATATTGTTATTCTTTAGGTGAACAATTAATGCATGCAAGTTAATGCACTGAAAAAAATCTGCATCTAATTGTTTCTGGGTTTGTATAGTGGCAGTTGTTGCTGTTAGTTTGATACGAGGACATGATGTGCAAACAGAACTGCTCAATATTTTGTTTAAGTCTCAGCAACTTCTGGGACTTCCACAGACTTTAATATTTATCATCTAAAATAATGCAAATGTAATTATTATTGTAATTCAAAATCTTTAAGCATTTTTTTAGGCATATTGATAGATAGATTTGAACACATGCATGCACTAACGCACACATACAGCGCTCAGCATAACTGAGTACACCCCATTTTGAAAATGAGTATTTGTATCAATTTCTCAGTGAATATAGGCAATGTATTTTGGTGCATTTAAACAAAACAGATTTATTAAACAGATATATTTATTAAAATAATGTTTTAGTCATTTTGAACATATTTACATTTACATTTTGAACAGATTTAGAAATTGAAAGACAATACAATTAAATTCAAGCACAATATTGCAAAGAAGAATTACAGCCTACAAAATTTCAGCTAAATTTCTCATTTTTTTGCTTCTCTTGATTTTTCCTATTTTTTAAATTTGTATTTAATATTTTTCTATAACACATACATTGGGTGTACTAGTTTTTGGACTGTTATTTTGTTAGATAAGCTCCAGATTTGGCTTCAGTGCTAATCTAATGTATATGCACAAATATACTATTGTATAGCTTCCTGTTAAAAATAGGAATTTAAAAGATAGCTTTGTGAGGGGTGTGCTTATATGTGCTGAGCACTGTACATATATTTACTGATGTTTAATAAGGGATGCTGAAGCTATTAAAACATTAATCAGACCACTCACATTCATAAGTGCATTAAAATTCTTGTGAATTTTAAGATAATGTTTTAATTTTACATATTTAGTGCGGATGTATCAGCCAGCTCTAGTTATTTTTGGTTCTAATGTTTAGACATGCATGCCCTTTGATCTGCGCTGTGAAAAATGATTTCATTCATATTCAGTACCCAGTTAGGTGATTCCCCTGGAGACTGAGTGTGTGTTTCTGTTTGTGCCTCCACCCTGACAGTTATTTTTGTCATTGCGCTCCAGATACATTTTCCCACCCCATGCTGTTTACACGCACAGCTGGAGATGTCACACATACACACACACTCACACATCACTAACCTTAGCTGAGGGATGGGCATAGTGAAAACCCATTAAGTAGAAATTTCCATATGCTATCTTATCATAATGTTTTATTGTGTGCAGAGCATATTTCTTGAGTGCTTCCATGGTGATAAACCGCTGCTGATTCGCTGAAACCTTGATGATGCGCTGACTCTACATCATGGCCCAAGAGGCTCTGTGGAAATACCCACAATCCTCAGCTCCCTGGTGAGTACGGCTAACTGCTCGTTGTATGGAACGGGTTTGTGTTAACTTTTGACGATACACAGATATGATGTGTTGTGCTTCACAAAACTGTAACTAAAGCTACACATTTTCAATTGAGAGTTTTAGATTAGATTCAACTTTATTATCCATGTACATGTACAGGTGTAAAGCGATGAAATGCAGTTTCAGTCCAACCAGGAGTGCAATAGCAGCAAGTGCAGGATATACACTCACCGGCCACTTTATTAGGCACACCTTACTAGTACCAGGTTGGACCCCCTTTTGCTTTCAAAACTGCCTTAATCCTTCATGGCATAGATTCAACAAGGTACTGGACATATTCCTGAGAGATTTTGGTCCATATTGACCTGATAGCATCATACAGTTGCTACAGATTTGTCGGCTGCACATCCATGATGCGAATGTCCTGTTTCACAACATCCCAAAGATGCTCTATTGGATTAATATTCATGTTGCTGACGCCAAATTCTGACCCTAACATGCAAATGTTGCAGCAGAAATTGAGACTCATCAGTTTAGGCAATGTTTTTCCAATCTTCTATTGTCCTATTGTCCAATTTTGGTGAGCCTATGTGAATTGTAGCCTCAGTTTCCTGTTCTTAGCGGACAGGATTGGCACCCAGTGTGGTCTTCTGCTGCTGTAGCCTATCGGCCTCAAGGTTTGATGTGTTGTATGTTCAGAGATGCTCTTCTGCATACCTGGGTTGTAACGAGTGGTTAAATGAGTTACTGTTGCCTTTCTGTTAGCTAGAACCAGTCTGGCCATTCTCCTCTGACCTCTGGCATCAACAAGGCATTTGCGCCCATAGAACTGCCGCTCCCTGGATATTTTCTCTTTTGTGGACCATTCTCTGTAAACCTTAGATATGGTTGTGCGTGAAAATCCCAGTAGATCAGCAGTTTCTAAAATACTCAGATTAGCCCATCTGAAACCAACAACGATGCCACATTCTAAGTCATTTAAATGACCTTTCTTCCCCATTCTGTTGCATTGAGTTGCTGTCATGTGATTGGCTGATTAGAAAATTTGCGTTAACGTTAACTTGCGTAGCAGTCGGACAGGTGTACCTAATAAACTGGCCGGTGAATGTAGGAATATAGCTATTAGTGCATTTGTAGAAAACTATGGGTAATATTTACAGATGGATGTACTATGAACATATACACAAGTTGTATTAACAAGAATCAGAGATTTACAAATAGATGAACATACTGTCCAGGTAGCTATTAATAATCAGGGATATGCAAATAGATATGAACATAATATACAGGTTGTTATTAGCTAAATATTGAATATTAATTAAATATTAATCCCATTTAAATAATATTAATTACATGAGTTTTAGTTACTTGAAAGTATATTAAACATGTTGAATTCATAAACATGTTAAATTGCTTGCATGCAATATTGTAGATGTTTTTATGTCTGTGGATAATAAAAAATTGTAATTATGTTTTTTATTTTTTATTATTATTTTTTTTCCAGATATACACTGACAGTGTCTCCGGCTCAAAAAGAAAACCTGTACAAGGTCAGACAGCCCGTTGTGACAGAATGTTTTTGTGCAGGGCTCTGCATATAAAAAAATCTACTAGAGATCCACTGGCTACTAATGAATGATTCCTGACTCATCACATGGTGTTATTTGATTAAATTAATGTGAAGCACATAAAGAGTTTTTACTGTTGCCAACAGTAACTAGATTTGAAATTCAAATGAAATCTCAATTTCTTTTAGTATAAAGTCTTGTTTGTGTCTGTCTGTCTTTATGTAACATGTCGAATTACTGCATGATTGGTTAGATTCTCTATTGTAATGAATGCTGTGTTTCCGTGAATCTACTCTTTGAGTGTTGGCAAAAATCAGCTCATCTTTTGGCACAAACCTGATTTAATTTTCCACCCAACCACATCAAAGAATGAAGCGCTGGGTTGTAAATCAGCTGTAATCACATTCAATTCCCATCAGATTAAGTTGATTTTAAATGTGATAATTCAGTTTGTAAGTACAGAAGCAGCACAGTTTACGGAACTGCTTGAGCAAAGGGAAATACGCTTTTCATGAACGTCATCGCAGATTCAGTCCTGCCGTTGATCTGATATTATTAGCATTTTATATTCCTTCACATTTAATAAAGGAAATGATGGGTGATCCGCATGTAATAATTGCTTCTGCATTGCTTAACTTGGCTGCTTTGACCCTGTTTACACCTAATCTGTCCTGACGTGTCCTGACCAACAGCAAGGGCTGCTGCTCATCTGTCAATCAAATACTGGATGAAAACAAGGGCTTTAAACTTTGCCTAAATGCTGCTTTATTAGTTTATTAGAGGCACACGTTGAAAAAAAAGACCTGTTTTTCTATTGGTCTCTTTAATGTAGTAAAACTTTGTTTGCTTGTCTGTTTGAATGCTTTTTTATTGTATTTATTATATATGTATTCTTCTAAATTGTTTTGCCAAAATGATGGTCATTGTAGCTGAGATGACATTAAATTAAAGATTCGATATGATATGATATGAGGGCGTCACGGTGGCGCAGTGGGTAGCACAATCGCCTCACAACAAGAAGGTCGCTGGTTCGAGCCTCAACTGGGTCAGTTGGTATTTTTGTGTGGAGTTTGCATGTTCTCCCCGTGTTTGCGTGGGTTTCCTCCGGGTGCTCCGGTTTCCCCCAAAAGTCAAAAGACATGCGCTATAGGTGAATTGGGTAGGCTTAATTGTCCATAGTGCATGTGTGTGAATGAGTGTGTATGGATGTTTCCCAGTGATGGGTTGCATTTCTGACAGTGTACAATACTATATTGGTTTGTGTATTATTGAATACATTGTGTATGTGAGTTTTGACTGCTTTTTTACCTGTTCTCTCTTTAGCCATGATGTCAGTCTGCGTGCCCTCACCACACAACTCCTCCCCTTCCGTGGACGCAGCCAATCGCAACGGACCCTCTGCAACTCCACCCACTTCCCTCAGTCTGCGTTCCTCACACAATCAATTGCTCAGTGGAGATGTCATCAAACAGGGCCAGGCCACGCCCCCAAAGTGCCGGAAGAAGTACGCACTAACAAGCATTCAGAGTGCGATGGGTCTTGGCGAAGGTGTAATGCCACCATCATCAACATCAGCAACTACTGCCAACCCTAAACTGGCCAAAAACGGTGCAAATCAGTTACGCAAAGCTGCCGAGAGACAGGACCACAACAAAAACACCACCGAAGAAGAAGAAGAAGATGAAGATGGAAACACAGCAGCCCAATCAGAGCTCAGCCTTGATGATGAGTTGAGGAATATGGAGGAATTAAGTCTGGACAGCGAGTCTAATGTTGACGACGTTCAAAGTGACTTTGACACCAACAACGAGCTTGTCGATGAGGAAGTAAACGAGTTAATTGAGGATGACACTAATGAGGAAGATCACGTTGAGAATTGTGATCACCTGCTTATTCTATCCGAGAAAACCGAAATCGTTTCAGACAAGAAGTCCCCTGAACACCTTAAGACCAAGAGTTACCTGGAGTCATGCCTGGATGGTCTATCATACCAACTGCCCGATTCGCAAGACCACGACATCTCTAAGCCTTTGCTGGAGAGCAAGAAGGATCCCTGTCCCGCGTCTCCAAGAAAACCACACAGCCCTGAGGACACACCCCTGCTGTCTGTCGGCTCTTCATCTTCCTCTTCCTCGCCAGAGACAAAAAAAGACAGACCACGTACAGGAGCCAAGACAGACCGGGCACTAAACCGCATCCAGAACCTTCCACACAGCGACGAGGAGTCCAGCTGGACCACGCTGTCACAGGACAGTGCTTCGCTGGGCTCACCTGAAGAGAGCGGTCAGTAGTACACACGTTCACGTATGCGTATGTCTGTGTATAGCTTGCTGGTCTTCTCAGTGTGGTTTTGTGTGTGTGTGCTTTGGCTCAGTCACATGGATATGGTGCACTCATGTGGTATGTGTGGTTTCCAGTTTGACTGAAGTGCGTTGGCAGAGAGGTTTTTGTATGTTTGGACTTTACACTTCACTAGAGTGTGATCTAGGTGAACGTGGCGCAGTGTGTGTCTGGTTTGAAGCTGTAGAGGAAAACTTGTCAAAAGTGGTTTTCTAATTGTGTGTGTGGTGCTGTGTAGTTTACTTTAAATCATCTGTTGAAGAGGTAAATTGCCCATTTTGATAGCTGTAATTGATGCTTATGTTCTGAATCAGGAGTGTGTAAATAAGGTAGAGACATACAAAAGTGTTTAAAGCAGTTGGTCCACAGGACTGGAGTTTACATTTTGCTGTTGAGTGGTCACAGGACCACCGATTTTAAGAGTTGCTTCACCCCAAAAAATAAAACCATTTAAGTTGTTCCAAACCTGTAATATTATTGAGTAAATGAATAATACAATATTCTTTATTAAAATCTGAAGGTTGGTGCAAAGCAAAATAATTTTTTCATACTTATCGTTTTTCCAAGACATTTTTTAGCATTCACATCCAAGCAGTTTTCACTGGCGATGAGCAAAATCATAGTTTGACTGTAGATGGCGTTTGTGGAAAAAACTTGCAAGCCATGAAAGAAAATTAAGGGAAATGATACGAATACTGGCATTACTGTTTCGCAGTGGGTAGCACGATCGCCTCACAGCAAGAAGGTCGCTGGTTCAAGCCCTGACTGGGTCAGTTGGCATTTCTGTTGGAGTTTGCATGTTCTCCTCGTGTTGGTGTGGGTTTTCTACGGGTGCAATGGGTGATAATGCCAATAAAGGTGAATTGGGTAAGCTAAGTTGTCTGTAGTGTATGTTCTCATATCATTTTTTAGGAGGGTATGCTGGCCAAGTTTTGTGCTTAAACAGTAACAGGTTGTATTTACAGCAGCTCTAGACACATGAACAAAAGTGCATCAATCTGTTTTTAATGCGGCGTGTCAATCAAACAAATAAACAACATTTTTGAATGTCGGTGTACATGATTACATTCACATTTTTTGTTTAGTTAACAAGCATTAAACATGATCACATGTGCACAGCAAACTAAATACTGTATCTGATATGTGGCAATATATGCAGATTTGTACATGACCTACAAGTTCATATTTGGATTTCACATATAAAGTATATGTTATACATATATACAACATATATTTCAAAATATTGCCAAAATGATTGGAACTAGGCATGCTTCCATCAGGATTTTTGCAGCTGATACAGAGTATCGATTCCTTGTCATGGTGATCAGCCATTACCGAGTACCGATTCTAGTGCTTCAAGCTTTATAATTCTTTAAGCACATTTTCCCTCTAAAGTATGAACCTTAACTGGAGATCTCGCCTTACCTAAGAGAATAAATTAAGGATGCTGAGTACTGTATAATACCTTAAACACGTCACTTACAACCATTTAGGTAAGACCATGTCATGGCCAGAAGCAGCTTTACAGAAAATAATTAATTCATTTATTTTACTTTGGCTTATTCCCTTATTTGTCAGGGGTCACCACAGCGGAATGAACCTCCACAAAAATTGATAAGAAAAATTACAAACAATGCAATTTGAAAACATTGCAAATGATGAAAGAAGAATTCAGCATGTCTCAATGAAGAAAAGTTTGGAGCGCATATTTAATGCATATTAATTTAAAATGCACATCTAGAAAATCGAATACATCTTTACAATAAACTGTAAACAGAGGTCACACCGCATCTTTATGTGTTTTAGCTGCTGTAACGCAAGCTCTCATCCCACCACACATCATGCACCTCCTGTTGTGGCTGCTGTACACGTGCTTCTACCTCTGCTTGTAAACTCATAAACAAACCCTTGCGATCGGTTCATGTGATCGGCCAAATTGGCGAGTACCGATCGAGTCATGAAATGTGATTATCAGCCAATACCGATCTTCAGCCGATCGATCAGAGTATCCCTAATTGGAACCATTGGATTGCAACTATTGGAATTACAAATTTTACATATATGTTCAAATAATTAAGCTTAAATTTTATATGTATTCATATGGCATTGGCATGTTTTGCTGGAGCTTGGAGACAATGGATCTGAACAGAGATAGGCACTGTAGCTTGGTGTGGTCCAACATATATACAAAGTAATCAAACTGCAGGTGGCTTGTTATATGTATAATATTCAGTTTCACATTGTAATGCTTAGAAAGACAAGTTTTTTTGTTTTGTTAAACACAAAAGTTTCCCAGTGATGGGTTGCAGCAAAAAGGGCATCCACTGTGTAACACATATGCTGGATAAGTTGGCGGTTCATTCTGCTGTGGTGACCCAAGATTAATAAAGGGACTAAGCCGAAAAGAAAATGAATGAACGAATGAATGAACGAACACAAAAGATGGTATATTTAAATTAAATGTTGAAAATAGTTAACTATTGACTTAAACAGTATTTGTTTTTACTATTGTGAATGGAGGTTTCCAGGATTCTTTAAAATAGTTTATTTTGTGCTTAATATATCAAAGCTGAGGAAATGATGACAGAATTTTCATTTTGGGTAAAACTATCATTTAAATTGTTCTTAATCATATGTACTTAAAGGCAGAATATATTAGAGCTGCACAATTAATAGAAAAAAGATTGCGATCTCGATTCGACGCTACACACGATCTTAATTCTGCTTTTTCCAGATTCAGCCAATTGTATATTTATAAGGTCGAGAGAGGTGTAAAGGCGGTTGTCTTCACATTGTTTTAGATATGTTGTTCAGCAATATGAACACCTCCGAATGGTGCTTAAAGTGTCACATACTGTATTTATAAGGTATAATTCACCCAAAAATGTCATTTCTCTCTTAATGTAATGGCGTATTTGTGGCCGCAAAATCACACATGAGCTGATGCACTGTTCACTACCGAGAGGATGCGCGTGTGCCCTCCAATGATGGCTACTTTAGCAAATAGAACTTGCATAGGCTGTGAATAACAGGTAATAAAGTTGTAAATCATGTTTAGATTGTTGGAGAGTGATTACCATATGTTTAAGAAATAACAATAATAATAGCCTACTCATATTACCTTTATTTACATCTACAGAACCGTGAGAAAGTCGTGATCTTGATTTTAAGCAAAAAAAATTGTGATTCTCATTTTAGCCAGAATCGTGTAGCCCTAGAATATATGTGAGATTTTTGCATTAAAACATATATATATATGGGAGGTGGATCGCGAACTGAAGAGCGGGGTTGGATACTTACGTTCATTTTGGGAGGGCACTTTATATCCCAGACTCAAAAGGGCATGTACACTGCACAGGTTAAGCCCTATGCGTGCATGTGCCTGCATTATAGTAACATTCATTAGCTTGAATTTGAATTCTCAAATCACAATGTTTCTAAATCTTAAAGTCATTCAAGCCCTGTCTGATTGATTTCCATTGGCTCTAGAGAACTCCCAACATAAATCCCAGTGATTCTGCGCTCTTTATTGGCATTATCAAGCTACAATTTGGTTATTGGTTCTAACAAGCAATAGCATGAAGTCTTTCATATTGTGGTATGAAACATAAATTTTAAAGTTAACAAAAGAGCAGTATCAACATTCTTTTAAATATCTCCTTTTAGGTTTCACAGAAGAAAAATCACTTGCAACATGAGTATGCATGAATAATTTTTGTTTGTGATGGGCCCCATGTTGTAGATGTTTATGACTTGATACACTGTGGTGAGTCAAAATGGCTGTTTCTGTGGTAACAAGTCTCCTTTGCTCCCTGGACTGTCAATCAAAGCTGTTTCCCATTGACACAGTGTCAGTCAATATCTCCTACCGTAGACAGGAAAACCTCACAGGTGTGTGGCAGGTCTGTTTGACCAGCATGCTGGGTAATAGACAGCTGCGAACCGGTTTTACACCCAGATGTTAGCTGGCATCCCCACAGCAGGCTGTGTATACACACAATTTCTGCACATTAACTCCTCTCCCACAGTTTTTGTGTCTTGTCATACCAATGTCACATGACTAAGCGTTGGGTGACACTGCAGGAAAAATGATCTCGGGGGTTGCCTCGGTGACCGAATCTGGAGGCGGGTTTTTTTGAGTTGTGTGACCAATTGCCTGCCATGGATGCACAGGAAGCTAATATCCCTCTTCCTGCTAGATTCGGATGAAAAAAAGAAATAAACAGCAAATAAACAGTCTGTTTGCTCTCGCATGCTCACCCACCCCGTCTTTCCCTCTCTCCGTTTTTTTTTCTCCCATCAGTCGCTCGCCCCCTCTGTCTCTCTCCGGCTCTGCCTCTGCTTTCCTCTCTCTTCTCATGTCATCCTCTCCTCTCGCGGCTGCTCAGTCATGATGCTGGGTAAAGACTACATGTTGGCCATTGTTATAGTGAATTACGAGGGTAGGTACTGCGCGTTGGTGTGTCTGTGTGGATGTGAGTCAGTGCTGCGCATGTAGCTACGCGTCTTCATTGCGTGTGCATGCTCATAAATGCAGGCGGAGATGAGAGATACTGAAGGAGGGAGGATATGCAGCGAAGGGTGTCACAAGCTGTGTGCTGAATGCTAAAGTTTGTGCATATGTTCGTAGCACTTGGGTCCGTGAATTTTACAGCTGCCCTCCCCTCCCCCTCCGCCGCCACATTCTTTATAGACTGCAGAAAGAGAGAGGCGTTATCAAAAGTGGGTCGAATGATAGATCTTGCATTGAAAACTTGGATCGGGATTAAACGTCAGCTTATTTCCTTTGTATTTGACAGTGTATTTCGGTTTTGTTGGCTCTGAATGCTGTATTAAGTTTTTTAGGCAGCCGTAGTGACCCACTTTATATATATATCACGGACTACAAGTCCCACAATGCACCATAATAATCAGTATTAAAGAATCTGTACTGCAGTGCCTTATCTCACATGAAAGGAAACTTGGGTAGAGGAGGCATCTCTAATGAGCACTCGTGTTTATTTAGCATGCTGCAAGATTAGATTAGCCGTACATGACTAGTGCTGGCTAATTGCTCTTTCACTCAGTTAGTCAGTTCTGTTGGCTAATTATTAAGTCTCATTGAAGTGAGACGTGCCTTAAAGCATCAAGGGGGTTGCTCAGCTCGTGCTTTTGTGGTTTTTATATTTGAAAGGAAAGTTCTTGGATCATTTGCTCACCCTCATGTTGCTTTTAACTCATGACTATTCTTCTTTAGTGGAACATCCAGAGAATATATTTTAAAGAATGTTGCTTCACACTGTATTTTGTTCAAGCAATTGAAGTTAATGAGAACAGGGACTTTTTTGGCTTTCCTTTAAGCAAAAACTTAAGCCATATACATATTTTAATTACTTAAAAGGAATTAAACATTCAATTAAATGAAATGAAACAGCCAACAGAATAGGCCAATTTCCTTCAGTTTCCCCCTCCCCAGTCGTCAGTATGCCATTTGTAACATTGACACTGGTACTGTGGCTTTATTAGGGCTGTGCATTAATGCATTTCACAATTCTATTCACAGGCTTTCAATTACATACTGATATTAGGGTTGTGCCAATAGACGATGCCATTTTTCCATCGCCTTGACAGTCAGACATCCCGATGTTGTCAACATTAGGGCTCCACGATATTGGAAAAATCAGATATTTCGATATTTTATTTTTCTGCAATAAACATTGTGATGTGAATACAGTTTCAGAAGATGGTTTGAATTGCACTATTTGACGGTTTTCTGGGGAGTCTAACAGTATTCGGTTACAGAAATTGAATAATCACAATGCAAAAAAATGCTTTTCTTACTATGCTACTTCTATCAGAAGAAATAAGTGAAAATTAAGAGGTTTTTTGGCTTGTTTTTAGGAAATTATCTGCTAGTGGGGTAAGTGAAATAATCATATTTTCACTTTAAAATGTAGATATTTGGACTAGAAACAAGACAAAAATTGATTGAAAAAGAAATGTTTTTTTGTTGTTGCATACATCATATAAATTCCATATAAATACAGTGATTAAATACAATTCTGTGGCTCTTGGTTAACTAGAATTCAGACTGGACATTTCATATGTTTGCAATGTCACTATTGCGGATGCGCACATTGTGATATCGATGCTGAAACTACATATTGTGCAGCCCTGGTTGACATCATGATTTTCTACTCCATCCCCAACACAGCTTTTTTATGACAATGAAATTAGTCAGTATATGATACAGCTATGTGCATTTGGATTTATTTTGGACCAACAAGATTTCATTGTGAACAGTATTACCCAAAGTGATTTCCAGACATATCGCATCCCCCCTGTGGACATGGTCCTTTGACCTGTGTGTCCTTTGAGTAAAATAAATAACTTTGGCATTGTTAAACAAGACCAGTTTATGTATGAGGAACAGCTTTGTGTTGCCTGAAGTGCCTGTATTGTAAATGTGCATGAGGTCAAATGCTTTCGAACAGCTGCTAAAGACCACCTGCTCTCCATCCAATGATCTCAGTGTGGTCCAAATGAATTTGGCATGGTGCATCATTTGATAGTTGAATGAGCCTTATTATTTGCCTCGTTGGCCTATTTCTGGTTGTTGAAAAGGGCTTGTTCATGTTTATCAGTCTATCGAATTAAACACAAATAAGATGAAACAGAAGTATTTGTTTGCAATAAATGTATATATTTATCAATTTTATATTCAACTTGAAACACGTGGAACAACAAAACACAGGGAAGAAGCAGTCAGTGCATTAAACATTTACTTATGTGTCAAACAGAAGCAGGGCAAAACCTAAATACAGTAGGTCTATTGCAGGAGAAAATAGTATAATATGGTCCAAATGTATATTAAGTGGCCTTAACTAATATGTACTTACCTTGAAAATAATAATTTGTTAGAATGTACATAATGTGTAAATACATGTTTTTTTCACATTGTAATTATGCTTGATTAAATACATGCAATTACATTTGTTATTAATTTCTGTAATTGTATTTGTATTTAGACTGTTGAACGTCCCTTACTTACACCTTAACCCACCCTTAAACCTACCCATACCACCAAACCTGTCCTAACTCTACCCTTATCCCACCTCAAGAGCACCAGAAGTGTTCTGAAATGCATTATGAACAAGTTTCTAAAGGAACAAATTTGTACCTAAAAGGTCCATATTAATACCTCAAGGGTACATATTGGTACCTAAAAAGTACAAAAGTGTTCCTCTTAAAATGTTTAGGTACTAATATATACGTTTGAGGTACCAGTATGAACCCTTTAAGTACAAATGTGTACCATTTGAAAAAGGTACCACCCCAGTGACAGCTCGCGTACCTTTATTTCTGTTAGTGTACATTGTATTTATATTTTGATGCAAGTACATAGTAGTTAAGGACACTTAATATAAAGTGGGACCTATAATAATTTTGATGTTCTAAAATATTCGTTAAACAAAATTGATCAAGTTAAAAATGTTAAAACATTGTACAATGCCTTATTAGGCAGCATTTTCCAACCCTATCTGATATGAATTCAGTTAAATTCCATATAGATTAATTTACATTTATATTTAGTCATTTAAAAACACTTTTGTCTAAAGTGACTTACAATTGAGGAGGCATTCAGTAATTCAACAAGAAGAGGCAATACACACAAGAAGTGCTAATTATACAATTGAACTGGTTTTGCTCAGAGAATTAGGTGCTAGAGTAAGGGGGGGGGAGGTGTTTCTACAGGTGGTTTGTCAAGCCCACTTACTTGTGTGAGGCACACTCAGTTTGGGATTGTTGTGTGGTGAGGTGGGGGAGAGAAGAGTTGGTCCTTGATTTGTTCACAGTGGTTCAAGTGATCTGAGAAGCGATTTTATTAGTTGTTGTTATTGATACATTTTGTAAAACATAAAATGTCAGCCGCCAACATGGTGGCTTAGTGATTAGCACTATCACCTCACAGCAAGATAGTCGCTGGTTCGAATCCCAACTGGGTCAGTTGGCATTTCTGTGTGGAGTTTGCATGTTCTCCCGTGTTCGTGTGAGTTTCCTCCAGGTGCTCCAGGTTTCCCCCACAGTCCAAAGCTGGAAGTAAAAGTAAAAACATATGCTGTGTAAAAACATATGCGGGGTAAGTTGGCGGTTCATTGTGCTGTAGCAACCCATGATGAATAAAGGGACTAAACCAAAGAAAAGTGAATGAATGAATACAAGTCAGCCAAACAGCTATAAAACCTGTGTGATAATCTCAAACCCCCTGCAAAATCTGCAACAGCAAGCTTTTACCTTTAATTGAAGGTCCTGATGGCATACCTACTGAAATGACTGTAGTGTGTGACTGCACCTTTGGTTGAAAAAAAAAAAACTAATTTTAATGAGTTAGTATCTCTCAGATTCTCTTCATTGGCAGAGTACAGTGTTTTAACCAGTTCTGATGAAACAGTGAAAGCAAAATTACAGTGAGTGAGTTTTGTGAATTTGGGTTTGTTTTGGACCAACACGATTTAATTGTGAATGGGATTACCCAGACATTTTGTATCCACCCTGTGGACTTGGTCCTTTGACCTGTGTGACCTTTGAGTAAACAAATGACTTTGGCATTGTTAAACAAGACCAGTTTTTGTAAGAGAAGCAGCTTTGTGTTGCCTAAAGCATGTGGCCCGTACATTTCCCGTCATTGTGTTTTTGAGTCTAATGGTTCCTTGTGACCTCATAGCAAATGTCAACACTTTAGAATCTCAACAGATTCACTTAACATCTGTGTGTTGTTTGTCTGCCTTTTCATAGATAGATACGAAGCACAGCCTACTCATTTTATATCAACTGTTTATCAAATTAGAAAATGTCATCTTTCATAACTCATCATTACACTGTTGCAGATATTGTTTTACTTCAGTCATTTGCTGTATTCAGTTTTTGGAAGTGTTGATTGCATTAATCATGCACACATTGACAAAACCTCTTTGACAATCTCTTTAAAGATGTTTTAAACACACACACTGAATGTCACGACTCCATGGTTTTGGTGAGGACGTGTTTCCTGGCTTGAATCTGTTCAGGATATGTGTGAGTAACAGACTGCAGTGGTTTACTTTGTGTGTATGTGTGTGTGTGTGTGTGTGTGTGTGTGTGTGTGTGTGTGTGTGTGTGTGGTTTTCCTTACCCAGATTGCATTGTGTGAATAATGCCCTTACTAACATCTGAAACATGAAACAAACATTCCCAGCTGCTGAGTGAGGACAGACACAACAGTAGCTCATGCGAGAGAATACAAATTTAGGCTACGATACTTCTCTACTTTCACAAAAAAACACATATTAATGAAAGAAAAACATTATTTATCATGCTAATGTTACACAAAATTATGGCATTTATCAGGTGTTTGATTTTCTTCAACTGTATAGCCTTGTTTTATTAACAATGAATATACAGTAGTTATCTTACAGCTCATATTTATCACAGAAATCAGAATCAGAAAGAGCTTTATTGCCAGGTATGTTCACACACACGAGGAATTTGTTTTTGTGACAGAGCTTCTACAGTGCAACAGAATTACAGAAACAGGACAAAAACAGATAATAAATATATTTTAAAAATGGAAGTAAGCAGTGAATGCAAATATACAAATTGACAAGCGTATGTACAGCTATATTACTATATACAATGTTATTCGTGCAGCTGTTATTTGCAAATTAGCATGTAAAGCGTGTTGTTAAATAAGAGTATGTGTGTATAAAAAGTGTATAGCAGGTTGTGATGTTGGTTCCACAATTATCATCAGGGGTTTATGAGATGGATTGCGTGAGGGAAGAAACTGAAACCCATTAAGATAAAAAAAAAAGACTCATTATTCCAACAGTATCTGGCTTCAGGAGCTTTAATTATGCAAGGTTGACTCTTAAGATGCTCATGTAAACAGTGTCCAAACACTGGCTGGTCATTAGCATGCTATAATAGAAATATGTAAGACAAAGATATATTGCTGTACTGTTTATACCACAGTGAATAATAGCATAATACTAATAACTAAGTATACAAAGCAGGTCATCTTTACACAGAGACAAGGAAACATTGAATAATGTAATATGTCGCAGACAAATCAAGACATACAAGAAATTTGGCATATGGTGAAATGGTTTTAGTGAAATGTAATCACTAAAAATGAAATCAGAACTCCTGTTTTAATGTGAGACTTATCTATTTTATTATGATAAATTAATTTATTATAAGTAATCGTATATATTGGTTTGCATCCATCAGGTTACAAAAAATTTTTTAAAGATCATGAAGTAAATTCTACCACAAAGACTTGGTAGGCTGATAGAAGTTTTAACATTTATTCAGAAAGAATAAACCTTGTGGTTTCGGTTACTGTCCTTTGTGTATAGTCCTTTGGCATAAGCATCATCGATGATGCAGGTCTCGTGAAGAGCTTGAAAATACTGCCTAAAGATGAAGACAGGGCAGAGCCAACCCCCAGCAAGAACCGGCTCCAACCTGATGGTGGTAGGGATGATGGAGGAAACTTTGGTTATGTCACCTATGAACAGCGAAATATATTGTTTAGACGGCTTATTTATATAGCGTGCTTAATTATTATTGGCTGAATTGATAATTATGTAGAATGACGTAGAATTAGAGTCTTCCTTTTAAAACCTTCGCTGAAGCTTTCATTTCTCACATATTCAGTCACTTCTTGATGTGGAATGCCAAAACTTACCCTATCTAATTACATCTGCTAGATTATTTACTGTTTTATCATATATATCATATAAATGCACATTATAGTGCTCATGTTTTGCAGAGTGTAGCTATTTGTGAATGTAAAACATAGACTTTTAAAGATCTAAGAGCATGATAAATAAATATATGTCCCTCTAAATGAAAACTGTGAATGAACAAAATTAGTTGTCAGCAGTGTTTTGTTTCTATAAGTATACAGATAACAAGCTACTGGATCATCTGACCAATCAGAGAAGGCTCTTGTAAAGGGGTTTAATGTTTGAATAAACCTTCTGAGACTCCTGAGGTGAGGGGAAATATTTGTGGTAAACCTTGGATGCAGGTAAACCTATTGAATGACACCTCCAAAACTGAAAACAACCATTTAACACCATGTCAGTGTTTAGTTTTTTGAAAATATCAGAGTAATTGTCAATTATGTATATTGCACCACCCCACAAAAAAGTAGAATGCCCCAAATTGTTATATCAAATATCAACACCCTTTTAATGCAGCTCAGCCAATCAGATTAAAGAAACTAAATGATATCTATAGCACCATACTAAATGCATATGCATAACCATATTTTAAATGCCCACTTAGTGTTTTGGTTAAAGGGGTCATTTGTAGAAGTCTTGGATATGTTGGTTGATGTATTATATTTGTGTTTACAGATATCTGGGGCGAGCAGTCATTTCAGACAGACCCTGATTTGCCTCCAGGATGGAAGATGATGACAGACATGGCTGGTATTTATTACTGGCACATTCCAACGGGCACCACACAGTGGGAGCGGCCCGCCCAATGCCATCCATTGCCAACTGGACCCAGCCATGCCAGCCGCAAACACTCACTGGGTTCCCTGTCGCCTTCGCCCACCCCAGATCATGAGGTACGATCCAACTGAGGCTACATGGTTAAAAAAAAAAAACGTTTTATCCACATTGACCAACTTACTTTTTCTGTATCTAGTCAATGTCTCACGCCGATGTGTTTTTCGGAGCGTCGAGTCGTTCAGGCAGCACCACTTCTGACAGTTCGTCTGAGCCCGCTCCCATCCCGTCTTCTTCATGTCTGGACCCGACCCCCATCCTGTCCTCAAACTCGTCCTTATCCTCTGACGCCAATGTTCCTTCCTGTGGATTCGTCAACAGCTGCTACTTTGTAAGTCTCTTTTGTTATCAGTGTCCTATTTTACAGTACATGGACAATACTTTATGATCATATACTGCCGTTCTCTGAATGCAGAGCTTTTACAATGAGTATGTAGAGTTCTACAGTGATTTAGTTGTGTAGACCACATTAGCATTAAGTTATAGTGTATAAAAGAACAGAATTCTTGCTGTTACAGATGTGACTGTAAGTTGCCATGGATTAAAAAGAGCTTGGTAAATGTATTTTTTCATCCACCACACTTATATATTTTATATCTGTAAATTCCAGGTATTTATAAGAAAAAAAATGAACAGACATATCAATAAATCTTTACAGCCTAGTTATTTTTGAATTTCAATTGATTCTGGGCTTAAAAGTGGGTTTGGATCTCTTTTTGGTCCTTTGAGTCTTAGTCTACTTTACAGATATGCTGTCTGCTTTAGTGTGAGATGAGGTTAACAGCACCTCACATCTTTTTCTGTGTTTTCAACATGGGAAAGTGATACATACAGCATTTATTACAACTGTCAAATAAATACTTTAAAAACAAACTTTTTAAACTTAAATTCAAATGTTACTTTTGTAATAAAAATCTAATATTAGTTGGTTGGTAAGGAATTATTGGTTGCAACCATTTTTACTTGGTTGAGAATTAAGTCTATTGAGACGTAGTTTTCATGTGTAATTTATTGCAGTGGTTTCCAACAGGGGGAGGGGAGGGGGGGTTCCAACCCACAAGGGGGCCTTATCAAGCTCTGTGGGGGGTTGTGTCATATTTTTTACATTTTTTAGCAGTGGACAATAGACTATATGCACACAGACTTCAATTTTCAGTCAGGCAGCTCAAAGGCTTCCAGTGAACTGTCTTTCCATTACAAAATTGTCACACTTAAGGCCGTCACACACCGGATGTGCTGCTCAGCTCCGCGACACGGCGCACACATGACAGTTGAAAGTATCGCACACCAGAAGCGCACATTCGCAGGCTATTTAAAGCTAAACTAATCAGGTGGCGCTCTGTGGCGCGGCAGAAATATGAACAGTGTCCTGAGTCGTGGCTGGGTGCCGCAGACAGCCGCCGACTTGTGGCGTCGGTGTGTGTACCCTGATAGAAACCTATGTTTAGAATTCTGAAATGCGTGGAGCTGCGCGACGCACCACTGAGCACCGCTTCTAGTGTGCGAACTGCTTCAAGATCTGATTTCTTTAAAAATCAGCAATCTTCACTACCTGTTAGATATATGATATGAAGTGGGTCTCAGATCGGACAAGAAGCACTGCATTAAACTCCTTCCCCCCCCCGCTATGTCTTTAAAATATAACAGTTTATTTTACTCCAGTATTTTCAATGGAATTTCTGCACTAGCCTGTTGCTACTGACGATGCTAGCGATTACAAGGGTATTTCATCTCGTTTTACGCTTGAACAACTAAATGAATGCTTAAGTATATTTAACTTAATGTATGTGATTATATTACAACATCGATGCTGTAAAAACAACCTTGTGAAATTGAAAATAGTCACATTAGGCTTTCACCGGAAGTTTATCATTGGCTTTAAAACTCTAGATGTGCATAGAACCCATTAGGAGAATGATCATGTTGCCATAGTTCATCATCTCCTGGCTGACCAAAAAATTGACAACGCTAGTAATACTGGAAACACGAAATGCAGGAAATACCAAGATACTTACCTGAACTATGGTTTTATTCCATTTTCTCGAAGCAAAGAGTCCCTGACCCAGCCACAGTGCATAACAGTATCTGCACCAAAGTTCTTGCTAACGAATGCATGAGGCTGTCCAAATTAATAAGACATTTGCAGACGACTCATCCCCAATACCGCAAGGTGTTCCCAATACAAATGGCCTACTGATGTTTTGCTTTTATATTTTACATTAGGCTATTATTTGTGCATAAACATATCTAGATTAACATAATAAACATACAGTTTGTTTAAAAACATGTCATATTTACTGCAAACTTATATGAGCGATAATATTAAATGTGGAGGGGGCCCTTACAATATTTTCCAGGGGAAAAGGGGGTCTCAGGCAAAAAAAAGGTTGGGAACCACTGATTTATTGGTTTATCCAAAAAGTAGATATTAAGACATGGCTATCAACATATAAATAATGTTGTTGTCAAATTTATTGAAAAGTCTTTTAAAATATTGTTGAAATATCATTTATTTCAACAATAACTATTTTTTTATTTCAATAATATTTTTTTTGTAAATACAGTCGTCAACATTTGAAATAGATCAAAAAGTTTTTCAAAATTGTCTTAAGACAAGAAAAGGTGTTGTTGCATAGTTTTAGATCCTACTTGATCCACTTCAAATGTTGCCTCTATATTGTACTTTCAAAAATAAATGTGATGTGATGTATAGAGAGATACTGCTCAAGCTTTTTAATTTAAAACTGTGTGCATGTTTATGTGTGTAGCCTCGCTCCTCTTCCCTTCAGATAATGCCAGGAAAGGACAGACACTCAGAGGCTCGCCATCGGGAAGAGGACAAGGTAAAAATAACAGTTTACTCTAATAATGTAGTGGAAAAACGGCTTGTGTTATCCTAAGATTCTTGCAACATAAAAGATTGCAACATCCATACTTCATCCAATCAAATCTCAAACAAACAAACAACATCCAGCAGCTACACACACACACACACACACACACACACATGCTTGTGGAGTGATCTAACAACCCTGTCATGTCTCTCTCCACACTCTCACCCCTGACCCCTCAACCTCGTCCTTCCCTTTCTTCTGTTTGTTTGTTTGTGTGAATAATGGCGCAGAAACAGCCATGGAGTGATTTTGCAGTGGGAAAGATTGATAGTGAGATCTGGAAGGTTAGTATTTAGGCAGTTTTTTTTTTATTGAACTGCAGAGCCAAATACACAGTAGAATGTTTCAGGAGAGCATAGTCAACACATATCCTTTTTGAGGCTCAAAATGCAGTTTTTGCTAATTAATTACGAAATATTAAACCCATATTTTTAACTCCTGCATCATTTTTAATAAAAATTCTCAATAAAAATGTTTTACTGGTGTAGATGTGCTCTGAGATCCTGTACTCCTTCATACCTTCCTTATGTTTTGACCTTTAACCTTTTTTCTGAGCATGGATTTTGTCTTCTGTTGTCTATGTACAAAGCAAAAATCATTTATTGAACTAAATTAGTCTTTGTAGCATCTTCATCAAATTTGTGAGTGTTATGCTTCATGAGAAATCCATTGAGGTAAGAAAAAACAGCAGATGTATTCTCTCAAAACTAGTTTAGGGTTCATATTTGTTCACACTTGGCAGGTTTGGTTCCTCTGTTAATGTGGTTCACATAAATAACTGTGAACGCTGAGATCCAAACCTTGATGCGCACCAAACTAGTGGGCGGAGACATCTGAAAGATGATGGATCTTGGTCCACTTTCATACAATCTGTTGCGGTTCAACCGAAATGTTCACAAAGTATTGTCTTGTCTGGTAAGTTCCTTGCAAATTACATAGCATGAAAACTGTGGACCCTTTTCACAATTCTGAATATCTCAGGAGCAGAAGTCACCATAGTTGGGTAAACTTAGAGAGCAGTGAACAAAAGAGTACGACAGGTGTTTTTTTTGTATTCCGATTTGCTCAAATATAAAAAGATAAACTTCATGATAGTATTTTCATATAGACTTTCAGACAGACTTTCAAAAGACAGATAATGGCAGCTGGAAATGAACTGTGCCACTTATAGACACTGCATTACAAACACCTCACACAATTCAATTCAAGTTTATTTGTATAGCGCTTTTCACAATAATTATTGTTTCAAAGCAGCTTTACTAAAGGTGCACATTATTGCATTACAATTCAAATAAAAAAAACTAATATTTATTAGTTACCATAAATTTATTAGTTAAAAACTTTAAAGGTGGAGTAGGTGATTGTCTTCAGAAACATTTTTTTGTTGTGCTGGTTGAAAGTCACTTCACATTCCAATAGCAATGATTAAAGTAAATGATCTAAATGTATTTATATGTATTTTTATATTCTGGGTCAAAAAGTTTTAATCATGTAGTTTAGCAGCAAAACATAAGTAAACAGCGCTATTCCACTTAGCCTGCTTTACTGAGGTGAAGTTGGTTTTATATTCACATTAGTTCATTTTTGAACAATGACGACCTGTGACGTACTCCCTATATTGTTTACCATGCTACTTTGAATATTTGGTCTGAAATTGCATGTAAGTATGGCTTAGTAATAAGTGTAATTCCTGCACGCCGCTGGCCAACCACTATACAGTAGTCGCTTTAAGACAAAGCAGGTGAGAGTGAGACCATTGATCCTTACATGCATGAAATATTCCACATTATAACAAGTTTTGCTTTCTACACAACTGAAAATGTGCTAGATATAAGACAGTTTTTTGTTCAGAATTGTAGTATTATAAAGTACTGTATATTTTTCTAACTGGCGAATGACATGATCCAGTGGGTTTCTGTCATTTTTAATGTGTGCGTTTGCATGATTTCAGGAGGTGTGGCTTTGGACGGCAGGGGAGGAATTGTGTTTTATAGATATTATGCTAACCTGTTAGCATTTAGGCAGATCACCTACTGCACCTTTAACTAATTAACTAGTAACTAATAGCTTTTAACAGTTAAACTTAAATATAAACATAGTTAACCTGCAGTTATATAATATATAGGTCAGGGGTGTCAAAGTCAATTCCTGGAGAGCCGGAGGCCTGCAGAGTTTAGTTCCAGCCCTGCTTCAACACACCTATCTGTATGTATCAAACAAGCCTAAAGCACGTAATTAGTTTGATCAGATGTGTTTAATTAGGGTTGGAACTAAACTGTGCAGAGCTACGGCCCTCCAGGAACTGGCTTTGACACATATGATATAGGACAGATCATGTCTATGTGTACATTTTCAATGAGCATAAGCAGTATTTTTTTATTCTTTTTTTTTTGATGCAAAAATTATATAAATAGTATAGCTTTATAAATTTACATACATTTAAAAAATCAAGACATCAAAAACTTTCAAGGAATTAAGATGCTGATGACCGTTAAATGTATCACCATCGTCTTGTGTAAAGGGTACATTGTCTTAAAACAGTGACAATGTGAACTCTAAGTGAACCAGATAAACAGAGACCTGGACTTCAAGTGTGAATGCATTAGATAGATATATAAATATATATAACTAATTATGAAAGTATTAAAACATTATTTTAAAAATCTCATAAATCTTTTATCTTTAGATTAACATCTTAAAGTTAACAATGGATTAAAATATATATATTTATATATATATATATTTTAATAAATCAGTTGATCTTTTAGAAATGTTTATTTATTTAGATTGAGTGTTTCTGAATAACTAAATGATTTTTGCTGTGATTGATATTGCATTAAATCTATGTATTATTACTCGGTTTCTGCTCATCTTTTTAATTCAATCCTTTTTTAAAAGGCACAGGGTTAAACTTGTGTTTGTTTTCAAACCGGTAATCATTTTCAATTTAGCTTTCAATCACTCATCGCAGGAACTATATTTTCCTGTTTTGTTTGGAAAGATCTGCCTATGAAACAGATCTCAGCACTCAGCCCACTTTCTCCATAGTGGGTATTCTGTATGTTTGTGCGCTTGTGTTTTAAGTAAAACCCTGCTTTATCTCTGCTCCAGGATCTACAGGCGGCCACAGTAAACCCTGACCCCAGTCTGAAAGAGTTTGAAGGCGCAACTCTCCGCTATGCCTCCCTCAAGCTACGGTCTGTGAAAAAGAATAAATAAACAGATACGGGAGAGAATGAAATGGCAGTAAAGTGAGATTTAAAACTGTCTATATGTCTGTGTTAGAAACCCTGCTCCTGTGGAAGAGGAAGATTCCAGCAGCATTAACAGTGACCCTGAGGCCAAGGTGAGTGTATGAGTTTGGTCTGCACAGACTGCAGATATTCACACATAAACAGCCCTACACACGATTTATTTTAGTCTTGAGGACTGCTTTTTAAATTAACACTCGCCAAGCTATGAAGAAAATATATATATAAGATAATGCTAACACTTTAATAGAATGGTCAATTTGCTAATCTTAATTTATGTATTTATTAACACCAACAAACAGTTAGTAACGTGTTTGTTAATCTTTGCCAAACATAGTTAATGTTCAATAACATTAGTTCAGATTAGTTCATGTTTAACTCGCAGTGCATTAACTAATGTTGACAAGCACAACATTCAATTTTAATAGTGCATTAGTTAATGTTGAACTATGAGTAATAAATACTTTACAAGATTGTTGCAACATAGGCTCACTCTGAAAATGTAGCTCTATGTACATTTCTGGAGGTTGCAAATTATGTAGCCAGAAGTACTTATGGCTGCATTTCTTCTTAAAAACGAGTGATACGAGGTGATAGGACGATTCCTTTTCACACTTACCAGCTGACCGCTTACCTCCATATGGACGGCTTTCCAGCTGTTTACCAGTTTGTCCAGTAGCTCGCCATGTATATTAGTGGACTTGAGATGCAGGGGGGAGTTGACCATGACGATGGGGATCGAGTCCGGTGAAAAGCAGTTCAAGAAAGAGGGTAAGACAAAAACAGAATCCAAAAAATAAAATAAACAAGTAAATAACTGGGTGAGAGTGTGGTAAAATCTGAAAACGTGGTAAAAATCAGATGAGGACTTTTCTTTTTCTGGATTGCTTTTTGAAACAGTTTGATTTAGGGAAGTGGGTGGGTGGGTGGGTAAATTGGTGCTTTTGAAAACACTGTTGGTTGGGTTTAGGGAAGGAGGAATGTGGGTCAGTCAGTCAGTCAACAGCAGCCTCTGGTGGATTTACAGGAGAACAGCAGGCGCGAATGACACTTGCGAGAGAAATTTGTTATCCCAAAAGCGTATACAGTGAAAAAATAGCTCCTGGGACATATTTGGCACTCTCCAGAAATGTATACAGAGGTACATTTTCAGAATGAGCCTGGGTTGAGATTATTCATGCTTAGATAATGTTAGTAAATACATTAACTAACATTAAATAATGGACCATTATTCAAAATTGTTACTAAGATACTATACTGCTAAGTTTCAACATTGTATGGTTCAAGTCTAATTATAAAAACATTGTCGTAATAGACACACATAATCAAATTAATCATTTCTTAAGTTACAAACAATTACTTAAGAAAATGTCAGTTTTGACTTCTATATGATATACTGTAAAATATTTTACCTCACTTAAAATTTTGTCAGATGCAATTGTGTACACATTTTTACATCAAACATTTTTGTTACAGATGTTTCAGAAATGGAGTTCCATTATAATTGTGCAAGTGATATGACTATTTTCTTGTCTTATTTGCAATGAAATAGAAGCTACTTATAAGAACATAAAAAATAGCATAGAACACACACAATAATGCACCCAGTATTGTTTTATAGTCATATATATGGTCATAAATACTGTATAACATAACATAAAACATAAATATAGATAGCATATAACAGAATAATAGACAAACACACTCACACATATATCACAATAGTGAAATCATCTTAATTCATTTCACTTACAATTAAATGGTTTCAAAAAAAACTATAATTTATGGGATCTGATTGTATTGACACATAACTGTAACGTTAACTAGTATTTACATGTATTTATTTCTCTGTAATAAGTACGATAAATTGGCTCAAATCGTTTTATAAACAGTATATTGGTGGAATTTGGTGTTGCTGCCAGTTTCCAATGTCTAATGTAATTTTAAATTTGCAGTGTCATCTAGTGGTTGCTCAGTGAAATGCACATACATGTCGTGCTTGGAAATGAAGACTCTTAACCATGATCTTCATTTTCTTGGCAACAAACCACATTTTTTGACCCACAAAACAACCCTTTACTTTTTAAAGGTAAAATATTACAAACAAAGTCTAATAATAAGTTGGTGACCAATGAAATTTAAAGGTTGGTGTGGGTTTGACCTTTCTTCTGGGGACAAAAAGCCATTTTTGGGACTAAAGTCTGCTTGAGCACACTGCTAATGTAAGATAGATCTCACTGTTAAACATATTTAAATGTAAATATCTTAATATTTAATATATATATGTGATGGTCATGGATATGTGAAGAAGCAAATTTGATTGAGAAAATACACGTTTTGTTATTATCTATGTAGTAAAATGGTAGTTTTTCATTTGTTGCCTTATGGCAACATTATGCAGTTAGACCACTTTTGTTAAAACAATAACATCTTATGGATGAAAATGTGCAAATATATATAGTTATCAACATAATATAAATTATCTGCTATACTGTATAGTATTACTCAAAGGAAATGGATGTTCAAACATTTTATGGGGTAAAGAACAAGATTAAGCAGTTAGACTCATTCCTTCTAACAGCGAGCTTGAAGAGTCACATTAGCTACAGTATATTCCATTCAAAAATGTGAAATAAACTTGCAAAAAGCCACAGTTCTGCACAGTTTATCTTTGACACTTATTAAACAAACATGTTTAAAATAATGTTTATGTTAAATTAAAACTTGTTCTAATGTATTTATGGCTAGTTTGTTTCTCATTTCACATATCAAAATATACAAAAACCTTGGTGTTTTAGTGCCCTAATAGCATGTTGTTGCCCTGAGGCAGCAAACTAAAATATGGGGGTGGGGGTACTAGGGGGAGCACATTTTATGATTGATGTATTATAAGGGACCCGCATGCACCAAGAGATTAGGGTGAACAAAAATGTTTCCTCCTAAAACAACAATTCATGCCATGGTGGGTTAAGGCAATAAAAACATGCTAATATAATATAATACTAAACACTATGCTTCTAAAAAAAACATGACATTATTTGCTACAGATATATGCACCAAACACTCAATGTAAAACAAATCAATAATACAAAAAATGCTAAATTGCTAAAAAAAAAAGGTTTAACTAAAAGTTGTATCTTGTGGTTGGACAAAAGCTGACTGTTAAAATGTCACAAAATATATGTTATATGGTTATCCTTACCAATGTGATAAAAATACAATACAAAGAGTATCTATTAATATATTTTTACATTTAATTTTTTTATGTTTTAACTTGTATAATTTTTTTATTTTTAAAAATGTAATTTCAGTATTTACTAGCATATCATAATCCTTAAATGCATGACTTTATTGTTCATCAATTTAATTATTTTATAATAAAATGAATATATATATATATATATTATAATGCTTAATATTTTTGTTACTTTTTTCAGCAGTCCTTCATAAATAGAAAGTTTAAAAGGAGAGCAATTGTTTTAAACAGAAATGAATTGTACATCATTATCAAAGTACATTGTGAACATCGTGTCTTAGAAAATTCAACATCGTACCAACACTGAACATTTGAAGATTCATTTAAAATTACACAGATAATGCGTTCAGTTCTGTGCATTTACGGTAACACAATGTAAGTCAGTTTTTACACAATGTAACTGGATTTTTAATTTCCAGATAACCTCATTTAATATTCAGTTCATACTTTCTCCAAGTCACGCTCTCACTCTTCTCTTTCTCTCTTCCTCCATGCATGTTTCACACTCTTCCTCTTGAGGATCTGTCCTTTCAGCAGCAGTTAAAATCAAACCCATAGAGCACGACAACATTCTGCCTATTATTAATCTCTGTTACACATAAACTCTTTCATAATGGAGGCTCCTCATCACCGATTGTCAGAAAAAGAGAGAGACTGAATAATGGATGATCCTGCTCCCGGAATGCTGGGAGTGAGATACCGATAAGAGAAAGGAAGATGAAAGAAAAGATCTTCCAATAACAGGGGTCTTGTTGTTTGATCTCAACACTCTGATGTTAGTGTGTGTTTGTGTGTGTGTCTGTGTAAATGATCATGAATGCACACACACACACACACACACACACACACACACACACACACACACACCCACACACACACACACACACACACACACACACACACACACACACACACACACACACACACACACACACACACTTTCTCGTTCTCAGTCATTATAACTGAAGCTATTCTTAGAAGGTGCCATTTGAAAGTTTAAAGAGGTGTTTCCTCAGTTCAGTCTCTTTCACCATAGAAGTAGGAGGATCTTTGTATATGAAGCATATTGTAATGCAGTACGTAAACAGATAAAAGATATACTGTACTGTATATTTATAATACATCATAATACTAATAATATCTACATACAATATATACAGTATCTATATACAGTGCTCAGCATAACTGAGTATCTATTTCTCAGTGAATATGGGTAATATATATTGGTGCATTTGAACTAAATAGATTTAATAAACAGATATATGTATTAAATTAATATTTTAGTCACAGAACATCTTTAGAAATGGAAAGATAATACATTTAAATTCATGCAAAACAAAATAACAAACTACAACATTTCAGCATAAATGTATATATTTTTTGTTTCTCTTGATTTTTGCTATTTTGGAAATGTTTATTTAATATTTTTTTATAACTACTAGCTACTACTTTTTGAACCATTATCGTAAGTTATTTAGTTAGATTAGCTCCAGATTTGGCTTCAGTACTGACTAAACTAATGTATATGAACAAATATAATATTGTAAAGCATCCTATAAAAAATATTAATTTAAAATAGAGATTTGCGGGGGGTGTACTCATATATGCACATGTATAGCACTGTATAATCATGTTTTGTGACCCTGGACTGTCATATGTGTCAGTTTGTTTGAAATTGAGATTTAGACATCTGAATAAGCTTTTTATTGATGTACTGTATGGTTTGTTACACTAAAAAAAACAACTTACGTAATATGAGTTGAAACAACACAATTCTTGAGATATATTGGACAGCTTAATTGTTTTATGTTCAATCCATTTAAATGTGTAAAAACAATTATTTTAACTTAATCAGTTTGTGCTGGGACAACTTGAATGTATTTTGTGGAACACAGCATTTTTAACAGTGTACACTAAAAAAATTATTCAAAGATGATTTGTTGGATTTACTATTTTTTTTAAGTGAAGTGGTTCTAAACAATTTATTTGGGCTGAATTTAAACAAACAAATGAAGTTGAACATTACTCAATTTAATTAGTTTGTTTAAATTCAACACAAATTGTTTGCAGGAATTTTGCAGACATATTTTTTTTCAGTGTACACTGAAAAAAATGATTTTGCTGTTTGTTCAAAAAAATTAGTTGAAAGATTGAAATGAGTTGAGATTTATTGGACAACCTAATTATGTTGTGTTCAAACTGCTTAAATGTGTTAATTGATAATCTAACTGATGTTGAGACACCATGAATGAATTGTGTGGAACTCAGCATATTTTTTACAGTGAAGGACTTAGGACTTATTTGGCCGAAGTACAACTATAAAATAATTTGGAATCTGTGGGTTCAAACAAATGAAAATGCTGAGAAAATCACCTTAAAGTTAATTGAAATTAAATTGTTAGCAAATCATATTATTAATCAAAAATTGAGTTTTGATATATTTAAAGTAGGTAATTTACAAAATAATTTCATGGAACATGGTCTTTATTTAATATTTTTGGACTAAAAGAAAGATCTTTACTTTTGATCCATTCAGTGTATTTTAGCTATTTCCACAAATATGCATGTGCAACATAAGACTTGTTTTATTGTCCAGAGTCACATTTGAATGTGAAAGTTAATTGCATTGTCTTAAGTCATTTATAGCTATGAAAAAAATAAATCAAAGAGCACTTGAAAACTCTGGATTTGTTTAAAGTTTTAATATTTGTTTTATTCTATTATGCTCGATTAACATCCAAAAAAATAAAATAGGTAAGAGTATCATTTTGTTTTGTGACACAGTGGCTCAGTGGTTAGCACTGTCACCTCACAGCAAGAAGGTCGCTGGTTCGAGTCCCAGCTGGGTCAGTTGGCATTTCTGTATGGAGCTTGCATGTTTTTTTGTGTTCGCGTAGGTTTTCTCCAGGTGCTCCTGTTTACCCCAGGGTTGCAGCTGGAACGGCATATGCTGTGTAAAAGATGCTAGATAAGTTAGCGGTTCATTCAACTGTGGCAACCCCTGATAAATAAAGGGACTAAGCTGAAGAAAAAATAATGAATATCATTTTGTTTTCATTTCTTGACATTGAAAATTAGGGTTAAAATTAAAGTTAGCTTCATATATTGGCATATATTGGTATTGTTTTGTGTATATTTTTGTCATTTTTTGGCAAAAAAAATCTCAAAATAACGTATCAAATTAAATTTTACATTTATTTTAATTGTAAATTCTGAGATACAGACTTTTTTAGCAGATTATTGTACATGTTGTAGTCTTCATTTGCAAAAATTGTGTAGATATGCAGCAGTGTTTGTGTTTTATCAGTGTGTTTGTGTTTTTATTCCAGTGTTTTGCCGTGCGTTCTCTCGGCTGGGTAGAGATGGCTGAAGAGGACTTGGCCCCAGGTAAAAGCAGTGTCGCTGTGAACAACTGCATCCGTCAACTGTCCTACTGCAAAAATGACATACGAGACACTGTGGGCATCTGGGGAGAGGTGAGCTACAGCTACAGCTACAGCATACACAACATTTTAACATTTTTAAGCTATACACCCCCCCCCCCCCCCACACACACACACACACACAGAAATAGAAATAAATGCATAACAATCTTTTCAGAGTCAAGCAGCTTTACAAGAACCTTTTAAGTTTAAAATTGTTCTGCTGGTTTACTCAAACAATTCATTTTTAAAAAACATGCATATGATGGTTCATATAATAGACCTGCCTTTCAAAAAATTCAGTTACTGTATAGTGAGTACTCTTGTGTGTTTTACAAACTCTAATAGATTGTATTACTAGTACTTGTGTGTGTTTACATGTCTAAAACATAAAATAAGCATTGGGTGGTTAAAAACACTGCAATATCGTGATGATATGACACGTCTTTCTCTGGCTCTGCACCAGCCAACGCACCAAAGCTCAGTTAGAATTTTTCATGTTATGCTTGTCAAGCTGGATAATGAGTAGACACCAGCACCAGGGGCATTATGTTCCTTTAAAACGGAACAAAAGCAGAATTCTGTGGTGATTTACCCTGCTGTTGCTCCCCTCCTCGTCATATATCTTTCCTCTAACGTTACCTCTGCTCGTTTTTTTTGCTCCGTCCTGTCTATGAGGCGCAGAACTCTACTGGCATCAGTGCGCTAGAGAGGCAGAGTGCGTCTACTTCGCTCTGAACTTAAGTTGTTTAAATAATCAAATGTCTCTGCGTCGCACGTCACGACGAATCAATTATTAAATTCGTTGCCAACGCTTTTAGTAATTGATTTTAATAAATTGTATTTGATTTAATCGATTCGTTGTTGCAGCCCTAATTCAATTACTTATTAGTTAGTTTCTTTTAATATACAGCAATAACAATCACTCAAATAATAAAACAGTTTGCAGTCATGCAAACATTAGACATAAGGCAGATATGATTCAACAGCAGTTCATTGTTATAGTTGAAAGACCACTTGAACATGCAGTTTTTTTGTAGATGTACTGAATTTGCTAGGTGTGTGTTTGAGTTAAATTTTACTGTTTGTTTTATTTATTTTATTTAGCATTTCTTTAAATTAAAAAAATAAATTAAAAGATTTATGAATCATTCACATTAAATATTGATCTCACATATTAATCTTAAATACAGATCTCACTAACAGATTAAGTTAAATATTGTGAATATTTTAAGACTAATATATCTGCAGTGCAAATATTTACAGAAATACTTTTCTAAAGTATATGAGCTGTGTAAATTGTAACTTGTAAATGTAATTGTTTACAAGCCATTTGATGACATTGTTTCACGATTACAAAAACTGATTGAGCAATTAGGAGACAGGGTTGTTTAAATGAGATGTTTATTTTGTGATATACAGTTGAAGGCATAATTATTAGCCCTCTGTGTTTTTTTGTATTCTTTTTCTAACATTTTCCAAGCGATGTTTAACAAAGCAAAGATATTTTATTTTCCCAGTATGTCCTAGTATATATAGTTGATAAATTCTTTTTTCTTTTTGTTTGGCTAGATTAAAAGCAGTTTTTACATTTTTTTAATAATTTTCAAGGTCAATATTATTAGCCCCCTCAAGATGTTTATTTTGACTGGCTACAGAACAATGCTTTTAAATTGCACTTAATACTAGAGTCTTGCAAAATAACTTGTACAATATTATGTAGTCATCATGGCAAAGACAAAATAAATTAGTTATTAAAACAATTATCTTTAAAAATGTCTTCGTTAAACAGCACTTGAGAAATATTTGAAACAAATTATTAAAATTTAAAAAAGGACTAATGATTTTACCTCCAACTGTAAATAGCAGCATTAAAGCTGCATTTATTGTTTGAGTTTTCTGATAGAAAATGTGGCGATTTTAAAGTTCAAATTCTTTTTTATTGAAACACATTTTTAATTATGGAAGGTGAGCTATACAATGTTTTTAAAAATGTTTTATTTATGCATCAGCTAAACCAATATAAACTAAAAGATCAGCTTTGGGGTTTAAGATTCAATATCCATTCATTAAAATAAAGAATGTTTTGCAGTGGTTAAAACAACATTTGTTCAGTTCATATGTGTATCATACCCAAAGACTCCTAGTAAACACTTGTATTTTTACATCACTAGTTTTATTTAACTTCTATTTATTTCTATTAATCTTTTCAGAAGGCTTCATATTCATATTCAATAAAAAATCTGCACAAGGTTTCTAAACATACCTTGTGTCATTTTAAAAGAAGAGAAGGTAGAAAATGGGGATAAAATGTAAAAAAGTAAAGGTAAGAAAGAATAAGAGTAACAAAGAGGAGAAGCTGGAAATGTCATGCAGGAAAAGCAAGTGAATAGAATGGGAAGACGAAGAAAGAGAGTTTAATGTGTTGTGACAGGACACAGGAAGAGAGCTTCTGTTCTCCTTCTGCCTTTTATTTTCTGGTCTGATCATTTATTCATTACTTCCAACATGCATACGAGCACAACCATGCTTAGACCTTATAGCTGTGACATTGATTCCAAAACCTAGTGAGTTGCTACATAGGCAGTATTTCAAGGCATAAAGGCTGCATTTATGTCACAAAGGCTGTTCCAGATCATAGACAGCATTAGTATTCTATCTTCTTAGATATTTGTTTGACCTAAATATATAACAACATCACTGAGTTTATCGACTTGGAGAAATTCTGTGAAAAACACTTAAAAAAACAAATTAATGATATATATGTACACACAGTAGGGGGAATTCAACATCCAACATGTCACCATTTTTCTTAGAGAACATATTTCTAAAGGTGCTGTTGACTTGACATTTTTACCAGATGTTGATAACAAAGAAATATATATATATAGAAAACAAATCTAATTAGTTTTTTAGAAATGAAGTTATGTGTAATAAAATGAAATGACACAGGGAAAAAGTATTGAACACATAAAGAAAGGGAACTGTAGAAAGGCAGTGAAAGCCCAGACAGCAGCTGAAATCGCTCAGTATTATTCAGCAATCCTCTGCCCTTTGTCATTGTGAATTAATATGAGCTGCTTCAGTCTAAACATCTACATTATCAGGATGATGAAGATGAAACCAGGGTGGACATTTCAGCCAGACAATGATCCAAAACACAGCCAAGGGAACGTAAATGCTTTCAGAGAAAGAAAATCAAGCTGTAGAATGCCCGGCCAATCACCTGACTGGAATCCAGTAGGAAATACAAAATAAAGATGACCTACAGAACCATCAAGATTTTTACACTGTTGAAGTCTGTGAAAAAATCTATGCATGTGACTTCATTCTCCATATAAAAGCGTCTTTAAGCTGTATATATTTTATATAATTATAAATGCTTTTTTAAAATGCTTTTTCAATTTGAAACACAATAAACTTGTTAAAAAAAATTGCAGTTTTTTCCAAACCTCCACTTTTTCCAAACATGTTTGAGCTTGAACACAAAAAAGATATTTTGAAGAATGTTGTGAACTGGTAGCTATAGACTTCCATGGTGTTTTTCCCTTCTATTAATGTCTACTAGTTACAAACATTCTTCTAAATATAATAATTTGTTTTCAACAAAAGAAAGAAAGTTTGCAAGGTTTGGAACAAGTCAAGTGTTTAAATAGAGAGTCGATTTTCTCTTTTGGGTAAACTATCCCTTTAAAAAGACATATTCCATGATTAAAGTTTTGCGCCATGAAATGTGTATGCATACCTATTGATGAATATAAGCTTATAGTATATGGCATATAGTAAATTAGCTTAGTAACACGCTAACAGATTGACCACTTTCAAGCTAAGGTGCACTTTGTTTTTGGTGTGAAGAAATTAAATTCAGTAGCAGAAACACATTAAAATATATTGTCAAAATACATTTTGACTATTTTATCCATTATTTGTATCAGGGTTTTAGCTTAGCAATATACACCAAAGTCTGAGTTTGAAAAATTACACATATTTTATTCATTGCTCAAAATAATCTAAAGGAAAAAAAGATATTTAAGAATTAATTGCAACCATTTTATTTTATTCTAAATTGTTGTAGCATTTTAGGCTAGCCAACTGTACATTTTGAGAAAGGAGATGACTTTGTTGGTAGTAAACAGAAAAAGCCCACTAGATTTTAAAACTGAATATTTATGTTGTGTGTGTGCCCAGGGGAAGGACATGTACCTCATTCTGGAAAATAACATGCTTAATCTGGTTGACCCAATGGATCGGAGCGTCCTACACTCTCAGCCAATCGCAAGCATTCGTGTATGGGGCGTTGGCCGGGATAATGGAAGGTAATCACCTGTTCCCATTTTTATGTGTAAGGAGAGCATGTTCAATGGTAAAGGATTTGTGAAATGTTTAATAAATGACAGAGATAAACTGGAGGAAACTGAATGTTTAATAATGCCCTCTTTATTCATCAGGATGTGGGAGGTGTTTTTAAAATTCTCTTAGTTCATAAATGTTTATGATTTTTTGAATACGCACAGATGGGGCAAAAAGGGGATTTTATATCAGTTAAACCGTTTCAGCTTTCAGCCACCGCGAACATCATCAGCATCTTATTTACGAGGAGCTCATTTTCCACTGTGCTGATCCTGCTCAGCTGACTGCTCCTTTACTAACACTAATAATGTTTAATCTCTGTGACCAAGCAAATGCTGCCTTTATACTTTGAGTAAAAAAATACTGACTAGTTAAATCAGACTGCTTCAAAAATTAACGGAACTACAAAAGCCATTGAATAGAGGGGAAGCAAATTTGCCTGTCAGCATTAAATTTAATCACTAGGCAACTTATTTTATCCAGAGTGATTTATAAATGAGAACAATTGAAGTAATTAAAGCAACCAAAAAAGATAGATATAAATTTTATATGACAAAATCCCAGCTATTTAATAAAATCTCAGTATCATATATATATATATATTAGGGCTGCACAATATTGAAAAAAATCTGACATTGTGATATTTTGTTTTTCTATTGTTTATTGTATACAATTTAACCAGATGGCTTAAATAGCTCTATTGTGAAAACAAAATCATTAATTTAGATTAGGTTGGGTTGATTTTGTAAGGTGTGAATCATACGGTGGCCGAGAGAGCTTAACGTGCTGCAATTTAAGAAAACATATGCAATTACAAAAAACACCTCCAAATTAAGAAAATATCTTTATCCATTTATCAGCACACATGCTGCAAATCCTTACAAAGCATACACATAACAAACACGCTTTATTTTCTCACAATGCAAACAATTTAGGAAAACGCGCTGCATTTTCTCACAACACAAAAAGAATGCAAATGGTTCAAGGGGACTCAAAAATGTGATGAACGCTGCTTGTGCCGTTATGCTGTTGTAGGTGATCTTTGAAAGGTGAGTTTTTTTGTTTGTTTATTTTAATATCCTTCTTTCTTCTGTCTTTAGTATTTATTAGCCTAAATACCCATAACCTAAATAGCCGGGTTTGTCATGTTTATGGCAAGGCTATTTAATTAGTTTGTCATGGGGGCCAGTTTATGAAAAGCAATGAGGGGCCGGAGAGATATGACTTAACAATATAAGTGATGACACAACAGCATATAAGAGCCCATATGTTGTATTTTTGCTCCTTAAGTCACCCACGTTGGATTTTTCTACATTAAAACTACTATACAACAGCTGCTATAGTTTATCCAGTGTGTGTGCGTATTAGCCTTGGTGTATAAACTTGGAACTTTAAACTAGCGCACAGGTGGCATAACTTTGTTTAGTTGCAGCAGTTTCGTTCTGTGCAACAGAAGCGTGGCGTTGAGAAGCCTTTATGATTATGTATCCAAATAATTTCAGCTGCTCGCACCACTCGCTTAATGTCAGGTGACTCATGCTCTGCACAGCCTTCAACTGCAGCTCGTGCTGTATTGAACAGACGCACGTCACTTTATAACTAAAGCGGCTGTTTTTCAACTGAACTTAATTAGTCACACTATTTGGAGGGCTGGAACAAATTGTGTTCTGTGCTATTTAAGGAGTGTTGTGAGAAAATGCAGCGAGTTTTCGTAAAATGTTTGTGTTGTGAGAAAATGCAGTGCATTTTATTAATGTGTTTGCGTTGCGAGAAAATGCAGTGCGTTTAATAATTTGTTTGCGTTGTGAGGATTTGCAGCATGTGTGCTGTCAAACAGATGAAAATCTTTTCTCAATTTGCTGCCGTTTTTTTGTAATTGCACGTTTTCTTAAATTGCAGCGTATTAATCTTTCTCAGCCACCATAGAATCATGTATAAAAAAATAATACAATTGCAAGAGTAATTACAATAGAGCAAAGAAAACAGTAAAATAAACAGTTCTTTATGGTTTTTCAGTCAAACAGCGTTCCGATACAGAAATTTATTTATGTATTCACCAGCATGGACCACGCCACACTTTGAGCTAGACTTTATTGTAGGGATGTAGGGATGAGGGGGATGGTAAGAGAACAGTGGGATGAAGGGGAAGGGAAGTAATAGGATAAACAGTGAACAGGTAGGTAGGTTGATCAGGCGTCCTACGATGATGCCCAGAGACTCAGAGTGGGGGTACCTTCTCTGTAATATTTTTAGATTAGATTAGATTAGATTCAACTTTATTGTCATCACACATGTACAAGTACAAGGAAACGAAATGCAGTTTAGGTCTAACCAGGAGTGCAATAGCAGCAAGTGCAGGATACAGGTATTAGTTATAAAGTGCAGTTATAGAAAAACTATGGTGATATTTACAAATGGATGTACTATGAACATTATATACAGGTTGTGTTAGCTATGAACAGAGATTTACAATAGATGGATAAATGTACAGGTTGCTATTAATAATCAGAAGTGTGCAGATAGATAAACATAATTACAAATGTATATGTACAGTGGGTGTGTACATAATTTACAAATGTACATGTGCAGTAGGTATGTACAGATCAAATAAATGAATCAGTGCAATGAATATGTGCAATTTTTAAATGTGCAAATGTTAAGTAGTGCAGTGATTATGATGAGTCTGAGTTATGAGGAGAGGAGAGTGGGTTGTGTATTAGGGGGGCAAAAAGTCAGTGGGGAGCAGAGTTCAAAAGGGAGACAGCTCTGGGGAAGAAGCTGTTCTTTAGTCTGCTGGTTTTTGTTCGGGGGAACTTAAAGCGCCTGCCAGAAGGCAGGAGAGAAAACAGTCTGTGAGCAGGGTGAGAGGAATCTTTAAGAATACTGCGTGCTCGGCGCAGACAGTGTTTCCTCTGGATGTCCTCTATGGCTGGCAGTGTGGTCCCTGTGATGCGTTGGGCAGTTTTCACCACCCGCTGCATTGCCTTACGCTCCGCAACAGAGCAGCTTCCATACCAGACTGTGACACAGTTGGTCAGGATGCTTTCTATTGTGCAGCGGTAGAAGTTCACCAAGACGGCTGATGACAGCTGGTTCTTCTTAAGTTGCCTTAAGAAAAATAGGCGCTGGTGAGCCTTCTTGACCAGGCTGGAGGTGTTGGTGGTCCAGGAAAGGTCCTTGGAGATGTGGGTCCCCAGGAACTTGAAGGATGAGACAGGCTCGACGGCCATCCCATTGATGTGGATGGGATCATGTGAGCCTGTTCGTCCCTTCCTGAAGTCCACAATGAGCTCCTTGGTCTTGTCGGTGTTAAGGAGCAGATTATTGTTGGTGCACCACGTGGCCAGATGCTGTATCTCCTCCCTGTAGGCAGTCTCATCATTGTTGCTGATTAGACCAATCACTGTGGTGTCATCTGCAAATTTGATGATGGCGTTGGATCTGTTCACAGGCCTACAGTCGATGGTGAAAAGGGAGTAGAGGAAGGGGCTCAGCACACAGCCCTGTGGTACACCAGTGTTGAGTGTGACGGTGGTGGAGCAAATGTGGTCTGATCTAACATTCTGAGGTCGGTTAGTCAGAAAGTCCATAACCCAGTTACAGAGAGACGTGTCTATATCCAGGTCTCTAAGTTTGATCATTATTTTTGTAGAGGGATTGGACCCCTCGATTCAATAGGAGTGAATAGAGAGTTATAGGATTGTTAATGGGAAGCGAGGAAATAGAGGGAGGGTGGGTTTTGAAAGAATGAGAAGAACAGAGGGCTGGTCTGCGCTTAACACTTTCTTGAATGCCTTTAAAACACATGCAAATGATAAAGTTTCACCTTTCACTATTCTCAATTGTTGATCGACTATAATCCAAACCTAACATTGCATATCTTGCGATGTAACTATTGCTGAAACAATATATTGTGCAGCCATAACACAGTGTATGTGTTTTTGTGACATATCAGGACACAAATCTGTATAATGACATAGGTATGACACAGGTATTACAAAAAGCAGGTGAAATAAGAGGACATTGGTAACGTCCTCTTTTCTCAAAAAGCTTATAAATCACACAGGATGAGTTTTTTCAGAGAGTAAAGCTGCACACAGTCTCCTGTGATGTTTGGGTTTAGGGGTAGGGTGGAGTAAGGGCAATACAATATACGGTTTGAACAGTAGAAAATGAATGGAAACCAATATAATGTACTCACTTTTCACAAAAACAAACGTGTGTGTGTGTGTGCGTGCATGCGTGCGTGTGTGTGTGTGTGAATGACTCCAGAATTGTTTCATTTTAAATAAGTACACTGTAAAAAAAAGATTAGTTGAAAAAGTGAGTAAACTCATTCCCTTAAAATTATTAAGTTAATGAACTACGTGTATAAGTATAAAAATTAAGTTAAGTGAACTTAACAGCTTTAAGGTAAAGCAAAAATACTTAACATTTTTTAAGTAAACTTGACTCGTCATTTTTAAGGCAAAGAGTTTACTCACTTTTTTAGTAATTGATTTTTACAGTGTACTGGGCATAATACCTAATAAGTAGCAATGTTTAAGAAATTGTCAGTATTACAGTTTTTCTTGAATGCTTTGATGCAGCCGTCAACTGAAACTACACATTATTAATCTTCTAGTTGAAGATTTGTGTGAAGGTGTGTCAAACCAGCGCTTCAGTGATTTCATACTGATGTTGGTAGTTTCTAATAGTTAGGAATAGATGGTTTCTGTTTGGTTACCATAACTAAAACAATAGATTTTGGACTGCTTGAATAACATCCGCGTTAACTGTTTTGAAAAATGTTGGGGAAAATGTGTCAATCCAATGAGAAAGAGTTTGCACATTTGCAAGACATGTCTTCTGCTCTGATGGGATAGTGATGATGATCAAGTGAATCCTAGTTTCACTGAGCGTGTCTTAGCAAATGAGAAAAACTGTAAGGCTTTTATAAAATTTTGAGTGAACACTGTACTTTTAAAAAGAAATAATATTCCCTAATTAGATATCATTAGCAAAAGCATCGCAAATGTACTGTGACAGACCATTGCAAGCTATAGCATGTAACATGTGTGCCTGGAATTCCTCGTGTTTCATTTTAATTAGAGATTGGAGATCTGCAAGCATCAGCACCTTTGCACCTGTGACTTCCCTCATGCGTTCATTATCACTAGCACATAAGAGATTCACTTAATGTGTCTATGCTAATGTATTCTGATATGGAGACGCACCTCCAGCCCCTTCGCGCTAAAGGTCACCATAATGATTTTGGATTGAAGAAGTCAGGCCAGTGAAAGGAGGACGGAAATAAAAGATTGATGATCAAGAGACAAGTGCTAATGAAAGTTTAATCCAGCGTTATCGGGACTGCCTGTGTGTGAGTGTTTGTGAGGTCATCCAAATAAATCTCCCACACTCTCCAAAAAAGCTGTACTTTTCCTGCTTTAGTCCCAGAAGAGCTGATTGGATTGTGTGTGTGCGTGTGTGTGTGTGTGTGTGTGTGAATGATGCAGGGGTTGAATGCAGCATACTTCATCACGGATGCTGAATCACAGTTTTGCCTCACTGAGTGTTAGCAGTACCACTTTCTGAGCAGCAGATGGCGCTCTTCTTATGTTCATTAACAGCAATCGCTCTTTAGGCTTGGTTTTTGGTTTTCCAGATATAATGTGCAGTCTGCATGTGTAAGTATTTTTTTGCAAGTGATCATCATGTCCTCCCATGCTAATACGCCACTAAGCCCATCAGTAACATTTTCCTCACAAGACCCCGGAGGAGGTTATAGCGTAGCGACAAGCCATACGGGAGGGGGAGGGTAGAAGGAATGCTGGGATTGGATGGAAGGAGAGAGAGCAAAAATGAGAAGGGGGTAAAAAAGAGAGAGAGAGAGAGATTGAACGTAGAGAGGTGAGCTGCATGTTTTTAACAGAGCAGAGGATGAGTCGAGGAGGTGAAAATCTGTAGAAGAGCGCTCCGACATAATGCTATCCAAGGAAAAACACATTACTTAAAAAAGATGTGAGTATTTTCTGTATTTTTCTTTCACATTTAAAAAAAATATCTTTCTCTTTAGGTCACTTAATTTGAGTCCTAAGGATTTTAATACTGTATGGCATTTTTATACTTATCCTGTAAGACATTTGTTAAGTAGTTTCTGTTAAGGAGTTGAGAACGTGGAAGTAGTTTGAACTAATGTAGAATGTGGGTGGAATTGCTCCAGATGGTGTAAATGAGGAGGTGGAGAATTGCACTAGAGAATTAATAATGCGTTGTTGTCATTTACAGTGGCAAGGATAGTATTGTGGAGTACTGCATGTGCAGTTATTAAAGTAGGTCACGGCAAGATGTTCACATCACTAAATGGGTTACATTGGAAAGAGACTGCAACTTCCTTATGTGTTCCCTCAGATCAGGCCTTCCCTCTGATACATCCCACACATCCATACAAACTAGAACACATTTCAAATTCCTTAGGGAAACCTCTGGGTTCTGTTCTCGGTCCATTTGCGTTGTTCCCTGTACCTCCTTGTAGTTTCTCCTTGACCCTCAAGGAGAATGTTTTTTTATTTATTTATATATTTTTAATCCTTCTGAGATGCTGCAAAATAGACTTTCTGAACAGGTTTGCAACCTGAGGTTCATTCTGGGCTTTATTAAATGCACTGGGTTTATTCTCTCTGTCTCACTGGCTGTTAGATCTCTAATTATAACACTGTTACATATTCATGCCTTTTACTGACTACACACCGAGAGCTTCATGTTTTGAGGTGTCATACATCTAGGAAAATCTCTGTATTCTCTTATCACACCTGCTGGTCTTTCATACACACAAAGCTCTGCTTGTCTTATCACGAAGACTGGAAAATAAAGTGCGTCAGAAAATGAACCTTTTCTTAAAATAAGAATGCATTCTTTCCACAGGAAGTTCTAGCAGTTGTTATTTAAGATGCACATCTCATCAAACTCATTTTTGCTGGTCTGTTTTTAATGAATAATATATTGAAATACCTTTGAAGCTTGTTCATGAAACACAAGCAGAACATGCTTTTTTTCATAATCTGCTATTATTTGAAATTGGCATTTGCAGATTTTTTTTAGAAAGGTTTTGTTGGTGATTTTGTTGGAATGTTTTGTTTGTGTTTTAATAATGGGTATCATTGTGCTCATAATGTTTTTTTTACTTTTTACTCTGCTGCTTTCCGGACTCAGAGAGAGGTAAATTGGTTTATCCTTCTGTTATTTGTATTCTCAGCATTGCCTGGTTGTAGTCTGTTGCCGGTCATTTAGTTCATAATAGTTTATTTTTGGCTGTAAGAATATGCGTATGATACAGCTGAAGGTGTAAGTTTAGAGACACTCATTCATCTTAGACAGCCACATGCACCTGCATATAGCAGGAGATGTGCATGCATGCATTTTTTTGAGCACTTTTATTTTTAAATCTTTTTTTTTTGTATGCTTGAAATTAGGGTGTGTATTTCTTTAAGTAATTGTTTAGAAATTGATTGTCGCTGTTAAATCTAAAGGGCACTTCATCCATCAGTGTATTTGAAGGCAGTTATTAGCATATTAACAAGAACACACACTCACATTCACACTCATACTCATTTTGTTTATAACCAAGTGTCTTAATTGATGCTATATGTTATTGTCTGATACAATTTTTCCTTAAAGTCAGTATAAAAACATGATGGTTTTTGTTTACATTTCTAGTGCACATAATTTTATTTCAATTTTTATTTATTATATTATATCTCCAAATTAAAAATGGGTAATACACTATATAGTGACACCCTACATTTTTGTTCTTATTTGGAAATAGTAGATTATGGTAATTAAAGGGATAGTTCACCAAAAAAATTAAAAATGTATTCACTATTTACTCACCTTCATGTGGTCCTGAAACTTTTATGAGTTTCTATTTTCTGCTAAACCGAAAAACTGGAAACCGGTTATCACTGACCTCCATACTTAGGAAATCAATGGTTATTGGTTTGCAACATTCTTCAGAATATCTTTTATTGTGTTCATTAGAAACTCAAACAGCTTTGTGACAAATAAAGGGTAGATAAATAATTTTCAGTTTTGCGTGAACTATCCCTTCAAATGGGTTGTACAAGGTGTTTGGGGTTTACTTTAAACAGCTGTTTACATCGTGTTTAATCTTGTCTCATTTTAATTGTGTGCAAACAGGGATTTTGCATACGTGGCGCGAGATAAGGACACCCGGATATTAAAATGTCATGTTTTCCGCTGTGACACCCCTGCCAAAGCCATCGCCACCAGTCTGCACGAAATCTGCTCCAGGGTGAGATTTACATGCTAAACAAACAACTTCCAACACAGAATTATTCTCAATGGCCCTTTCTAAACGGATTAATGCAAAAGTTACATTAGATTGCAGTGAAAGCTACTCATAGTCTCAGGTCTGTGTGAAGGGGAAAGAGCACAGCTGAGAAGCGAGAAATAAGGTTCACATTCTGTTAAGGCTGCTGATTTAGGGCAGCGAGTCTAATGAGTTCGATTTCTGTGTAATAGATCATGGCAGAGCGCAAGAATGCCAAAGCTATGGCTGGAGGATCCCTACAGGACAGAACACATGGTGGCCTCGACGTCCCATTACAAGGTAACACAAAATCTAATACACTACCAGTCACAAATTTGCGATAATTGGATTCTTACTGTTTTTGAAATAAGTCTCTTATGCTCAGCAAGGATATATAGAGTTGACGTCAGAATTATTAGCCCTTCTGTGAAATTCAATTCTTTTAAAAACAAATTGCTATTTAACTTAGAGAAGATTTCAACACAGTTTACATAAAATGTTTAATTATATAGTTATTGGATAACAGTAGGGCAGCGCAGTGGGTAGCACAATTGCCTCACAGCAAGAAGGTCGCTGGTTCAAGCCCCGGCTGGGTCAGTTGGCATTTCTATGTTGAGTGTTGATGTTTTCCCAGTGTTTGCGTGGGTTTCCTCTGGGTGCTCCGGTTTCCCTATACAGTCCAAAGACTTGGCTATAGGTAAATTGAATAAGCTAAATTGGCCGTAGTTTATGTGAGTGTGTGTAAGAGTGTGTGGGTGTTTCCCAGTGTTGGGTTGCAGCTGGAGGGGCATCCTCTGCGTGAAACGTGCTGGATAAGTTGGCGGTTCATTCCGCTGTGGGGACCCCTGATTAATAAAGGGAATAAGTCGAAAAGAAAATGAATGAATGGATAACAGTGGATTGTGCTTTATACAATTGAAAAAATAAAAGGGCTTAAAGGGCTAATGATAATGGCCATAAAATGTGTCTTTATTCCAACCAAACAAAAATAGACACTTCCCCAGAAGAAAACAGTGTTACATGAAATACTGTGTATATATATATATATATATATATATATAGCAATAAGACAGTAAAGAATGTAATAAAAAGCAATTGTTTGTTGATAAAAATATGAAAAGTCTTCATCCCACCATTCTTTATAAAAACTATCATTGCTGATAAATTAATTGGGGTAATGCATTATTATGCATTATTTTTATTGGGGTAAAATATTTATTCATATAATATACAATTTTAGGTATTCTATTAACCAAAGTATACTCTAAAAAGCATTTCGCACAAAATAGTTCCTGAAAAATATTTTAATGAATTATAATGGTATACAGTTGAAGTCAGAATTATTAAACCCCCTTTGAATTTTTTTTCTTTTTTTTTTATATTTCACAAATGATGCTTAATAGAGCAGGGAAATTTTCACAGTATGTCTGATAATATTTTTTCTTCTGCAGAAAGTCTTATTTGTATTATTTTGGCTAGAATAAATACAGTTTTTAATTTTTTAAACAATTTTAAGGTTAAAATTATTAGCCCTTTTTAAGCTATGTATTTTTCGATAGTCTACAGAACAAACCTTCTTTATACAATAACTTGCCTAATTACTCTAATCTGTCTAGTTAATCTAATTGACCTAGTTAAGCCTTTAAATATCACTTTAAGCTGTATAGAAGAGTCTTGAAAAATATATAGTCAAATATTATTTACTGTCAACATGGCAAAGATCAAATAAATTTATTGAAAATGAGTTATTTAAATTGGGGGAAAAATTAAACAGGGGGGCTAATAAATCAGGGGGTTTAAAAATCTGACTTCAACTGTAAGCCATTATTAGTAGCTGACAGCAAATGAAAACATTTAAATGAAGACTGGAGCAATGGCTGCTGTAATATACGTTTGCCATCACAGGAATACATAAAAAAAAATGTTTCTCCCCAACTAGAAAAATGTTGGCCCAATCCCAATTCTATTATTTTTTTTACCTCTACCCTTTCCCCTTGGCCCTTGAGACAGAGTGTGAAGGAGAAGGGCTTCAAATTTACCCTCAAGAAATGGGACAGCACTACAACACCTGCACACGTCATCATATATCATTGCAATCTCTTACTTCATATGAGATGCACGAGCGCGACTGCTGTAGTTATTCTAGTTGCTTTATTTTTTGGTATTAATCTTCAGGAAATCACTGAAGGCAATGATATCATGTTATCATAACGATATAATGTGGCAATAAGATTGTAACTGTACTGTGCATTTACACCAAGGCCATGTTCTTCTAAACAGACAAACACAACATTAACATTACACCAGACACTGTAAAAAGATAATTCGCAGCCACTAGACTTTTCTGACAGGGTATTTGAGTGTCATCCAGTGTCAGACTTGAAAGTATGTTGTGGGACTACTATACAAGAGTTATTATAATGGATTATAGAAATTTAGCGTTTTTTTATAAAAAAAAATTCTTAAGCAAAAACGAATGCAGAAATAAATGTCTTAAAACATGTGCTTGTTTGTTGTAAAAAATCTTAATAATGACAAAAAATAATTTGAACATCCCCTTACTTCCGTGTGCAGCTATACTGCCGTTGTAGCTGGTGTATTCTGGGAAATTTTTGTACCCCTTGGTTTCGAGTGTGGTCCTGAAAAATCTTAATTTCAAGGGCTATCTAACCCTTCCCTTTAGCCATACACCTTCAAGCTAAAGAGAATTGGGACAGGGGAAGAGGTAAGGGATAGAACTGGGATTGGGCCGTTATTTACATTTTTACTTTATTTTAGATCAAATAAATACAACCCTAATTATTCTAAATAAATACAATTATATTATCATCATCTCAATTATTCCAGATCTTGTCCAGTTGTATATGTTTTTTGTCTTAAGAAACCAGGGTGTTTTAATGTGTATGTTGTGTGTTACCCTCAGCAGAGTTTCCCACACCAAAGACTGAACTGGTGCAGAAGTTCCAGGTGTTATATGTTGGCATGATGCCAGTTGCCAGACCTATAGGTGAGCAGTTACAGTTACTTCATAGTATTGCACTCACAGCTTTTTTGCTCACTCTTTCTTTTTGTCACCTTCATGCTGCTTTACTTTATAACTACAACTCCTGTAGGTCAGTCTGAACAAAACAGTATCAACTCAGTCATAGGTTTGATTTATTGTGAATACATGAACTGATAAATTGTATACTTTAAATGCAACATCAGTAAATGAAGCAATAAATTGGTCATACATGTTTATCTGATACTTTACAAGACAACCCCAGCCTGCTGAAACTAGCAAACAAGCATTTTTCATGTGTTTATTAAAAATATTTTAATTGCTGGCTGACTGAATCACCTACACAAAACTTTTGTCACTTCTCTTCCATACAGAATCTTTTACAGTTCACTAATGTCTAATGATTTAGAAATGTCAAATGTGCATTACAGTTTTTCTTCTGTAGTTCTTTTCATCTTCATGCAAGTCAGGAACAGTTCTTCATCTTAAGCTCTTTTTGAATGGGATTAGTTGTAGATAGAGAGGTGAGGTAAAGTGGTTATTACCACAGCTCCTGAGTGATTTTAGTGCTTCCTGAAACTGTTATATTAGTAATCATTACAGACCATGAGAGCAAAGACAACTGCAACTTTTGCAGCTTCTACTTTTTGTAATAAAAAGAAGAATGACCTCTAATGCTTGTCTCATCTAATAGACCATTCATTCCCTCTTTATAAGTAGTTTACTTTAGTTTTTTTTCAAGTATGGAGTCACTTGAAGAAGCATTCAGTTGAGCTATAGATTTTAAGAAAGGATTGTTGAAAATCTAACATTTTCCGCATAACATAACGTCAAAAGCTCTTAGAGGCAAACAGTTCTGCATTCAACATTCAATCAGAATGTAGTTGATTTAATTAATAAATTGTTAGACCAAACTTACAGTAACTGTTTATATATTCATAATGCATATTGTGTGTGCATGTGACAATAGAGAGATACTCCAATGTCTGTTGTTTTTTTTTTGTTTTTTTTCTGTGTGGAAGTGAGCCATTATGGACATTCTGTGGTAAAATTACATTACTCTATCCTGTCCTTACGTGTTAGGAGATGTCTTTTGCTCAATGGATTCAGTGTTGTTTTATGGGACAGCATGGCTCTGATCGGACTCCAGATTGGAGAACTCCCCACTCTGGAAAGCTTTTAATGAAATAATTTGTACTGTACATAATGTATTTATGTGGCGTTTTACCATAGATTTCTAACTTTTTGGAGAAATGTGTTGCAGTCTAGATCCATCATCATTTATTTGACAATGAATTGTTTGAGCAATTTAAATCATCTTTGCCATACTGCTGAGACTCATCTTGTCAAAATCACTGCAGTGCACACTGGCTTACTAACTATAATCATACTGTATATGATCTCAGCATCGCATTAACACCATCTCAGATAGCAGATAGGCTGATTTCTGTCAGAATTACCGATACCACTTATTTATTTGGTTCAGATCATGTAATGTTACTGCTGGTGTTCCCCAAGGATTATTGTTGGGTCATTTATTCATTCATTCATTTTCTTGTCGGCTTAGTCCCTTTATTAATCTGGGGTCGCCACAGCGGAATGAACTGCCAACTTATCCAGCACGACTTTACGCAGCGGATGCCCTTCCAGCCGCAACCTATCTCTGGGAAATGTTGGGTCATTTACTTTTATTATATACTTAGTATAACCCTCTTGGTTCTATTTTTAGGAAATGTGGTGTTAGTTTTCACTATAATTCTATGGCACTGCTGATGACTTTTGTTCATTATTTAAAACTCAATAGTATTAGGACCAAAGCCCTGCAAGCAGTTAGTAAACCTGTTCTTTCAAATGATTTAATATTACACAAATGATTCCTGATTTGTGTTTATTATAATTATGTTTGTAACATTTATGAGTTATTGTTTGAAATGTTACTCTTTGGTTTGTTCTAGTCACATTGAGTGCTGTAAAAGGTGCCAAAAAGTAAATAGATTTATTTATAATTATAGATTTATTATTATCATTTATTATTGGTATGTGTGATTGTACTAAACATTTTCAGTATGGGTTTTTAGGTTGGATATATATTTTATTAAAGAAATATAGTGTTGTTTTAGCCACTTCATGTGCAGAACCTGATTTGAAACATCTGGTTTCAGTTATCTTCATTCTAATGAGTAAATATTAATTTTTAGATACCACAAACAACCTTTTAGTCTCCGCTTGGTTAGTAGATGCATGATTAAAATGTGATATTTTATATCACGTTTGTGTTTTGTTTATTTTAATAACAAATTAAGTCTCATCTTTCAAATTTGGTCTATTGTATTAAGAAATTCAACTAGTTAAATTTATTTGTTGTCAATAAATTCAAACAATAAATGCTCTTCAATGGGGTGTGCAATCAATTTTTACTACTAGTTATAGCACCAAATATACATTAATGCATGCCTCACATACCATGCATGCCCCACATTTACTTTGTTGCTAATCTGTTTGCCTATTGTAGCTAAAAAATAAGTTTAAATTTCATGTCTGATTAATGTGGAAATTCAGATCCATAAACTTTTTCCTGTTTCAAAGTCAGATGTTTCTGTTTTCTAGGCATGGACATTCTCAATGGCGCAATAGACACTTTGGTAACATCATCAATCCGAGATGACTGGGTCCCTGTGCTTTTGAATGTAGCTGATGCAACAGTCACAGTCATCAAAGAAAAGGCAATTTCAGCTCTCTTCACCTGTTAATCCCAATTATATTTTACTAGTTTTTGTGATTTTATTGTGTATATTATATGTGAAATGTTGACGCATGCATGATTCTTGTTGTCATTAGGAGGAAGACGAGGTTCTAGTGGAGTGTCGTGTGCGTTTCCTGTCATTCATGGGAGTAGGGAAGGATGTGCATTCATTTGCGTTCATCATGGACTCCGGGAACCAGCACTTTGAGTGCCATGTGTTTTGGTGTGATCCCAATGCTGGCAATGTGTCAGAGGCTGTCCAGGCAGCGTGCATGGTGAGTTCGAATAGTTTTACACTGCATCAAATATCAAATGTGTCTCAAACTCTCGCAGTGTAAATGAACAATAAAGTAGGGCTATACAGTGCTTAGCATATATAAGTACACCCCTCACAAATCTCTCATTTACATTAATATTTCTATAGGAAGCTTTACAATACTATATACAGTTGAAGTAAGAATTATTAGCCCCTCTTTGAATTTTTTTTTTTATGTTTCTCAAATGATGTTTAACAGAGCAAGGACATTTTCACAGTATGTCTGATAATATTTTTTCTTTTTGAAAAAAGTTTCATTTGTTTTATTTCCGCTAGAATAAAAGCAGTTTTACATTTTTGAATAACCATTTTAAGGTCAAAATTATTAGCACCTTTAAGCAATTCTTTTGCTATAGTCAGAACAAACCATTATTATACAATAACTTGCCTAATTACCCTAACCTGCCTAGTTAACCTAATTAACCTAATTAAGCCTTTAAATGTCACTTTAAGCTGTATAGAAGTGTCTTGAAAAATATATAGTCAAATATTATTTACTGTCATCATGGCAAAGATAAAATAAATCAGTTATTAGAGACAAGTTATTAAAACTATTATGCTTAGAAATGTGTTGAAAATTTTTTCTCTCCGTTAAATAGAAATTGGGGGAAAAAATAAACAGGGGGGCTAATAATTCAGGGAGCTAATAATACTGACTTCAACTGTATATGCATATAAATTAGATTAGTCAGTACCATAGTCAAATCTGGAGCTTAGCTAACAAATTAAATTATGATAACAGTCCAAAATTAGTACATCCAAATTTATATGTTAGGGAAAAATATTAAATACAATTTTTAAAAAGAGCAAAATTTAGGAGAAACAAAAAATGTATAAAATGTTTGTAATTTACCCAGTATTTTGCATGAGTTTAAATGTATTATCTTTCTATTCCTTGTTTAATATTTAGCGACAAAAATAATATTTAAATAAATTTATATGTTTAATAATTCTGTTTTGTTCAAATGCACCAAAATATTTGACCTTTATACCCTGAGAATTGGATAAAAATATTCATATTCAAAATGAGGTGTACTCAGGGCTTTATTTGTGCCAGAACAAGCCACATTCAGATCCAGCACCTCTAAAATCTGATCCGGCACCTCATTCTACTGATCCCCCTCCTCACACGCCCCGCATGACTCTTCTGCAACTCCCCAACACGCTTTTCACTTTCTTGTTGGCGAGTTAGCTGAATACCGAATGAGACGATGAGGACTCGCGCGCACAGGTGATGTGATGCGCGCGACTGTTTAATGCGCGCTCCCGTTTCCTTGCGTGAAACAACCTTGTCTAGAAACACAGCTGCTGCGATCGGTTCTCTTTCAAATAGACTAGACAAAAAATAATGCTCTTTCACTCATAGTTTTGCTGCTTTCAAGAGCTCGATTGGTCTTTTGGTAAGCAGCACCGATTACTTATGCTTTAACCATTCTTTGAACAGATTATTAATCGGCCTAGTGTTAACCTTGTGTGATCATCATTTTATTATCACACACGGAATGTTTTTCACCTGCTTTCTTTTGCTTACAGGTATTTTTGGTAATATGGTTTATCACTTTTTTTTACAACAACATTGCTTTAATATGAGATTAACTCCCCATTTATGAGTAGTTCACTGGTGATCTGGGACCTTTAGCCAGGACAGATCACTGTGCATAGTTTTAGATACACTACAGCAGTTATTTTTTAAATGTCAATTGTTTTAGTTTTTTTAAGAAATGTTTTGTTAATAAATAGTATACAGCTATATTTTGCTTGTTTTGACAAATTAAAAATTTGTGGAAACAAAATAATAATTTATTTATGTTTGGTATGGTCAGAGATAAATTT
>CAIGQZ010032649.1:7759288-7770669 GCA_903798205.1 Danio tinwini | reverse complement strand
ACACACACACACACACACACACACACACACACACACACACACACACAAACAAACACACACACACACACACACACACACACACACACACACACACACACACACACACACACACACACACACACACACACACACACACATACACTTGTCCAGCTATCTTTTTGGGGACTTCCCATTAATGTAAGGATTTTTTACTGTACACACTGTATATTCTCTCCCTTAATCCCGAAACCCAAACCTCACAGGAATCAGTCTGCATTTTCACATCTTCAAAATACTTCATTTTGTCTGATTTATGAGGACCAATAAAATAAAGATAAAAAATGTACTGGTATTGCTATACTTGTGGGGACATTTGGTCCAGACAAGGTTAGAAATAAAAGGTACATGCACAAACAAACAAACAAACAAACACACACACACACACACACACATATATAATATTTATTTTATTTTTATATGTATTATTTTTTAAAGAATGAAAACCAGTAACCATTGACAAGTGCAAGTTGACGCAACTTAGAATTTGAAAGCAACCAACTTCAGGACATTTTTGTATTTAATAAACTTAAATCGAGTCAAGTGCAGTACTTGGGTTGAAGGTTGAGTCAACTCAGAAAAGCTCTGCAGCAAGTTGCCTTACAATTTTGAGTTGAGTCAACTTTTTTACAGTGTAGGAAAAAGTAATACCATGGAAGTCAATGGATAGCGGTTTTCATCTTTCTTCAGAACATCTTTTGTGTTTAGCAAAAAAAAAAAAAGAAACTCAAACAGGTTTGAAAAGAGTGATAGGGGAGAAGATTTTCATTTTTGGGTGAAATATTATGGAATGTGTTTTGAGAAAGTGCATTATGACAAGGTATTCAACCAAAAACACAGATTATGATTCAAATCTTAGTTGCTTTTCACATTCCTTTTCATTTGCTCATAAGCCTTTTAATATTTGTTTACTGAATTTGTTCATCAAACAGAGTTTACGTGTCAGTGTGAGTTACGTGTGAGTTACGTGTCACGCTGAGCACTGCTTCAAAAGTTTTGCAATTAAACTAGATGGAAAGGTCTTACAGGAACATTGTTTATTGTTTACTTTGTAATTTGTAGCTTTGATTCGATGCATTTTTAAAAAAACGGGTTGCCAGAGACTCAAAATATGTCTTTTTAGATGGGCATTTACATGACACATTTTTTCGACTAAAAATAGAAAACTTTCTATGCGTTTTGGCTGTTTGTTTAATGACATCAGCATTTTGGGAGTCTGAAACCGATTTCAAAATGGATGCTTTTGAAAATGAAAACAGTATAGAGTCCATGCAAATTACTAGAACAACATTTTTGTGAAAACAGCGCATTGTGTGCATGCGTATTTCATGTAAAAGTGATGTTGCCAACTACTGGCCTGGCATGTACAATACAGCATTATAGACTTTTTCACATGTGAATGGGGCTTGTTTTGACAAAATTGGACCTGTTTAAAAAAATTACACTTTTTGTCACTGTCATGTAAACATAACCTAATAATGCATGTTTACATTCACAAAACAATTTAAAACATGTGCAAATATTTTGGAAGCAGTGAAATCTCTTATAGCAACAAACGGAGGGCTAGTATATTTAAAATAATTTATACAGTGCATCCGGAAAGTATTCATAGCGCTTCACTTTTTGCAAATTTTTGTGTTACAGACTTGTTCCAAAATAGATAAAATTTACTTATTTCCTCAAAATCCTACACACAATACCCCATAATGACAATGTGAAAAACGAGTTTTTGAAATTGTTGCAAATTTATTAAAATTAAAAAACCTGAAAAATCACATGTACAGAAGTATTCACAGCCTTTGCAATTACAGCCTCAAGTTTTTTTTGAATATGATGCCACAAGCTTGGCACACCTGTCTTTGGGAATTTTGCCCATTCCTCTTTGCAGTACCTTTCAAGCTCTATCAAGTTGGATGGGAAGCGACGGTGTACAGCCATTTCAGATCTCTCTAGAGATGTTCAATAGGATTTAGGTCTGGGCTCTGGTTGGCCATTCAAGGACATTCACGAGTTGTTGTGAAGCCACTTCATTGATATTTTGGCGGTGTGCTTTGGGTCATTGTCCTGCTGGAAGATGAACCGTCACCCCAGTCTGAGGTCAAGAGCACTCTGAAGTAGGTTTACATTCAGAATGTCTCTGTACATTGCTGCATTCATCTTTCTCTCTATCTTGACTATTCTTCCTCCTGCTGCTGAAAAACCTCCCACAGCATGATGCTGCCACAACCATGCTTCACTGTAGGGATGGTATTAGCCTGGTGATGAGCAGTGCCTGGTTTTCTCCAATCCTAACGCCTGGCATTCACTCCAAAGAGTTGAATTTTAGTCTTATCAGACCAGAGAGTTTAGTTTCTTATGGTCTGAGAGCCCTTCAGATGCCTTTTAGCTAATTCCAGGTGGGAAGTGGCTTCCGTCTGGCCACTCTACCATACAGGCCTGATTGGTGGATTGCTGCACAGATGGTTGTCCTTCTGTAAGGTTCTCCTCTCTCCACAGAAGAATTCTGGAGCTCAGACAGAGTGACCATCGGGTTTTTGACACCCCCGTCTCCACCGATCACTCAGCTTAGATGGCCGGCCAGCTCTGGGAAGAGTCCTGGTGGTTCCAAACATCTTCTACTTATGGATGATGGAGGCCGCTGTGCTCATTGGAACTTTCAGAGCAGCAGAAATTTTTCTGCAATCTTCCCCAGCCTTGTGCCTCGAGACAAACCTGCCTCGGAGGTCTACAGGCAATATCTTTGTCTTCATGCTTGGTTTGTGGTTTAACATGCACTGTCAAACCCTTATAAAGACAGGTGTATGCCTTTTCAAATCATGTCCAATCAACTGAATTTACCACAGGTGAACTCCAATTAAGCTGTTGAAACATCTCAAGAAGGATTAGTATATTTTTCAGTTTTTTTATTTTTAATAAATTTGTAACAATTTCAAAAAATCTTTTTTCACATTGTCATTATGGGCTATTGTGTGTAGAATTTTAAGGAAATAAATTAATCTATTTTGGAATAAGGCTGTAATAAAAAAGTGGAAAAAGTGAAGCTCTATAAATACTTTCCGGATGCACTGTATATTGTATTACACAAATGTTATATGTAATAGATGCTATATAAAATATGTTATATAATATTTAATATATTACACAGATCAATCTCACAATCTAATTTATCAATGACCAAAATTAAATATTTGTTTGGGCAGCATGTAGATCTTCAGCTAGCTCTAGTACAACCATTACTCCTTTATCTTGACTGTACAAGAGCCATCAAATTCCGTTTTTACCCTGTGGATAATCAGAGTATGAAATGAGATGGAAAAATGTGTAAAAATCAATCTGCCTGTGTACTGCACTCCTTCAGTCTCCCTTTTCTTCATTTTTCTGGACTGTTTTTTTATTTTTATTTGACTCTGTGATGATGAGTCTTTACAACTCAGCGTTTCCCTTTAGATCACATTTTAGAGTTGTGTGAAAGGGGTGAATAGGAAGTGAAGAATAAGAAACAATCCCACTTTCTATTCAGAAACTAATTCAGTGGCAACCGGCAAAGTCAGCTGTTGCAAGAGGGAGAAGGCTTATGGGTAATGTAGTCCAGTACAATAACTCAGCATAGAATGTCATTCTTATGTTAGCAAGAGTAGTGTGTTCGAGTGACTTTAGTGTTCTTGCATGGTGAAACACTCTGATCAATGATTATCAGGGCAAAGCTCATCACAAGGATCAACAAAGCTAAGAATTAACACTCTATTGGTCAAATACACACTTAAACACACGGTTTTGTGGCTTTCTCTGCTCTACACTAATTTGTACACCATATAAATGTAAACTGTTGTGAAAATAAATGGCATATCACAAAATACTTCAGTGTTTAAGGCTTGTAATTGATTTAGTACACAATCTTTTGTTTGAAGAACTGTCCTGATGATATTCCAAGATTAATTTATCAAAGCCCTGTTATCCCACTGATTAATAATTATTTAACTGTTATACTTTTCTGGTAATTCTTTAAAAAAAGGTCAGCTGCATTCGTTTATTATTGTGTTTCTTTTGTCCTGTGCCTAAATACAGTTGAAGTCAGAATTATTAGCCCCCTTAAATTTTTTTTCTCCTTTTTAAAATATTTCCCAAATGATATTTAACAGAGCAAGGGAATTTTCACAAAATGTCTGATAACATTTATTCTTCTGAAAAAAGTCTTATTTGTTTTATTTCAGCTAGAATAAAAGCAGTTTTTAATTTTAAAAAAGAAGGCAAAAATATTTTAAGGTCAAAAGTTATTAGCCTATATTATATATTAGCCTTATAGTTATTAGCTATATTTTCGATAGTCTACAGAACAAACCACTGTTATACAATAACTTTCTTAATTATCCTAACCTGCCTAGTTAACCTAATTAACCTAGTTAAGCCTTTAAATGTCACTTTAAGTTGTATAGAAGTGTCTTGAAAAATATCTAGTCAAATATTATTTACTGTCATCATGGCAAAGATAAAATAAATCAGTTAAAAGAAAAGAGTTATTTAAACTATTTTGCTTAGAAATGTGTTGAAAAAATCTTTCCGCTAAATAGAAATTGGGGAAAAAATAAACAGGAGGCTAAGAATACAGGGGGGCTAATAATTCTGACTTCAATTGTGAACATTCAGAATTATAAACTCAAAATTCACTTTAAACCTGGTAATTCTTGGTTTATATCCTGTAGTTCTTACCTTATTTTCCTTTTTTTGCCATGTTGAAATTTAATTTTTTTGCTCAGAATTGAGTTGAAATTTTTAAACTTGTTGGAATCTCATAACTTTTTTTGTGCTTACAAGCTTATTATCTCATAATTCTGACTTTTATTGTAAAGTTTTTGTAAATCTAAAGAAAGGCAGGAATTTCAATATGTTAACTTACAATTATGAAATAATATATAAAAAAATAGGTTTCAGAAGTTCACACTTAGCTGATGATTGATTATAAAGCGTGTTTGGCATCCTGTCCCGGGAGAGATCCCTGAGCTCATAAGATCCTCGAGCCCAGGTCTCCCTCCCGTTTGCAGGGTGAGAGGGGAATTTGAGCTCAGGTAGATCTCGAGAACTCCTTTGCTGTTTAGCTAATGACAAATTAGGGATTGCTATGGAGAGATATACTGCTGACTAGGAGCACATCTATGTTGCCAATTTGGTTTGGTCAATTCACCTATGTCGCATGTCTTTGGACTGTAGAAGGAAACCAGAGAACCCCGGGGAAACCCACCTGAGCATGGGGAGAACCAATGCAATCTCACGGTAATTTGTAACTTTTTGATTTAGTGGCTAATTCGTATGATCTAATTCGTACAAATTAGTACGATTTGCTCATAACCCAATGACGGTTGGGGTTAGGGGTGGGGTTGGGTGCCATGCCTCCTTTTTAAAATCGTACATTTTCGTACGACTAAACTCGTACGAATTTGTACGAATTAGCCACTAAACTAACAAAACGTAAAATACTTACGTTTCCTCGTGAGATCAGGCTGGGAAGAACATGTAAACTCTGCACAGAAACGTTGACCGGCCTGGTAAGGACTTGAACTAGTGACAGTCTTCTTGTGAGGCAACAGTGCTAACCACTGGGCCACTGTGCTGCCCTTTTAAGGAGGAGTAAGGGTGGAAGGGGGGATTCTTCAAGAAGAAGATAACTGAGGTAAGAAACTGTTGTTGTTTTTTTGTGAGTTAGGGATCGTCTGATTAGTGAATCATGCGTTAGCTAATGCGGGACCAATCATAAGCACTTGATCCTCTCGAAATTAGTTTATAAATAAAGTTTGCTTAAAATCAAAATAACCTGCTTTTGTTTTTAATTTGGTGACTTAAAGGCAGAGTTCACCCAAAACTAAACATTCTGTCATCAATCACTTGTCACAAACCTGTTTGAGTTTCTTCCGTTGAACACAAAATAAGCTCAACCATGTTTTATTTACTATGGAAATCAATGGTTGGTTTGGGTTAAAAACTGGGGGTGGCAGCATATGAAAAAATTACATGGATTACTAGATAAATTGGATGTTTATCAGAGAAGATGGGGAAATTATTTGGCATTTTTGGAGAATGAATAAGGTCACTGTGGTGAGATGTATGGTAAAAGTGTAACTATCTTATTTGATTTATTTATGTATTATAATTATTGTATTGGTATTGTATTGGTATTGTATTTATTTATTTATTTGTATTATTATTATGTTCATTATGTGTGTTTTTTTATTTTTATTTATAGAGTTTATATTATTTATCTGAATTTCCTGGATTTATGATAGCCACATCTAATTACAGCCATTGCCGCTGTTGGGGAGGGGAGGGAAAAGGGGATGTTTAAAAGGAAGTAAAAATTTGTAAACTGATAGTACTGTTAAATTATTGAAGAAAATAAAAAAGTAAATCATAAAAAAAGAGAATAGTAAGCATGAAAGAGTGCAATATTAAACTTAATAGGTGGTACAAGATGAATATGGGCAGTATTAATTAAGATATTAGCCTAACATTTCACTTACTTGACCAGAAAGGAAGAACAAACATGACTATTGTCAAAATTCTTGCCCTGAGAGTCTTGGATCAGTTTGGCCAAGCAGACACTTTTGTTTCAGAGACAGTTTTTTTTCTCTCTTCTGTTTAATTTGTTATAACTTCTGTCGTTCTACAGTACTTTTATAGTACCAGTACTTTACAGTACCAGTCTGGCTGATTAATGCAAAGTATGACAATCATCATTTTCATTTATTCATTCATTCATTCATTCATTCATTCATTTTCCTTTAGCTTAGTCCCTTATTTATCAGGGGTTGCCACAGCAGGATGAACCGACAACTATTCCAGCATATGTTTTACACAGTGGATGCCCTTCCATCTGCAACCCAGAACTGGGAAACACCCATACACTCTCCCATTCACACACACACTCATACACTATGGCCAATTTAGTTCATCCAATTCACTTATATAGCGCATGTCCTTGGGCTGTGTGGGAAATCGGAGCACCCAGAGGAAACCCACGCAAAACGGGGAGAACTTGCAAACCCCATATGCAAGTTCAGTTGCATTGTTCATGTTCTGTGCCTCATATATGGCCGATTGATGACACCTTGTGAAAACACTATAGTTAGTATATAGTAAAAACAATAGTGAATTTAAAAGTGTACTTGTTATGGCTACAAAATGTTTTCTTTTCTTTGTTTTGTTACTGTATATTACAAGCCATTCCCACACTTAGAAAAATGAATTACCTCATTTTTGTTGCATGTAACACAACCCCTTAAAATTAAAATTTAGACTGTTTAAATCGTTAGATGGTTTCATATTGTTTAAATTAAATTGAATATATTTTATAGAAATATAAATTCACTGTGATACATCAATCAGAAAATAAACCATACATATTTTTTTATATATTCAATCTCATAATATTCTCATATATTTAAAGCCCAATTAGAACCTTCTTCATTTGGATGCAATTCACAAATACATATAAATATAAAACAGCATGCATGAAACAAAAATTGTTACAGTATTTTCACCATACTATACATATCGCTAATATATAATAAATCATATTTACTACTGATATCTGTGCCTTTGCTTCAGTGGCAGTATATTTTTCACATAGTTTGTCAGATTACTTTCTACAAACCTTCTTTAGTATAGAAGCACAAGGGATAGCTCAGTGCCACGTCTGTGAATGTAAAATGACGGAATCTCTAGCTTCAGTGATGCTGCTGGAAGAGGAAAGACTGCTGGAGAAATGAGACGAGTTGGAAGAGTTCAGCCGATAAGGGGATGAAGAACTGAGCGGATAAACAGGAGGCAAACGGAGCTCTCTCGAGATGATTTCCCGAGCCTCTGATTTGATGATTTCCTGTCTCGGTTCAACAGATTCCCCTTGAGACGCGGCTCTGCTTTGCAAATGACTAGATCTGTGTGGTGGTACTGGGGTCCTGATGGTGTTGAGTTTGGTCTGAGGTGGAGTTGGAGTAATTGAGTTAACAGTCATGTGTTGAGATGGCCGAAGGTTCAGGAGTTTCTTATGTGAAGGTCGAGTTTTGCTCTGTTCTTTATGTGTTGCTTTTTTTCTTCTGGACTGCTTAGATTTAACTTTAACTGGTGGCTTATGAGATTTTGATTGCTTCTTTTGCATAGCTGAAGACTGATTTTGATCATTGTTTGACTGGTCAGGAATGTGGGAATGATTTGTAGTGCTAAGTGTGGCATCCATGATTGATGTTTGGCTTTTAGTGATGGAAGTGTGGTCTAGGATTGTGAAACTGTCATTCGGAGTGGTGGAAGTGGGATTTGGAGTTGGATTGATGGGATCTGGAGGATTCAGATTGATCATCAATGATGCTGGAGGGTCAGTCATTGAGAAAAGTGGAAGAACCGCTGTAGATTCTTTTCGTTTCTTTCTCTTTTTGGGTTTGTCTCCATCTAGGGGGTCTGGAGGCATCAGGCCTCCTAGCAAACCTTTAGCAGCAGCTCGTGCCAAAATATTCTCCACAGTTTCAACTTCTGCTGGGTCCTGCTGTTTGAGAGATAAACACAAAAATGCACGACTTTAGCTGTCAGGCGAAAATAATTAAAATAATGAACAAAGCTATAGGAGCAGACATTACAATTTTTACAAGAAACACACAATTTAAACTCAGAACATGAAAATTCATTCATTCATTCATTTTCTTTTCGGCTTAGTCCCTTTATAAATCAGAGGTTGCCACAGCAAAATGAACCGCCAACTTATACAGCATATGTTTTACGCAGCGGATGCCCTTCCAGCTGCAACCCATTACTGGAAACACCCATACACTCTCATTTACACACATACACTCTGGACAATTTAGCTTACTCAATTTACCTATACCGCATGTCTTTGGACTGTGAGGGAAACCGGAGCACCCTGACGAAACCCATGCAAACACAGGAAGAACATGCAAATTCCACACAGAAATGCCAACTGACCCAGGCTCGAACCAGTGACCTTGTTGCTGTGAGGCGACAGCGCTGCTCACTGAGCCGCCCAGAACATGAAAATCTTATATCAAATCAATCTTACAATATATACTCATCAACTTACAACCGTAAACAACGAAGAGTTTTAATATTAATAGATAACAATGTCCCACTAATTGTTAAAACATCTCTTACAGATCCAAACGGAAGATTAATCATCATCAATGTTTCTTAATCATATCTCATACACACTAGCTACTATTTATGGCCCAAATAATGATGACCCATCCGTTTTTCATAACTTCTTCTCATTATTACCCGACACAAATAATGTAATTATTGCAGGAGATTTTATTACTGTCATTTACCCACAGATAGCCTAAACAGATCAAATTTAACTAATTATTCAAAAAAACGTCCATTCTACAGAAACAATAAAACAATATATGACTCGTCTGGGACTTGGTGATATTTAGAAAATAAATGAGCCCTCCCTCAGAAAATATACATATTTTTCCCGTACTACTCCTGAATAGACTTTCTGCTAATCCAGAATTTTTTGTTTTGGTCAAGAATTTTCCTTTTGGTGCATCCCTAATTTCAATTATGGGAACTGCAGCTTGTAAGACAGAATTATTTTAATTGTTTTTCTGTCATGTAAAGAGATTTACCAATATTTAAAATGTGTCATTTATTATTCATCTGCATGTTGTTTAAAACTATATTAGACTTTTGAGTATGGACGTGAATGTCCAGAGAGTTAGTGAAAAAAATCCCTGAGGTAGTTAATGTCACTTCAGTGGTTCAAACTTACAGTATGAATAAAGTTGACAGGAATGGTTTTTTTTTTTTTCAAAAGCTTTTGCTTCCAGATCGATTTACAGACAGGCATAAGACAAAAAAACTTGTACTTTAAAAGTTTAACTAGCATAAATTACTGTATGTGTAATAAATAATAAAAAAAAAGCTTTTTTGGGGCTTTGAAAAAAAAGGAAGAAAAATTATTTTGAGATATTTACCAAAAGATTATGAAGGCAAAAAAATTATATAAAAAATGAAGTGCATAGATACATAATTTATAACAAACACTACTATATAAATATAAAAATAAAAAAAGAGTATATTATTAATTTCACAGCGGCTTTACGTTTTTGAACATTTGCTCAGACAATATACTGAAACAATATTAAATGAATTCTTTATTAAGTTCTTGCAATATTAATTCAACTATTGCTCTACCTTTTACAATAATCAACCTAATGTAAGGTTCAAGAAAATCGAAGTCACCTTTATTTATATCAAATTATATTATTTATAGCAAGGCTACTTTAAAAGGCAGCACAGAAGAATAATGTGACTCCTTAAATAAGTGGGACATATAAAAAGTTCTGTTTTATTACTGTACACTAACTACCAGGCAAATTATGAATGCATTTACAGTATAAACAAAACAACTGCTAGTCAACTGCAAAACAGACATTATGTGTTTACAGTGCAGGCTTATTACTGTAAGTAGCATGCAAAATGTATTGAAAACAAATAAAATGTAGTAAATTTGAGTATAAAAAATATTATTTATATAGCCAAAAAACAAGCGTTACACGGACCCAATCGTTTACAGAATTATCAACATTGTAATTAATATTATTTTCGACAGCATTTCTCAGGAATTGCATACTGCGCCTTTAAGATGTTTGAATTTGGCGGCGCGGTGGCGTTGCTGTGGTTACCTGCGTTCTAAAATCGAATGTGTTCGATGACGTGAAACTGTAGCTTGTTCCCGAGCATTTAGCGTCTGACCGTCTCCACATTAACGGTATGTAAAGTTCTGTATAAAAGTATCATTGTTGGTTGTTTTAAGACTGTTTCAGCGTGTTTTTGGTCACTGAGTCGAAATATGTTTTTATATTTCTCTCTGTCATATATTTTTAGGGTTGTTCTATTCGTTTTTTTTTCAGGTCTTTCGGTCAGGCTGTAGTGATTGTCAACCTGTCAATTTAGGGATTTTGAATAACGTAATATATTTTAGTCTGGTTTGCGCATTTTCGTCTTTAGTATTTATAATTGTAGATTGTCATTTGTTGTGTTGTCAGGTTGGTGGACGGATATATAAGTGGGTGATTCTATAATTACAGGTAACATTTGGTGTCCAAAGACATCATTTTTTCAGCTTTTTAAAGCAATGGTTAGATTTTTAATTGTTTATAAATGTTGTACTTATTTTGATGTTGCATCATAACAATACAATATTTTTTGTTAAAAATGTCTTAAATTGCATTCATGAATTCGTAATGTTCGAGTTAGTGTAATTTCTCCATCTTGTATGATTATGTAATTAAAATATTTTATGAGGTTCTCTTTTTGGTTATATATATATATATATATATATATAT
>CAIGQZ010032649.1:7718232-7738097 GCA_903798205.1 Danio tinwini | reverse complement strand
ATGGATGGATGGTAAATAGATGTCCTTCCAAGAGGAAGGGGGTGGTGGTGGGCATAGATTTTTAGATGTCTTCTCTGTGGCAGTTGTTTATATTGCAGGTAATAAACACACAACAGGCAGAAGAAGGAGACTCACAAGAGAAACAGTGGAGATAAATTTGAAGAACGCTGGAGAACAGCTTGTGAATTGCTGGAGCTCAGCCAGCAGGTAGAGCTCTTTTAGTTTTATCTTTGTCTTTTGCAGATTGGAGTGGATCATGTGGAGAAACAAGGAGATTAAGCATCTTGGAAATGACATGAAACTCATGGTTGGGTCAGGCATTTCCTTTCTGGATGGATGGATGGATGGATGCATGGTAAATAGATGTCTTTCCAAGAGAAAGAGGGTAGTGGTGGGCATATATTGTTAAATAGATGTCTTCTCTGTGACAGTTGTTTAATTTTTCAGGTAATGGACACACAACAGGCAGAAGAAGAAGACTCACAAAGGGAATGGTGGAGATAACTTGAAGAATGCTAGAGAACAGCTTGGCCATTGCTGGAGCATAGAGAGCAGGTAGACCTTTGTTGGTGCTGTTTTTGCCTTGAGCAGATTAAAGTGGAGTAGAAGAAGACTCATAATTGGAACTGTGGGGTTATGCTTAAAGAGCTGGAGCTCAGTAAACTGGTTGGGCTATGTTCACTCTGCCTTTTGCTGATTGAAGGGTCACACTTTATTTTGATGATCCGTTTGTTGAATTAAATTACATTGCATCTACATGCCAACTAATTCTTATTAGATTATAAGTAGACTGTTAGGTTGGGATTAGTGTACGTTGAAATGTATTAGCAACGTTACTTATAGTCAGTTAAATGACTGTTGAAGGAGCAGTATCAACAGATATTAAGCAGACAGTCTACTAATACTCAAATGGACCATCAAAATAAAGTGTTACCGATTGAAGTGGATCATGTGGAGAAACAAGAGAACCACACACCTCAGCAATGACTGGAAACTCATGGTTGGGTTAGGTATTTCCTGTATGGATTAATTGATAGATTAATGAATAGTTGGATGGATGGATGGATGGATGGTAAATAGATGTCCTTCTAGGAGGAAGGAAGTGGTGGTGGGCATAGATAGCTAGATAGATGTCTTCTCTGTGGAAGTTTTTTTAATTTTTTGGTAATGAACACACAACAGGCAAAAAAGAAAGAAAGAAAGAAAATAAAAAAAATATTTGCATTTGGCACCGGCACAAAACCTCTGAACACCCATGGATTAGGTACTTTATAGATAAAGAGATATCTTGTTTTTGCCAGGTATTTCCTCTCTCCAATCAGTAGTCTCTCATCAATAATCTTCCTATTATAACCAGACAAATGTTTAGATTGCAGAGCATTTAAAAGTAAATGGTAATTGATGTGATTAAATAATGAGCCTCTTGTTTGTAGTGGTCACAGCTATCCTACATAAAGAATCATTTAAAGTTTATTAATGTTAATTAGTTAATGTTAGTTAATATTTTTACCAACATAAACAAACAATGAACTATACATTTAATACAGTATTTATTCATTTTTTATGAATGTTAGTTAAGGAGCCCCTATTATGCATTATTAATGTGTCTCCAATAACAGGCTAAAATTCATGCAAGGTCAAAAAAACGCTTTCATTGTGTAATAATATGCACTGTGTTCAGTGCTAGACGGAAAGAAATGCCCACCACAGCTTATCAACATTGTTGAAGTAGCCAGAGTGCTGGGTATATGTGTGAGTTCAATGCAGGAGACCACATGGGAAAACTAGGTTGCTGTTGGAAGTGGTGTTAGTGAGGCCAGCAGAGGGGTGCTTAAGCTGCGGTCTGTGTGAGTCCTAATGCTACAGTAAAGTAAAGGGGACACTGTACTGTCAGTGAGCGCCGTCTTTCGGATGAGACGTTAAACCAAGGTCCTGACTCTCTGTCATAAAAAAAATCCTGTGGCACTTCTCGTAGTGATGTTTTATAAACAAATTTCTGGAGGAGCACGCACAGATGTTTCAGCAATTCATTACATCATTGACAATCATTCTATTATCCAATCAGTATTTGACCAAACCCCTATAAATACCAAAATTGTCCTACCTGCATTATCTCACGACTTTAGCATCAAACCATCGCCGCTGAATCATGTCAGAGATTAATCTCTTCGCAGAAGATGACGCCTTCCTTGCCCAGGCTCCTCCTAGATCTCCTGCCGGCACCCAGAGCACCGCAGCCCTGCAGGGCACACCAACTCAGCCCGCGGCTCCGCCTCGAGGCCACCGTTCAGCCCGAACTACGGCTGCTCGATCAAGACGGGGCTCACCATCTCCATCTCTTAGACGGCAGTCCTCTCCAGCTTCTTCATTTGCCTCAGCACTGTCCTCCGTTCCGGTCACAGGGAAAAGCACCGTCTCCGACCTCGGCCAAGCATTGGCCAGAGCAGGCGTCAGCGTTCCGTGCCGAACCACCAAGGCGGATCTCCTGCTGATGTTTAACTCCCTGCAATCCGGAGCACCCATTCCTTCCATCACTCCACTATCCAAAGCTCCGAGGAAATCCAGCCAGGTCCAAAGCACGCCTTACCAAATTCCTGATCCAAACCAGCCCTCCAGAACCAAACACAACAGCAGGCCTTCAGCGAGTCTGGGACGAACTCCGGGTCCTGATGATGTCGGATCTCAATCCCCAGAAGTCGGATGCAACGCAGTCCCTACACACGCCTCCACAAGCCGCCAGTTTAGCGTGAGTTTGCCTCCGCTAGCGGTACCAGAATCCATTTCCCGACTGGATTCTTGGCCCGCCGCCCTTCCATCCAATTCAAGCGAAAGGTCGCTCCAAGAAGTACCGGCCCTAAATCCTAACCTGTTTTCCCTACCCCTTCAAGTTCCCATGACCAGTGCTAGCGTGAGGCCGCCTACGCTTGCAGCACAAATCCCAGCTCCACTCATTCCTCCCCTTCTTCCCCAGGTTTTCTCAGGCCCCGGCGTCAGCTCCAGCATGAGGCCGCCTCCGCTGATGTCACTAACGCCGGCAGCTCCTCCTCTCTTTTCTTTCCCTTACACCTGTGATCTGGGGGCAGTCAGTAGCGCGAGCATGCCTTCGCAAACGGTTCCAGCCTCCAACTTTCCACAGTCTTTCTCTCACACTAAATCTTTTTCTCTGTCCACAGCCACGTCTCTATGCGTCCCACCCAATGCCCTTGCAATGGATCCTCCACCTGTCTCTAATAGCATCAGGAGTCAAATCCTATCAGGTTTGGATGTTGATCTTTTTTCACTCCTTTCACCCATTTCACCCGCATCGGCAGACCGCCAGATAGATTGCGGCAAATTTTCTGTAACTCTAAAAAACTCCACTAACATTCAGTCCCGCATTCTTTCATTTTCCGAATTTATCATAGCTTTTTCACGATGCACTGATATCCTATGTTCAGTTTTCCCACACAGGAGGCGCGAGGTCAATGATTATCTCGCGGTAATCGATGAGCTCGCGCTCTCATACGGAGGCTCCCATTTCTATACTTATCATCGCCTTTTCTCCGCTAAATGCGCCATCCGCATTACACAATGGAATCAGACCCCTTATTGGGGAGCCATAGACACTGATCTCCACAATAAAGTTTTTCTCGGTTGCCGCAATATATCTTGTGCGGTCTGCCGATTCATCACCCTCCCCACCGAATCATGCCCATTCATAAATCCACTCACTCCTCCCCTCCCCGAAACATCCCAGCCCAAATCTACTAGTTATGTCCCTTCAAACCCAAACATATCACCCCTCTTTCCCGGTCACTGCCCTTCTGTCCCAGCCCCAGTCACCCCCTGTGCTATTTTTAACACAGGCAGGTGCTGGAGACAGAAATGCCATTTCTTGCATGTCTGTAATTTTTGCGGCAGTGCCCATGCCTGCACCGTATGTCCAGTGCAAAAATCTGTTAAATCTGTTCTTTCGCTGAACCCGACGTCATCGACCTTTTAATCAAAAAGGAAGTAGATGAAAATTTCATGATTGGCTCTTTCTCTGCTCCTCCTTTCAGCGTTTTCCGCGTCAGTCCTATCAGAGAAGCCACTAGAAAGTTCTCAGATAAAAAACGCTTAATAATCGACCTTTCCTTCCCACATAACTCTCCGTTTACTAGCATCAATAGCCTCATCCCTCTCGAAGAATTCTCTATCAACTATCACGACATCGACCAAGCTATTTCACTAATGAAAATCGCAGGTCGAGGCGCATGGATGGCTAAAGTCGACATAACTTTTGCCTTCAAAGTCATGCCCATCCACCCTGACTTTTGGCATCTGTTTGGCATTCTTTGGTGAGAAAAATATTATTTTTCCGTCCACCTAGCTTTCGGTTGCAGAAGTAGCCCAAAGATTTTCTACATGCTGTTAGATACAATCTGCTGGATCCTTTCCAATAACTACGGAATCCACCTACTAGATGATTTTCTAATCATATCACCGCCCAACGCTATCCCAGCCGCGCACCTCTTGACAGTTCAAAAGGTTTTCGCTGAACTCGGGATTCCCTTAGCTGAGGAAAAAAACGCTGGTCCAAGCACTTCAATCGAATTCTTGGGCATTAATTTAGACTCCAACAAATTCCTAGCGTCCCTTCCAAAAGAAAAAATTGATCGAACGATCCTGGTAGCCTCCACCCTACTAGACAACCCCACTTGTTCCAAGCGCAAGCTTTTATCGCAATGCGAATAATTCCCCAAGGCCGCTCGTTTATTTCTCACCTGTTATTTCTCGCGTCCTCCGCTCACGGCTTAGATGATCAAATATCCATCAACGACGACAGCCTAAACAAACTCCGTTTATGGATATTATTCCTCCAACAATGGAACGGTCTCTCTTTCTTTTACAGCGACCTAATATCTTCCCCATCAGATATTAAATTATTCACCGACGCTGCCCCTTCAATCGGATTCGGAGGTTATTGCCAGGGACGCTGGTTCGCATTCACTTGGCCGCCCCAGCTGTTAGACCTGCTGCAACCACTAAAATCATCGGCGCTATTCAAGCTTTACCCACTAGTCGTCGCTGCATCCCTAAGGGGTAAAGAATGGTCCTCTTCCTGCATTATAATTCACTGTGACAATGAAGCAACCGTTCACTGTATAAATAAAGGCCGTTCAAATTCTCCCGCATTAATCCCGCTGCTAAGATGTCTAACTTGGATCTCAGCATGTGACCAGTTTATATTAAATGCAAAGCACATTCCTGGGTCCAAAAATCAAATTGCTGACTCTCTCTCTCGTTTTGCCTTACAGAAATTCTGAAAATTGGCACCAGAGGCGGAACAGTTCCCAATCCAAGTCCCTCCTTATTCAGAGCTGATATTCCCATAGATCATCCTTTAAAAAATCAGCTTGGAGCCTCCCTTGACTTTATCCTCCAAGCCGTGGCACCTAGAACCCTTCAGTCTTATTTAACAGCATGGAAAAGCTTTAAAGCATTCCACGTTTGTCACAACATACCATTTCCCGATTTTTCCCTACTCACCATCTCTTCTTACATATCTTACCTCACTATCATCAAAAAAATCTAAGTTAATTCTATCAAAGGCTATTTGAGTGGAATTCAATTTTTCCACAAACTCATTTATGGCTCCCCTGCACCTCACATAGCTAACTCACAAACAGCCCTTCTCATCAAAGGCTTTCAGAGAACCCACCCCACACGTCAAGACACCAGACAACCCATAACACTAAAAAAACTCACAAAATGCATATCTTCTCTTCCTAAAGGATACAAATCAATTCACACAGCACGTACACTCGACGCTATGTTGATTCTAGCTTTTTTCGGGTTTTTAAGGTGTTCCGAACTCACCATTACATCGGGGTTCAACCCAAACATTCATCCCACCTTTTCCGATCTAGCAATACTGGATACAAAACCTTTTCATTTTTCATTAAACAAAGCAAACAGACCAGGCAAAAAGAGGCCATTATATTTATGTTTTCAACCTCCCATCACCAATCTGTCCTTACCAAACACTGCTAGCCTTCTTACAAATCAGAAAATTACAAACCACATCCCCATCAAACCCTCTTTTTACAGACGATAGCAATCGCCTAGTCACTCGTTTTTGGTTTCAGAAACATCTCAAATCTGTCCTAATTAAGTCTGGTTTTCCAGCCAACAATTTCTCCAGTCATTCCTTTAGGATAGGCGCAGCCACCACCGCAGCACACAATGGTCTCTCCGAGCAGCAGATCCAAACACTCCTACGGGTGACGCACACCTTATTATCATGCACCACTGCAAGTGCAGTGACCGCTCTCACGGGAGACGCACACCTTTTTATCATGCACCACTGCAAGTGCAGTGACCGCTCCCACGAGAAACGCACACCTTATTATTATTATGCACCACTGCAAGTGCAGTGACCGCTCTCACGGGAGATGCACACCTTATTATTATGCACCACTGCAAGTGCAGTGATCGCTCCCACGGGAGACGCACATCTTATTTTTATGCACCACTGCAAGTGCAGTGACCGCTCCCACGGAAAACGCACACCATATTGTTATGCACCACTGCAAGTGCAGTGACCGCTCCAATGGGAGACACACACCTTTTTATGCACCACTGCTAGTGCAGTGACCGCTCCCACGGGAGACGTACACATCATCATTATGCACTACTGCAAGTGTAGTGACCGCTCCCACGGGAGACGCACATTCATTATGCACCACTGCTAACGCAGTGACCGCTCCTATGGGAGACGCACACCTTATCACGCACCACTGCAAGTGCAGTGACTGCTCCCAAGGGAGACGCACATTCATTATGCACCACTGCTAGCACAGTGACCGCTCCTTCGGGAGACGCACACCTCATCATTATGCACCATTGCAAGCGCAGTGACCGCTCCCACAGGAGACGCACATTCATTATGCACCACTGCAAGGGCAGTGACTGCTCCAAAGGGAGACACACATTCATTATGCACCACTGCTAGCGCAGTGACCGCTCCTTTGGGAGATGCACACCTTATCATGCACCACTGCAGGCGCAGTGACCGCTCCCATGGGAGATGCATATTTTATCATGCACCACTGCAAGTGCAGTGACATCTCTTACAGGAGACGCTCACCTCATAATGCACCACTGCAAGCGCAGTGACTGCTCCTACGGGAGAGGCACACTTATCACGCACCACTGCAAGTGCAGTGACTACTCCTACGGGAGACATACATCTTATCATGCACCACTGAAAGCGCAGTGACTGCTCCTATGGGAGACGCACACCTTATCATGCACCACAGCCAACACACACCTTTCAGCGCACTACCGCTAACTCAACAGCACCCCTTTAAATTTAAAAGTCTAGCAAATTTTGGGGGGTTCGCATACTTGTCTGGCTGCTGTCCTGTAATCAAATTGCAATTTTGGGGAGTGTTCTGGGGCCGGGCTAGACACATCGCTCAAACCCCAACTCCTCTCGCTTCCCCGATACGGGGAATAACATGAGTTGGGGGCGTCTTCCCTGAGCTCAGAGCCCTCTCCCTGGACAGCACACCAAATATGCTTTCATTCTTAAACTTCTGTAAGTGCAAACTCGTGAAAAGAGTAGGGGTGTAACCCCGGCCAAATTCCCTCCATCGGCCCTTATCAATCATAGTTAAATTGGCTTTATCACTGTCTCTCCACTCCACCTATAGCTAGTGTGGGGTGAGTGAGTGCACTGGTGCTGTAGTCCTATGGATGCATCATTCCCCAATTCTTCCCACCCCCCACCTCCCATGATAAATATACATTAAATTACTTTACATATGAACTGTGTTCTGACAAAAGTTCCTGTTAAGGTCTGACAAAGTTCCATACACATTTTCACTAAATTGTTAGTCTTTTTCACAGTCTTTGCTGATCCTTTCTTTGACAAACGTCCGGCGAATCCCACCTTGCAGGGTAGGTTATCATCCACATTGAATGTTATCACTCGATTTAATGGCCATTATCAGTGGTTATCAGCTATAGATAGAATTATCAGTTATCGGTTGTTAATATCAGCTAAATGTACACAATTAATTTATTTTAATAAAAAAAAACTTATCTATGTGATAGCAAAGCTGATTTTTTAGCCTTCAGTGTTATATGATATGGTTATTCAGAAATGGTTCATATTTGTGGATTTAGTGCTCAAGAAATATTTCTATTATTATTATATTATATTGTTATCATTGCTAAAACTGATCTGTTTGTGTAAACTTTTTTATTTTTTATCTTTTGTACAGTATGTTTCCAATAAAAATGTACAGATTATAAATGGATTTGTGTTACTTAATTCTGACTAATTCTGTCTAATTATTGCAGAATAAAATAATTAATTAAATAAAGATATAATAGAAATTGTATAGATTATAAAAAGTCTTTGTTACATTTGATTTTATGTGATGCATCTTTGCTGAATAAGAGTATTACTTTAAAAAAAGAAAGAACATCTACAAAATCTTAAAATCTACAAACTTTTGAAGTCAACAAATGTGTGTGTGTGTGTGTATATATATATATATATATATATATATATATATATATATATATACATACATACATAATTTATTTTATTAACAATACCTGTGTTAAAATATTCCATAAAAAAATGAGGTGTTTTATGATTAATGACGTATACCAGTGCTCAATTAAAATAAACATTAATAAATAAAACTATAAAATTTTTTAATTTTTAGATATTCAAAGGAAGCTACAGGCTCATTTCTCTTGCTGTGTGTGGACTTGTGTGGATGCTAATGTGATCAGACACAAGTGTTCATTATTTAGTGAGAACCGGAGCTACACTGCCAGTATTTAGGACAGCAATGCATCAAGCTCTGCATGAGAGCAGTGTGTGTGCGCGCGTGCGTGCGTGTGTGTGTGTGTGTGTGTGTGTGTGTAAGAGAGAGAGAGAGCTTTCACCATCTCACACACAGACATTCTCCTTCAAGCTTTATCAGTGTATGAATCACACAGCATATTACAGCAGTAAAAGTAACCTTATACATTTAAAAATACATCAGCCTCTGCTTTAATAATCTTTCCCTTTTACCTCTCGTTTCATTTCACAAAGGAAGCAACCATTTTTTAAATTTGCATTAAATATGTACATTTAGCTATAAATAGAATCAGTTTTCATTATAAGCTAATTTAGTTGAATAAAAAAATCTATATGATGGCAGAGCTGATTTTTTAGCCTTCAGCATCATGTGATTAGGGATGCACCGATACCATTCTTTTGGAACTGTTCCGATCCCGATACCAGAATTCTGAGTATCAACTGATACAGATCCGATCCCAATACTGCGCCGTTAATAAACTCAAATAATATATCTTCTTTAGTAAAAATAACAGACCTTTAGACTTACTGTACAGTATATGACAGATGACACAATCTAACTAAAAACACGATGCTTGCTGTTAACTAGGCTGATTATTTGAGCATTGATTACCACAATGATATGATCTGTTGTGGTCCAGCTTATGTTTCCTTTTTAATATTAAGTTTTTTCTTTCTATGAATTACAGCATAATATTATAGCAATGAAAGTAACCTTATATACATTTAACAGTCCATCAGCCTCTGCTTTAATGATCTTTCCCTCTTTCTCACCTCTCGTTTCATTACACAAATGAAGCAGCCATTTGTGATGTCACTTGCTTCAGTTTTGAAAAACAACTCTTTCTCGTCATTCCATCCTGCATTGACCAGCCTTAGCCAAACATGAAGACACACACACACAGAGAGAGAGAGAGAAAGAAAGAGAGAGAGTTGTTCGGTATTATAAATTCAGTACAATTTATATCCAATTTTTGTTAACTCAAACACTCATATAATCCTTTCCCCCACTTGCTTTTCCATGGATTAACTGCTGTTTCCATGGATACAGCAACTTTAAATCTGTACAGTTAGTGGCGTGTGACAGGAAAGACTTAATGCCTGGATAGTTTGTGTGTGTGTGTGTGTGTGTGTGTGTGTGTGTGTGTGTGTGCTGCTCTCTAAAAGTGTAGTAATACCAGTAATTTTCGATTTTGTGGGGACATTGTTTTGTAAAATAATGTATAAATCATATTGAATAAAGTATTTGGAAAGTGCAGTATTTTTCTGTGAGGGTTAAGTTTAGAGTTAAGGGTAAAGAGATAAATATACAGTATACAAACAATGTCTATGGGATGTCCCTACACAGATAGTAGCATAGGTGTGTGTGTGTGTGTGTGTGCGTGTACCTGAAAGGTAGAGCTTTTGCTTTGCTGTTTGCATTCTGTAGTGCTCTCTTCACAATTTCTTCATTTTCCTCAGGATATACTGAGCATGTGCAGTAAACCACAGCTTTCACTTTAGGTGCTGCGATTGAAGCAAGTTAAGTCAATTATAACTTTAAACAAATAAAGATTCATTCTGAATTATTTCAATGTCACTGGTTTTAGATGTTTCATAATGTTGAAGACAGAATTATAAGCCCCCCCCCCTGATTTATTAGCCCCCCTGTTTATTTTTTCACCCAATTTCTGTTTAACGGAAAGATTTTTTTCAAAACATTTCTAAAGCATAATAGTTTTAATAACTCATCTCTAAATAACCCATTTATTATATCTTTGCCATGATAACAGTAAATAATATTTGACTAGATATTTGTCAAGACACTTCTATACAGCTTAAAATGACACTTAAAGGCTTAACTAGATTAATTAGTAGTAGTATTATTAGTATTAATTAACTAGGCAGATTAGGGTAATTAGGCAAGCTATTGTATAATGATAGTTGGTTTTGTCAAAAAACATATAACAACTGCTTTTATTCTAGCTGAAAGAAAACAAATAAGACTTTCTCCAAAAGAAGAAATATTATCAGACATACTGTGAAAATTTCTTTGCTCCGTTAAGCATCATTTGGGAAATATTTAAAAAAAGAAAACAAAAATCAAAGGGGGGCTAATAATTCTGACTTTATATTTAAATTACTTTCTACTTAAATTACACACTAATTATTTATATAAACTTTATATTTAGATTACACATTAATAAGGCTGCACGATAAATGCATTGGAAAAATGTAACATTGTGATGTTTTGTTACTCTGTGATTTATATATGAATACAATTTCACCATATGACTTGAATAGCTCGATTTGAAATGAATTTATAATTTTAGACTGATTGGGATGATTCTGTAGGGGAATGCATCTGCATAAAATCGTCACCTTGGAATTATAAGGTTCTGTCAGCGTTCGAAATGATTGTTGTATTCCATATAGTAAACAATATGTGTGTATTAGTTCTCTTTCATACATTAACATGACAGATGCAAATGATCAAAATTATCTTCAATTTGCAAATCGGGTTACGTCGTTCTATCTGGCAGATCATTCATTGAAGCATTACTTATCAAGAAATACAATCAGTCTACTTATTCATTTAATTAAATCATAACAGTATGTTGATGTTTGAGAAAGTTCAATTTTTGCTGGCTTTAGGATGAATATTTTTTCTTATTCAAATTAAGCATATAAGGCTGTGCTAAATATTTTGTCGAGTGCAGATGTTAATTGTATGTAATTACCATAATAATAAAATTATAATAATATTTATTGAATTATATGCTTTATATCAGGGATGTCAAACTCAATTCCTGGAGGGCCACAGCCCTGCACAGTTTAGTTCCAACCCTGCTTCAACACACCTAATCAAACTAATTGAGTCCTTCAGGCTTGTTTGAAACCCACCAGTAAATGTGTTAAAGCAGGGTTGGAACTAAACTGTGCAGGGCTGCGGCCCTCCAGAAATTGAGTTTGACATTCCTGCTTTATATGAATTATTGAATTATATTTATTGAATTATATGTCCCATGAATTAAATTAAGTATTTGTCCTTCAAAGCTTAATATCAAATTTAAAGACTTTAAAAGAAAACAGACATCGAGCAAATGAGTTTAACGAACACTGAAAAATGTTTCACTGTCTATAAATCCACAAAAAAAAAATTCACATTTAATATATTAAATTTTTGATAAGTGTTTCTTTTTCAACAATGTAAAATGTAACGTTTAATCTCAATGTAAAAAATGCTTCTAAATCATCACATTTACACACATCTTTTCAGTTTCAGGTTTCTGCTCAATTTTGTGTGGCGGGCATTATTATAGTCAACTCTGATTTTTTGTTTTGATCTTGATTGGTCCTCATGCATGCATTTGAAATGCTGATTGGCTCACACAAGGAACGTTAGTCAAGCTAGAGTTGGACTTTGTAAATAAAACCTTTTTTGTTTTTTTAAATAAAATGTCTTAAAATATAAACAACATAAAAAACATCACATAATGTATATAAGTTGTCATTTAATAAGAATATATGAATAACTCAATTTTGACAAAAATGTCAGATAGAACCTTATAATTCTAAGGTGACGAAATATAATAAACAATCTGCAAGCATAGATAAATACAAAAAAAAATTAACAGCATTTTAATGTTCTCCAAGGAGTCTTAACAGTATTTAGGTACAGTAATTTAATAATCAAATGTAAAATAATACTGCATAGTGAAATTTAAAATAGCTTTACTCAAGCACTCCTTATAAAGACGAACAAAAAGAACCTTGCAGTGAGAGCATGGTTAACTCACAAGTGAGAGCATGGTTGAGGTCTTGCATCTGTTTGCCAATCAGTTCCTGCATTTTACTGTTAGAGATGGTTCCTTTAGAAAGGCCATGGAATAGTCCTCTATCTGATAAAGAGCAAAAGGCATTATCTTCAATCATTGGTCCTGTTTGCATTGTTTGGTGACTTGACGATAATGGAAAAAGAAAGATTATGTGTTGCTGTACCTCCATTCTCATTGATGATAAAGTCAACAGGGTTACAGAGAGCTGACGAAGAACATTTTGGGAGCAAAACGATCACTCGAACTTTCTGAATACGAACATCCCAATCATTAAGCTCACTGAAGAACTCAGACATCAATTTCACATCTGTGATGAAAGACAAAACACTTATGGAGTATCAATACTTAAAGGTATTTCATGCGAAAATGAAAACGACCCCATAGTTTACTCACACTCAAGTCATCTTCAATGTACAGTATACTGTATGACTTTTTCTTTCTGACAAACACAGAGTAGTTTTAAACTTCATGGCTCTTCCATGCTGTATAATGGTGTTGGACAGTGGCTCTTATTTTGAAGCTTCCAAATGTGCATAAATTCACTGTAATATACCCCCCATTTGGCACCAAGTGGATAACTTATGTCTTATGAAGTGGATTGATGTGTTATTAGAAAAAATATTTAGATTTTGAAATTATAAACCAAAATCACACCTAGCAGCTGCCTTTTGTGCATTCTTGACATCTTCTTGCCTGACCTCTGACCCAAATTATGATGGATGATGATGATGATGCACTCCGTTTCTAACAAATATGGCAAAAAACTCAAACCCCTCTTTGCTTACAGTTAAATTTTTCTACTTTTTTCCACGTTCAATTAGTTACCGCTGTTCATTCGGCAGACATGAGTCATTATAAATGACCTTACGAATGTGCATTCAGCAGCCATTTGTTATGAAAACACATTATTCTACTTCATAAGACATGGGTTAACACTCTGGCACCATATGAGTTTTATAGACTTTTGTAAGCTTCAAAAAAGGGCCACTACCCAACACCATTATACAGCTTGGAAGAGGATACGATTTAAAACTACTCTTGAGTTTGTTAGGGGAGACACAGTGGCTCAGTGGTTAGCACTGTTGCCTCACAGCAAGAAGGTCACTGGCTTGAGTCCCAGCTGGGTCAGTTGGCATTTCTGTGTGGACTTTGCATGTTCTTCTCGTGTTGGTGTGGGTTTCCTCCAGGTGCTCTGGTTTCCCCCACAGTCCAAACACATGCGATACAGGTGAATTGAATAAACTAAATTGGCCGTAGTGTATGTATATGCATGAGTGTGTATGGGTGTTTCCCAGTACTGGGTTGCAGCTGGAAGGGCATCTGCTGTGTAAAACATATATGCTGGATAAGATTTTAAATTTTTGTTGACCCCTGATGAATAAAGGGATTAAGCTGAAGGAAAATGAATGAATGAATGATTTTGTTAGTCTGAAAGAAGAAAGTCATATACATGGTTATGGTCCGTGGGAGTGGATTTTTGAGCTTTCTCCTTCTCTCGCTCTCTCTCTCCTTGTCTTGTCATTCGCTCTTTGTCTCACCCTATCACCTTTTGGTCCAATATTTTTACCTTCTCAGGTACCTGCTGATTGGATCCCGAGCCGGTCACTCCTCATCAGGACGTTTCCTCATGGACCAATGAGACTTTGTTCTGCAGACTTTACATTTGACCAGCACGCCTTGTTTTTCAGTGCTGTGTGTGTGTGTGTGTGGGTTTGTGCTGTGTACGTTCGTTGCTGTATTATGATTTATTTTTCAGAGTTTAGCATTCCTTTTTGGGGAAAAAGCAATAGGTTAACAAGTCGCATGACATACATTTTATACATTGTATTTTTGTTTATTATTTTGAGGGGTGTACTTTACTGGCGTCGCAAACCCTGAAGATTTCAGTTTCTTTTTCACATTTTTATTTTTTATTAGTAAGTTTAGAGGGGATCTTGAGTTCTAGTTTATGTGGCTGTTGGTTTTGTTTAGTTCTTTGTTTTGGCACCATTCTAGTTCTTTTTTCCCCGCTTTAACTTTTGGGTTTGATTATATTTCTGTGATTGCTTTTATTTTATTTTCAAATACACTGTACAACTTGTACAATTATACACATTTGTTGGCTTTATGACTTTTCCTTATAAACAAATTTAGTGTTAAGATTGTGTGTCCTTGTTTATTTCTATCCATTTCCTTTAGTAATAATATAACAAATGTTACGTTTTCTCTCCCTAGAGACCTTTTTTAATGGTAACATACACCAAGGATAGTTTTAATGTAAGTAAATTAAGAGGTAGTTAAAAATTTTGGGTAATCTATTTCTATACGTAATGTTTAAATCATTCAGTAATGATGGTTTGGTCAAGATAGTACTACTTTAGAATGTTAATAATAATGCTAAGTGTTCATTGGTGAACTGAAACAAGTATGCAAATGCAATATAGATGTAGACCTCTGTCTTGCCTCATAAATAGGCGCACACAAATCCTGTTCATCTGGTGGTACTGGAGGAGGTGGAGGGTTTTAGAAGAACTTTGATTCAGGACTAGCCAACAGTGAATGCTGAGGTAGACTGTTTAATTATTCATATAGTACACTACCTGACAAAAGTCTTGTCGTTGATCCCAGTGGTAAGAGCAACACATAATAACTTGACTTCTAGTTGATCATTTGGAAAAGTGGTAGAAGGTAAATTTTACTAATGAATCATCTGTTGAACTGCATCCCAATTATTACAAATACTGCAGAAGACCTATTGGAACCCGCATAAACCCAAGATTCTCACAGAAATCAGTCAAGTTTGGTGAAGGAAAAATCATGGTTTGGGGTGTACATTCAGTATAGTGGCATGCAAGAGATCTTCAGAGTGTATGGCAACATATACAGCCTGAGGTATCAAGACATTGGTGCTGCCTATTACATAACAAACCACAGGAGAGGGTAAATTCTTCAGCAGGATGGTGTCCTTCTCATACTTCAGACTCCACATCAAAGTTCCTAAAAGCAAAGAAGGTCAAGGTGCTCCAGGATTGGCCAGCCCAGTCACCAAACATGAACATTATTGAGCATGTCTGGGGTAAGATAAAGGAGGCATTGAAGATGAATCCAAGGAATCTTGATGAACTCTGGGAGTCCTGCAAGAACACTTTCTTTGCCATTCCAGATGACTTCATTAAAAAGTTATTTGAGTCATTGCAGATATGTATGGATGCAGTCCTTCAAGCTCATGGAGTCATACACAATATTAATTATTTTCCCACTGCACCATAATCCTTTATATTCTATATTGTACATTATTTCTCTTAAGTGACAAGACTTATCTCAGCAAAGTCAGACTTTACTGTACTAATTAAATAATTAAAAAGCAAGGCATGATCATATTTTATTTTGGAAAAATAAGTGTAATCTAGAGGCCTTTGCCTTTTATATAAGCCACTTCTGATACCAAATGATCAACTAGAAATCAAGTTATTATTTGTTGTTCTGAAAACTTGGATAGGCGACAAGACTTACGTCAGTTAATGTAAGTCTCCTTCACACCAAATACATTTTTGCTTCTAAAGATGCAAGAAAAAACAGGTCAGAATGGTTTGAATAAAAGCACAGCATAAAGCATAAGGGTATGCGGACACAAGCACATATTGCCTGTAAACAGAAACTTTCCTCCAAGCATCTCTGATTGGTCCATTGCTGTGGAACTTACAGTGATGAGCTGTGCTGTGCATGAAAGTTGAACTTTCTTTCAACTTGACACCGTGTCTAAAAAACGCATCGCTCACGTGAGCGGGACTTCAAAGGATGCGAGACACAAGCATAATGGTCAAACACTTCCATCAAGCGAGTGTTTAAGTTGAAAATCAATAGAAATTGGAAAAAAATCAAATCTGTGAGAGATTTATCAACCAGTAAAGCACAAAAATGGGACAAAAGAAGGGAATACTGAGTAAAGGTATGAGGCTGTTTCATGAATGAACTAAGTATAAGATGGTATGTACACTTATGATAACATAACACTTACTTTTGCAACCAGAGGAAGAGAGGATAGTTTGTAATTCCTCCTTGAAGGTGAGGATATTAAGGACCCCACACACGTGTACACAGCCAGAACAGGCTGCAGCCTGGATAGCCACATGAGCCACAGTCTGAACAGAGAAGGACCCCACCATGAGAACTTCAGAACCCTTCGTCAACAGTGGACGAACAGCACATGCTGCCAGACTCCGAGATTTATCCTGAATTTAATCACACAGTTTACATCAATATGCATTTGCCTCATCAGAATGATGCTCATGTGTCTTTATTACCTGTATTATGAGAGTGCGTTCTTTCACTAGTTCGGTTTTCTCCAGTTGTTTTCCGAGCCTTCTGGGAAACAGCAGTACATTGGAGCAGTGTTTGTCCTTACAGAACACATTTCCCATTAGGTGTGTGTGCGAGTCCACCTGACTGAAGCCTGCGGTCCTCAGAGTCTCACACACAGTTTCGGTACTGGATACATTGATGTACAGTTGAAGTCAGAATTATTAGCCCTCCTGAATTATTAGCCCCCTGTATATTTTTCCTCCTAATTTCCGTTTAACGGAAATAATATTTTTTTCAACACATTTCTAAACATAATAGTTTTAATAACTCATTTCTCATAAATCATAACTGATTTCTTTTATCTTCGCTATGATGACAGTACATAATATTTTACAAGATATATTTCAAGATATAGCATTTAGTTTAAAGTGCAATTTAAAGGCTTAACTAGACAAGTTAGGGTAATTAGGTTAATTAGACAAGTTAGGGTAATTAAGAAAATCATTGTATAACATGGTACACAATTGAAAAAAATAGCTTAAGGAGGCTAATAATATTGAATTATTATAATTGTTTACTGCTTTTATTCTAGCCTAAATAAAACAAGACTTTCTCCAGAGGAAAAAAATCGAAGGAGAGCTAATAATTCTGACTTCAACTGTACATCTTAAGTAAGAAGTATAGATTTGTGTTGACCTACAGTAGATTCATATAGAGAAATACACTACCTGGCTTTGAGTGTGTTGATCCAGGCATACAGCGCTAATGTTTTTGATCTCTGATGTTTATCTCTCAGAGCTGGTGGAAGGAAACTGTCTATGGTCAGTAAATTCTGCTTGATTCTGTATTGAGCCAGTGAGGCTTCCAGTTTAGTCTTGAACCTTGTACACACAAATATAGAAAGCACAGTATGTAAGGTCATTCCAATGTCTATAACCTTAGAATGCACTGATATGATATCTTTTTTTCAATATTGATGCTAATTTTTACAAAAAACATTCCTCTGATTCTGAAACAGATACTAATGTTCTTCCAAACATTTCTGCAATAAAAACAATTTGGTAACAACGTGATGATTTCTAAATCTTGTCAGGACACTTTTTTTCCTCTTAAAATTGACACAAATGACACGATAGGTCACATGACAGTGGAAATGTGAGTGATTTAGTATACACATTTCAAATATGTGGAATACACTTTTGTAACAGCCTTGAAAGTTTAAAATTAAATTTAGCACCTACTTTACAATATATGATTTTGGACACAGAGGCAATCGAAATTAAAAACAATTCAAGAGTTCACACTTAGCTGATGATTGATAATAAAGCTTGTTTGGCATGCTGTCCCGGCAGAGAGCCCTGTGCTTATGAGATCCTCGAGTCCTGGGCGAGAGGGGAGTTTGAGCTCAGGTAGAGCTCGATGAACTCCCCCCGGCTTATTTCAGGCTAATGACGGATATAGTTGGCTGAGGAGAGGTGTACTTGCTAAGAGCTTGGCTAAGATATCAATTTTGTATGTTTAATTTTGCGTGTTTTTGGACTGTGGGAGGAAACAGGAGAATTTGGACACACATCCATCATATTGTCAAATGACCTAAAGTAATCCTCCGTAGTATGACCTAGGCCCACACGGAATCTGTGTGCAGAGATTTTACCATTGAGTCTATTTATTTACTTAAATAAATGTGTGTAAACATACAGGGAGTGCAGAATTATTAGGTAAATGAGTATTTTGACCACATCATCCTCTTTATGCATGTTGTCTTACTCCAAGCTGTATAGGCTCGAAAGCCTACTACCAATTAAGCATATTAGGTGATGTGCATCTCTGTAATGAGAAGGGGTGTGGTCTAATGACATCAACACCCTGTATCAGGTGTGCATAATTATTAGGCAACTTCCTTTCCTTTGGCAAAATGGGTCAAAAGAAGGACTTTACAGGCTCTGAAAAATCAAAAATAGCGAGACATCTTGCAGAGGGATGCAGCACTCTTAAAAATGCCAAGCTTCTGAAGCGTGATCATCGAACAATCAAGCGTTTCATTCAAAATAGTCAACAGGGTCGCAAGAAGCGTCTGGAAAAACCAAGGTGCAAAATAACTGCCCATGAACTGAGAAAAGTCAAGCGTGCAGCTGCCAAGATGCCACTTGCCACCAGTTTTGCCATATTTCAGAGCTGCAACATCACTGGAGTGCCCAAAAGCACAAGGTGTGCAATACTCAGAGACATGGCCAAGGTAAGAAAGGCTAAAAAACGACCACCATTGAACAAGACACACAAGCTGAAACGTCAAGACTGGGCCAAGAAATATCTCAAGACTGATTTTTCTAAGGTTTTATGGACTGATGAAATGAGAGTGAGTCTTGATGGGCCAGATGGATGGGCCCGTGGCTGGATCGGTAAAGGGCAGAGAGCTCCAGTCCGACTCAGACGCCAGCAAGGTGAAGGTGGAGTACTGGTTTGGGCTGGTATCATCAAAGATGAGCTTGTGGGGCCTTTTCGGGTTGAGGATGGAGTCAAGCTCAACTCCCAGTCCTACTACCAGTTTCTGGAAGACACCTTCTTCAAGCAGTGGTACAGGAAGAAGTCTGCATCCTTCAAGAAAAACATGATTTTCATGCAGGACAATGCTCCATCACACAAGTACTCCACAGTGTGGCTGGCAAGAAAGAGTCTAAAAGAAGAAAAACTAATGACATGGCCTCCTTGTTCACCTGATCTGAACCCCATAGAGAACCTGTGGTCCATCATCAAATGTGAGATTTACAAGGAGGGAAAACAGTACACCTCTCTGAACAGGGTCTGGGAGGCTGTGGTTGCTGCTGCACGCAATGTTGATGGTGAACAGATCAAAACACTGACAGAATCCATGGATGGCAGGCTTTTGAGTGTCCTTGCAAAGAAAGGTGGCTATATTG
>CAIGQZ010032649.1:7620809-7656740 GCA_903798205.1 Danio tinwini | reverse complement strand
AATATAATATAATATAATATAATATAATATAATATAATATAATATAAAATAATATAATATACTCTTAACATGGAGTTTAAAGGGCACCTATTTTACCCTTTTTACAAGATGTAAGATAAGCCTTTGGTGTCTCCAGAATGTATCTGTAAAGTTTCAGCTCAAAATACCCATCAGATTATTTATAATAATAAATACCAAGTAAGTTTATGTCATGTATTTGTGGTGGAGTTTATTCAAGCCTTTCTGAAATGATGAGTCACACATAAAGGCCCTTTGCAGTACACACACACAAAGACATATTAGTGCTTACTGACACCATGCAGCCGTGATGATTATAGTGGTTAAAAATAGCGATTTTACTGTCTTTATTACAAATATGCTGTTTTAAAACTTCAAAAACTTCAAAAGAGAGTTGAAACAAATGTTTTAATCCCAGTTTATTTGCAAAAAAAGTTATGTGGACATGTGTATATACATTTTATTATAAAAATATGGAATCTGTCAATCAATTTGGTGGGCGGGGAAAACTGCTCTCCTACATCACGTTGCAGTGGGCCTCAAAATCACTGGGATTTGGGTCCTATTTTAACATCAAGAAATAAAAAAAGAGACTTGTTGTGTTTTATCACTCCAATATGACATTGTGCACACTATACACACAGTTCTGTCTATAATAGCTATTTTTTCATAATGTTATGGCATCTTGAAAAACAGATTTTTTTTACTGTGAGTATCCAGGTTTCCATCTGAATGTAAAGCAAATCTGTTGAAAAAAATAAATAAAAAAATAAATCCCGTTTCCATCAAGTTGTTAGAATGTCTGACTGTAGTATTGGTAACCTAGTAACCAACAGTAAACAATTCAAAACAAAAATCTTAATCCAACAAATTAAGGGATGTTTATTTAGAGTTTTGCATTTCCATCACTCATTTCTCATCTGATACTTCAAAATGCACATTAACACAGGGTAATGACAACCCTTCAACGCTGTTTTATTGCCACACGTATTGACAGGCATATCCACCTCTAAAAAATTACTAAATAAGTTGTTTTTTAAAGTAGGTTATTATAACCTATGGCTAAGTGTGGGATCAAACTCACGGTTGCTGCATTACCATATTGCAAAGCTCTACTATTTGAGTTAGGTCCAGATCTATTTCAGTTTGCTTCTTTTCTTTTTTTCTGGAAGTAAAAATGATTTTTATTAGTTCAGTTCTGAATGGTTATTGTTATTGTTGAGCTCAGATTACAACACTGAGAAGACTGTCAGATTTACACACGCTAATGTGATCAACACCTTCCCTCACGCTCACCTCCTGAGGGGGGGTCAGAGGTCAGGTTATGACACTGTAACTGATGCTTATATCTGATGAGCTCAGTTCTCTCAGCTGGAGCTGGCGATGTTTCTCACTTGTGTTATGTTAGATATGCTGTGCTTGTCTGTGTATGTGTGTGTGCGCTACAATATATGTTCCTCTTGAGTGAATACACCCAGAACTCACACAGATCTTTCATTGTGTCATTGTTTGAGCTAACGTTCAAAGTATTGAAGTATTGAGCTTAGTAAATGTACCTTGCTATACTTCAGGATTATCAAATCAAATCAAATAAATCAAAACACCTTTGTTGTCACATCATCAGCAGCACGTGTACTATGATGGGTGAAAAGCTTAGGTGCTGGCTCCAAAATACAGACAGTTCAAAATACGACAACATACTCCAAAAAAGAAAACAAAATACTTTTAGCAATGTTGACAGTAATACGTAAAAGACAATAAATACGTAAAATACAATAAATACATTAAGAAAAACACAGATTACACAGGCAAGATAGACAAGTACACAGTCAAAAACACATAGTTTGACTGTTGGGGGAAAACTATTGCACACTCTCAGAAAAAAAGGTACATGGTGGTACAAATAACTTTCCCTAAGGAACAGTTTTGTACCTTTGTAAAAGTTGTACCTTGTATGGTACAGAAAAAAAACTTTTATGATACTGTTCTGTACCTTTTATGGTACAATTAAATGTAGGTACACACTTGTTCTCATAAAAAAAAGGTACATAAGTGTTGGACAACTTCTTTATTGCAATATCTAGGAAAATAAATATGCCTGGAAAGGCAAAGTTATTTTATGAATAATTTTCATATTAAAACATGAATCATCATTTAAAAGCATATGCTTTTTTAGAAACTCAAAAAACATGAATTATTAAGTTCTATAATACAAAACAGCTGGTAAAACAAAACTATAGGTATTGTAAACTAAACATTTAAGGCATTTTTAATAAACATTTGGTAAGCATTTTCTAATAAATACATTTTCATTATTGATATCCACTATCAATTTGCTTTTCACTATGCATGTGAGCTGGCAAAAGTTCTGCATATGCAAAGTGTTCATGCAGACATTTTACTATTGTAAAGCTAATCAAACATTGTACATATCTCTTTATAATACTTTTAAGAGATTACAATGGTATTGTGTGAAAATTGGAGAGAAAAAGTTTTATATTGGACATGGGAGAAGGTATTTCTGTAACATTTTTGGGTCACACTTTATTTTGAAGGTGCGTTTGTTGAATTTAAGTTACATTGCAACTAATTCTCATTAGATTATAAGTAGACTGTTAGGTTGGGGTTGGGGTTAGGGTTAGTGTAAGTTTACATGTAATTGCAAAGTTTCTTGGTCAGACTTTACAATAAGGTTCATTAGTTAATGTTTTTACTAACATGAACAAACAATGAACAATACATTTACTGCAGCATTTGTTCATGTTAGTTTACGTTAGTTAATGAAAATACAGTTCATTGTTCATTGTTAATTCATGTTAACTCACGGTGTATTAACTAATGTTAACAAGCATGAACTTGGATGTTAATAATGCATTAGTGAATGTTGAATTATGATTTATAAATGCTGTACAAGTGTTGTTCATGATTAGTTCATGGTAGTAAATGCGTTAACTAATGAACTTTTTTCTTATAGTCAGTTAAATGTCTGTTGAAGGACTGTTAAATGTCAGTGTCAACAGATATTAAGCAGACAGTCTACTAATACTCAAATGGACCATCAAAATAAAGTGTTACCTATTTTTGTGAAAAGTGTTGTAAAATGTTTAGCAATAAATAGATCTTTTGATTTATGTTAAAGTATGTTTTATTCTTTATTGTAAATTGAAAAGGTGCATTTACACAAAAAGAAACATTATTTAAAAATGTATTTGATGTTTTATATTGACTGAAAATAAATTGACGCATTTTGGATATAGTAAAATGCCTTTAAATAATTTTTGAAGGAACACATTTGACACTGTTAAGGTACAACGTGTCTTGTCACTGTAGTGGTATCTTCATGGATCAGATTTGTACCTTTGTTGAAGGTACAATATTGAATCTGCAGGTTTTAAAAACCAAAGGTACATTTTGGTTTCCCATGGTACAAGTCATGTCCTTAAAGGTACAAACTGCAATGGTACAAATTTGTTTCTTTGTCTTAAGGTAAAATTTCTGTTCTATTAAAATGTACTGCCGCAGTGACAAGGGTTTGTACCTTCTTTGGTACAACATTGTACAATTTTTTCTGAGAGTGTAGGTAATATTGTTTTAAGTAGGATTCTGGTAAAATGTAGTGCATGCTATATCTTGATGGTATGCAGTCAGTGAGGGTTATGGAAAGAGTTTGTGTGAGGTGTCAAGTGCAGTGGTATGAAGTAACAACTTACACTGCAAAAAATGCTTTTCTTACTTAGATTTGTTGTCTTGTTTTTTGTCCGAATATCTAAAACTTCTTAAATCAAGAAGAATTTTCTAGACAAACAAAGAAATAATATGTCAAATTGAAGTGAGTTTTTCCTTAAAACAAGCAAAATAATCTGCAAATAGGGTAAGCTAAATAATCTTGTCAAAAGGAAAAACACGATTATTTTGCTTACACCATTGGCAGATTATTTTGCTTGTTTTAATTAAATATTGGCATACAATTTCTGAAAACAAGATATTATGTTTTGCTTGCCAAGAAAATGTTTCTTGATATAAGAATTTTTAGATGTTTGGACTAGAAACAAGACAAAAAATAAGTAAGAAAAGCATTTTTTGCAGTGTACAAATGACTGAAATTAGGATCTGTAACTAGATTTAAAGTAGATTTAAAAATGTGTACATTTTTAGTGCCATATCAGCAATTTTACTCCACTATTTTCCTTAGAAATTTTGAGTAAAATAGGTCCAATTTTACACCTACAGTCACTACTTTTTTTTCTTGTCTATGGTGATTGACTGAAGTAAATAAAAAAAAAACATCTTGTGATTCCTGTCCAATTGAATTGCACATAGAAAGTAAATTGCATCATACTAAACAACCTCAAATCATGGGCACATGCTGCAAACCTTTTGGAAGCATTGAACATGTCCAAGACGATGACCCAGCAATGACCCAGAGGCTGTTTATAGACTGCATGTCACTGATGAGAAAATGAAGGATGTCAACTGTATGATAACTGAAATCACCAAACAGCCTTAAACAATCACTAAATAGAACTAATGAAGAATTGAAGGAAGGACCAAATTAAGGAAGGAAGGACCAAACTAATAAAGGAAGGAAGGACCAAATGAATGAAGGAAGGATTCAAGGAAGGACTGAACAAACTAAGGAAGGAAGGAAGGAATGAATGAATGAATGAATGAATGAATGAATGAATGAATGAATTCACAAAGAACCAAACAAAGGAACAAAATAATGAATGACCGAAAGAAGGAAGAACAAATGAATGAAGGAAAGAATGAACAAATAAATTAATGAATGAAGGAAGAACAGAACAAACAAACGAAGGAAGGAAGGAAGGAATGAACGAATATAGGAAGATCACTAAATGCACTACAAAATGTTACGTTTACACATCACTGCACAAACTGCATATAAACGCATTTACAGCGTAATACTCACTACTCACTACTCTTGAGTACTTTTAAAAGGTCTATTTTTTACTCATATTTTGAGTACTATTTACAACAGATGCATTTACTCTACTTGCACTACATTTTTGGCAAGCAGTAGTACTTTTACTTGAGTATGATTTTTGTCTTTCCACCACTGGTCAAGTGTTCATCTGAAATACATTTTTTTCAGGCTGATGATTAAGAATATTATTAATAATATTAGTTAACTGGTGCTGTTATGGCAACAACAGTGGTGTTTTATGTAAGGGATAATGTACGTACATCTAGCAGGTTGTTCTTGCAGAATAGATCCTAACAGGCTTCAACTTAACACATTAGACACAATAAAATGATCTAACACAATACACTGATCTAAGCTGTAATAATTTACTAACTGTTTCATTAAACACAATGCATTATTGACCAATCAGAATCAAGTGTTCCAGAGAGCTGCGCACCTAATTTACACAATTAATTTTTAATTTATACAATTTTACACAGCATGATTTAGTAGTATTCTTTATTTTGCACTTTTCATTTAGTTTAGCTTTAATTTGTATTTATATGTTTTTGTTTTAGTCATTTTAGTAATTCTAGTACATCTTTAAGTTTTTAATGTGACATTTATATTTATAATAATCATTTAAAAATGTATTTCAGATTTTTATTGTTATTTAACAGTAAACATTTCCCTGTCATTCTTTTTGCAGTGGGCTGGCTAAAGCTCGTGTAATGGCATATTTTGGAGAAGGCGAAGGTCCTATCCACATTGACAATGTAAAGTGTACAGGCGGGGAACATTCCCTGACTGACTGTATCAAACAGCCATTTGGGACACATAACTGTCGCCATAGTGAAGATGCCGGTGTTATTTGTAACTATGGGTTACAGCAAGATTCTCCTGGGGTCAAAGGTGGGACATTCTCTTGTTTTTTTCCTGCTACAGCATCCAAAATATGTCACACTGTGATATTTAGCAAAACCTCTATGAATGTATTTCTGTTATGGACCATTATCTGGAATAGTTTACCAGAATAGACTGCTCACCATTTACTCATTCTCAAGCTGTTCCAGATCCATTCATATATGAGGTAAATGTTAAATGTTTTTTCTATGTTAAAGACAAAAGATATTTTGAGTAACTGTTGGTAACTGCTTGACCAGTATTTAAAGGTGCAGTATGTAAGTTTGACACCTAGTGGTTGAACTAGGTATTGCACTCTTGGATCATAATAAACGCACGCCGGGTTGCCAGATTGAGTACAGGAGCAAGTGATTTAAACTGTGTTCTAAATAAAAGCAACAACACGCGATAGAAGGAATATTTTCCATATTAAAAGGAGTTTTGGTTCTAACCAACACCTCGAATTGATATATTAGAAGCGGCTTCTATTTTTCACAGCTAAACATGTGAAACCTATGACAGTGATCACCTCAGGTAACCCTCGTGTGCTTTATTCAGTGCTAAATGCTAACAATGAGATGCTGAGTGATTCAGCATCTACATTAAATGATGTTAAAGAGGGTTAACATGTATTAAATAGATTCTAAACCTTACCGTTTCGTGAGTGAGTGCATATTCTGTGCTTCTGAAAGGCTGTATTTAAATTTGTGTCATGTTTCGTCTGGTGCAAACAGCCAAATAGCTCATCACTGTGTATCTTGTCACAGCGTGTTGTTAGGACACGAGGTTGCAATGTAATCTGCTCACGTTCGTAATATCTATGTCATTTGCTAATTAATAACCTCATGTGGAACTGAATCTGTCTCATTTCGACATCTGATACTGTCCACTGACACTGTCCCATTTCGCTCACGGATGCATGCTTTCAGAGCCTTTCTTAATAAATGAATGAAATACACTGTTTTCCAACAAGGCAACCCGAGGTGCTGAATTATAATTGTCTAAACTGGCGTTGTGCAGGTTAAATTTACCTAAACAAAGACAGCGTTTGAAAAAACATTTTCAAAGCAGAATACCTGACTTCAGCGTTGTTTTTCAGATAAACAGGTATGTTCACTTGGGATGTTTTTTAAATATCTGCACACATATTATGCTATTTTTATGCTTTAGAAAAGTCAAAAACTTACATACAGCACCTTTAATTTCATACAGTGGAAGTCAGTGGCTACTTTAAACTGTGCAATTACCAACATTCTTCAAAATATCTTTTCTCTTGTGTTCTAAAGAGAAAAGAAACTCATGTTTGGAGCAACTTGAGGAAGGGTAAATGATGAGTACGTTTTTATCTTTAGGAAAACTACTCTATTAATGCAGCTTTTTTATTTAATGAAATTTTCAAGCTTTACAAAAAAAAAAAAAAAAAAACACTCGTATCTAGGAGTTGCTGTGGGGACAGGGTTTAGTATTAGCATTAACCTAACTACAGTATACACTCACCGGCCACTTTATTAGGTACACCTAACTAGTACCGTGTACCCTTTTGCCTTCAGAACTGCCTTAATCCTTCTTGGTATAGATTCAACAAGGTACTGGAAATATTCCTCAGAGAGTTTGGTCCATATTGACATGATAGCATCACGCAGATGCTGCAGATTTGTTGGCTGCACATCCATGATGCGAATCATGATGTGAAGTTCCACCACATCCCAAAGGTGCTTTATTGGATTGAGATCTGGTGACTGTGTAGGTCATTTGAGTACAGTGAACTCATTGTCATGTTCAAGAAACCAGTCTGAGATGATTTGTGCTTTATGACATGGCGCGTTATCCTGCTGGAAGTAGCCATCAGAAGATAGGTACACTGTGGTCATAAAGGGATAGACATGGTCAACAACAATACTCAGGTAGGCTGTGGTGGCGTTGACACAATGCTCAATTGGTACTAATGGGCCCAAAGTGTGCCAAGAAAATATCCTCCACACCATTACACCACCACCACCAGCCTGAATTGTTGATACAAGGCAGGATGGATCCATGCTTTCATGTTGTTGACGCCAAATTCTGACCCTAGCATCCAAATGTCGCTTTAGAAATTGAGACTTGTCAGACCAGGCTATTTTTTTTTATACTTCTATGGTCCAATTTTCAGTTTGGTCAGTTTCCTGTTTTTAGCTGACACCCGGTGTGGTCATCTGCTGCTGTAGCCCATCTGCCACAAGGTTGGACGTGTTTTGCGTTCAAAGATGCTCTTCAGCATACAGTACCTTGTATGTAACAAGTGGTTATTTGAGTTACTGTTGCCTTTCTATCAGCTGAAACCAGTCTGGCCATTCTCCTCTGACCTCTGGCATCAACAAGGCATTTGCTCTCATAGAACTGCTGCTCACTGCATATTTCCTCTTTTTCTGACCATTCTCTGTAAACCCTAGAGATGGTTGTCCGTGAAAATCCCAGTAGATCAGCAGTTTCTGAAATACTCAGACCAGCACCTCTGACACCAACAACTATGCCACATTCAAAGTCACCTAAATCACCTTTCTTCCCCATTCTGATGCTCCGATTGAACTGCAGCAGATCGTCTTGACCATGTCTACATGCTTAAATGCATTGTGTTGCTGCCATGTGATTGGCTGATTAGAAATTAGTGTTAACAAGTAGTTGGACAGGTGTACCTAATAAAGTGGCTGGTAAGTGTACATTTTTTACATGCATTGATGCATCCTTTTGTATACATAGCATTTTAGTACTGTACATTTTAGTACTATTCTTAGCATTTTATTACTAAATGTATCTGTTTCTGTAAGGCACATTAAATACTTTTTTTGCAATTTTGTATAAAACACTGACTTTATTTTATTGTTGTAATGCACATGTTGCAGCAGCAGGTAAATGTGCAGAGTGTTCTGTGTATACTCAGACTTGTAAAAAAAATGTCTATCTAAAAGAAAGATGGAAGCCATTACCTGAGAAGATCTGTAGTTGTTGTTGTAGTGCTGGAGTGAAGTGTGTGTGTGTGTGTGTTATGTCTACTATAAAGGATGTGGTTTGGCTCAGCATGATCACTGGCACTTACTGTAGACGTTTTGTGCTGTATTATTCACTTAGACTTCATTTTGCTTTATTTTTCTTATAAATCTAATGTGTAATGCATGTTAATCCAGCCTGCTTTCTTCATTAAACCCAGATGACACATAAGCAAAACACACATTTTTGTGTAATTACCTGTAGGTGTTGTATTATATTTTCCTAGGTTCAACAAGTTCTAGGTCACAAATTTAATATATGGCCATATATGAACAAACAGTATACATACAATTCTAGATAGTAAATTTGAACATATATCTGCATGTTTGTAATTCTAAAGGATGGGGAAAAATATATATAGACAACCATTTTGACAGTATTTGAAATATGCAGTATTTTGCATATATTATGTGTAATACGATCTTGTATGCCATATATGTGATTTGCATATATTGCCATGTATCAGATTTCTTAATTTACCCCAAAATCAAAAAGACCCCCCCTCCCAAAAAAAAACAAAAAAAAAACATTACACCTATTATTTTTATTATGATTAATGATTTTCTGTTGTCATTGTACTCTCTAAAATATATATGTAATGTATTTTGTGGAATACAAGTTGCATTTTATGTTACATTTTTCAATATGTTTCAAAGTGACATAATCAAGCTAGCAAAAACACATTCAAATCACAGAAAGACATAGATTGTTGATAAATAAGAGACATGTGAGCATCTAAACAGCACATTTTCCACAAGCCACTGGTGCCATTTAGCCTTTAAATGCAGTGGGTTCATTTAAAATAAAAGTAGTTTTGGGCAAACATTAGTTGCGATTAATTACATCCAAAATAAATGTTTGTTTTTGACACAATACATCTGTGTGTACAGTGTATATTTATGTATATATAAATACACACATACATGTATATATTTTAGAAAATGTTAGATATAAAATATATACAGTTGAAGATTTTTTTCAGCACATTCCTAAACAATAGTTCTAATAACTCATTTCTAATAACTGATTTATTTTATCTTTGCCAAGATGACAGTAAATTATATTTTACTAGACATTTTTATACAGCTTAAAGTGACATTTAAAGGCTTAACTAGGTTAATTAGGTGAACTAGGCAGGTTAGGGTAATTGGGCAAGTTGTTGTATAACGATGGTTTGTTCTGTAGACTATCTAAAAATATATAGCTTAAAGGGGCTAATAATTTTGACCTTAAAATGGTTTTAAAAAATTTCAAAACTGCTTTTATTCTAGCCAAAATAAAACAAATAAGACTTTCTCCAGAAGAAAAAAATATTATCAGCTATAGTGTGAACATTTCCTTGCTCTTTTAAACATAATTTGGGAAATATATATATAAAAAAAATAAAAAACTTCAAAGGGGGCTCATAATTCTGACTTGAACTGTATGTACATGTAATGTTGGGGAACCAACAGTTTTAACCCAAAAATGACCAGTCAGTCAGATGAAGAGGTCAGAGATTCAATTGAATGAAAGTTTACTGAAGATATGTTGATATATTGTATACAAATATACAAATTATATACAAGTTAAAATATCTATGTAACAAAATAGATATGCATAGTTTTGTTTCTTTGTAGTTGTATCACATATGTATCACAAAATAAATATATATAATACACACACAATGGCGCAGTGGGAAGCATGATCGCCTCACAGCAAGAAGATCACAGGTTAGAGCCTCGGCAGGTTCAGTTGGCTTTTCTGTGTGGAGTTTGCATGTTCACATGGGTTTTCTCCGGGTGCTCCGATTTCCCTCACAGTCCAAAAGACATGCTCTATAGGTGAATTGGGTAGGCTAAATTGTCTATAGTGTATGTGTGTGAATGAGTGTGTATGAATGTTTCCCAGTGATGGGTTGCAGCTGGAAGGGCATCCGCTGCGTAAAACATATGCTGGATAAGTTGGCGGTTAATTTCGCTGTGGCAACCCCAGATTAATAAAGGGACTAAGCTGAAAAGAAAATGAATGAATGAATTCACACACACACATATATATATTATGTCTAAACAAACTTTTACTTTAGATGTTATTTATCACGATTAATTATTGCCCAGCACAAAAAAAGTTGTTTATAGGGAAAGCCACCGTAATTTCTGTTTGGAGCTGTTTTATATATTTTTTATTCCTTTTTCTGTTCTGAAGACTATAAAGGTGCAGGCAAGAGAGTAGGCGCAGAGCCTCTTAATAATAGCAAACGTTATACAACGTTTAGCAGGGGGCTTGCTGTGAAACAGCACCAAGGCAGATGTTCTTAACAGATTCACCCATGCATGCTTTATAGAAATTTGTGTTTGTAATACATTTCAGAGGCAGTTGGCTCCATGTGTGGTCTAAGACCCTCTCACACACGTCAGAAGAGAATTATAGGAGGAGAAAACTCTCTACGGTAAGCAAAGAGCGTCAACATGTATGTAAACATCGTTGCCATAACAAATGACACATTTCAAAATAAATGCATATGTGGTCAGAATGAGAAAATTCTGTGGAGAGCCGTTTAAATGTCAAGTAATAGCATTCTCATAGTGTGTTTATGTGTGTTTGTGTATGGCGTAGTGGTGGCTGGCCGTGGCAGGCAGCTGTGCGTTTACGGGGCTCTCAGGCAGATGGACGCTTGGTGTGTGGAGCCACTTTGATCAGCAGCTGCTGGATCCTCACTTCAGCTCACTGCTTCAAGAGGTACACAAAAACTTAAATATGGACAGGTACATCTTCATTCTGTATCGCATCTGCAAGGCTTAAATAACCCCCACCCACGTGCACTAACACTACTTTCTAGTGTTTCCAACTTTCCACTGTGACTCACGCAGCTAGATAACACAACATTGTCAAAACAAACAAAACATTTCTAATGATCTATTTTAAACAACGTACCTTCTTCCCACACTTTTTCTGTTGTCTGTGAACAATTTTGTAATCATTATCTGCAAATAAACACTCTTAGTCATCCCAGCTGCAAAACAAACATAGTTAAACAGTGCCAATAATTCAAATTCAATAACAGATGCAGAGGAATCAAATTAAAATACTCTTTATTTGATGAAGGCGATGAAAGTAGATTTGTATATTAGGTCACACTTTTGTTATTGGGTGTTTTGTACAGCTAAACACAGCTAGTACACATAACTGAACATTTTTAAATGATAGCTAAAAATATGTATTACTTATATAAAATGACATTCAAGAGTTCACCCTTAGCTGATAATTGATTATAAAGTGTGTTTGGCATGCTGTCCTGGGAGAGAGCCCTGAGCTTGTGAGATCCTCGAGCCCGAGGCTCCCTCCCGTTGCAGGGCGAGAGCGGAGTCTGAGCTTAGGTAGGTCTCGAGAACTCCCCTGCTTGATGATGGTAAATGTATATTATGAATTAGCCATGGAGAGTGTATGCTGAATTCAACGCTTGTCTATGATGTCCATTTAGTTTTGTCAATTTACTTATGTTACATGTTTTTGGTCTGTGGGAGGAAACCGAAAAGACCAGGGAAAACCCACGCAAACACGGGGAGAACATGAATATGAAAGAAATTTCCATTAAATATTCAAAAACTACTATAAAACCGTTATATACTTTGCTGAGTTGTTAACGTATATTATCCTAAATGTGTCACACAGTAAGGTTTAAATTCTGAGAAATTTTCAGCTTTACCCTTACTCCCAGCCTGCCTGTCAATGATGTCATATTTGGTTACCCTATTGCATATATGTGCATGGTGGTAGGGCTGCACAATGAAATGATCAGCATCGATATCGCAATGTGCACATTTGCAAATATCACATAGCAAAAAGTGCAATGTTGACATTTACATTTTGTCATTTAGTAGATGCTTTTATCCAAAGCTATTTACAAATGAGGATTGTAGTAAAACCTTAGGTCATCAGAGAACAGTGATATATAAATACCAAGTTGTAGGTTATTTTAAATTTGGTTTAGATTTTTTTTATGTGTAATATAGCTGACCAGGAACCACAATGGACTCATGACATTTGTGAAGTCACTGCAACGTGTAACCATAACAGAACACAAATGTATCATATGCAGTGGTGGAAAGAGTACTGAAAAATTATACTCACGTAAAAGTACTATTACTTGCCTAAAAATGTAGTGCAAGTAGAGTAAAAGTATCTGTTGTAAATATTACTCAAAGTATGAGTAAAAAGTAGCCCTTTTAAAAGTACTTAAGAGTAGTGAGTAGTGAGTATTACACTTTTAAATGCTGATGCGTTTACATGTAATTTGTGCATGTGTGTGTAAACGTAACATCCTGTAGTGCATTTATTTATTGCCCAGAAGGCACACAACATCATGAGACGTTAATATTAGGTTACATTTAGCTTATAATGTCAGGTGACCAAAATTAAACGTCAAGCCAGCATCTAAGGACAACGTTGTTTTGATGTCCAATAATGACGTCAAATGACGTTGATATTTGGTTGATTTTAGGTTGTTAGAAAGTGACCAAAATCCAATGTCAAGCCAACATCTTAAACCAACGTCATATATGACATCAAATACTGACATTTATTCATCAGGTATGGCAACCAAAATCCAACGTCTGATAGGCATCATAGTGGTAATGTTCACACAGCGTCAAGCTGTAACATCATTCGACGTTGATATTTGGTTGGTTTTAGTTTGGACATTGGACACTGACGTCGGCCTGACGTTGAGTCCTGACGTCAAACCGATTTTCATTTTCAAACAAAATGCAATGTCCCCATGACAGGCACCTAAACAGTCTCTGGGTCAATGTGCCTAAAGATAAACATCTTCACGGACACTTTTAATGCTTCCAAACAGTTTGCTGCAGTTATAAAGTGCACATGTCTTGAGGTAGTTCATTATGATGCGATTTACCTTCCACGGTATGTGTGATTTGATTGGACAGGAATCACAGGACTGATTTTTCTAATCCCCATGGACAAGAAAAATAAAGTAGTGACTGCAGGTTGAAAGAAAGTAGTGGAGTAAAAGTACAGATACTGCACTAAAAATGTACTCAAGGAAAAGTAAAAGTACACATTTTTAAAACTACTCAATAAATTACAATTTCTGAGAAAAACTACTCAATTACAGTAATTTGAGTATTTGTAATTAGTTACTTTACTCCACTGATCATATGCATATGTTTTTAAGGCCTTTTGCCTGTGTGAGCATTTTTAGAGAGTTTAAAATGTTCAGGCACAAGAAATTGTAACATTAATGAAAGTTATTCATTCATTCATTTTTCTTGGGCTTAGTCCCTAATTTATCAGGGGTTACCTGATACAAACAAACAAAAAGTGCTCTGGGGTAGCTCAAATACCCTGTTACCCTGATGAAGGCAGCTCCCTGACAAAACAAGAGGCTAGGTGATAAATGACTGAATTTTTATTTTGGGTCAATTATCTCTTAGGGAAAACCTTTATTAAAGAAATTTATTAAAGAAATGGAAGATAGGCTAACTAACACTCAGTTGTCTGTGGAGCTGCACTATAAAAAAACTAATGTGACAAGAGGATTGATAGCAGGGCACACAACTAAGCAACAGAATGATCTGTTAATGAGGTAGTAGGTCCCAAAACTTGTATACACTTAAAAGGAGGTACTCTTCACAAAAAGGGTACATACTTGTAGAACAGAGTATAAGTAGGCGAAATAGAATGCAGCATGAAACTTAGCAACAACATGTCAACTAGCATCCATTAGTGTTTGTGAACTTATTTTACTAATTCTAACCTAAGTCTAAGGGCTCTATTTTAATGATCTAGGCGGTGTCCGAATCCACTTTTGCTATTTTAAGGACAGAAAAATACACTTTGCACTGTGGCATATGGTCTTAACAGGGTTGTACTTATTCTCTTACTGAGTTATGGATGTGTTTTGAGCATAACGTGCATTAAACCAATCAGAGTCTCATCTATTCTCTTTAAGAGTCAGTTTCGTTGTGCCATGGCACATTTGCTATTTACATGGCGGACTTTGTAAGTGGAAAAACTGAACGCTTTACTAGCAAGAAAACAGTAAAACAAACAATCTGCACAAGGATAAATAATGAGCCTTTTTTCTTTCTCTTTCTTTGTACTTTTACTCTTTACTCCTTTACTTTCGTGGATAAGGCATCGGTGTTGTACGCACACCACTGAAGACATCCGTTAGCCTACATATTTAATTTTGTTTAGGATTTGTTTCAATTCAGTTCATATTTCCAGCAAACCAATAAATGAACAATAATAAGGAAGTGTGGTCAATAAACAGTTATATCCAAAGCCACGTCCTATTCTTATACCCCATATAGTGGCGCATACTTCTCCAAAACTACTAATACTGCTCAAAATAATAACATTATACAATTGCAAATTGTCATGAATGAACTGAAAAAAGGCATGGAGGCATGAAGATGGCATGAAAGTAGGGGTTTTTATATTTATGTAGAAAATAATAATTTGTAACATTTTAATCCTTTATTTTTTCAGTATGTACAGATATTTGTGTATTGCTGCACACACAGTGTGTATTAAACAATGTGTACGAGTTTTGAACGAGCTCTGCACAGAACTTTAGACCTGCTTTTAGATGGTCAATGGCGTGGTCTATTTCAGTTCCTCAAAATAGCAACGTGCCAACAATGCGCCACACCTCTATTTTAGACCAGCACACCTAGGAGTCCACAAAGTGGCACAACTGGATTTACTATTTAAACAACGTAGTGCTGGTCTGAAAATAGCAACAAATTGCGCCAAACACGGGTGTATGATAGTGCTCTAAGACTCTACTAATACTCAAATAAAAAGGTTATTGATACATAGTTAAAAAGTTATTAGAGTAAACTGAATGTCTAAAGGGCATCATCAAAATATCATCAATGTTAGTTAAAGTTGTTTCAACAAAAATGTGTACTTTTGAAAAGTTTGCAAAACTACAAAAAATAGATTTTCTACATCACTATCTTCTTTCTTAAGGAGTTATTCTTATGTCGAATCTTAAGTTTCCAGGACTCATGTTTTGAATATTGTCAATATAACACCTTGTTTCTAGGCAATGATGAACCCCATCCATCCCCATAACACATGCAATCAGCCATAGACCTTTCGTGAGATTTTTGATGAGTTTTCACCAAAGGGATAAAGGCTATAGCTTTTCACATTAAGAAAGAATAATAGTAGCAGGCCAGAGGAAAGCAATAAAAAATATATGAAAACAAACACTTCTGCTTCCCATAAGGATCAGTCTGGTAAATGATCTGCCTTTAGTTCAGTCTGAGACTCTGCTGCGTGTCCACATTACTGTGAAGAATGTACACTACTGGTAGTTTCCTAAACCATTAAGGGTTTCATTTTAAAAAAAGGGTCTCAGTAGAAAGACTTTGGCAATGTGAGAGGTTTAAGTAAAATAGGATCTGTTTTTTATCAACCAGTCCAAGCACTGAGCCTTCAAAATATGATCCATGACATCAGACTACTGCTAAAGTTTCCTCTAGTTACATGCTCTCCTTTACACACAGACGTGCACACACATACACGCAGCTATAAATCTAGAGACCTTTATGCCCCCTCCCTCTTTTTCCTCATACTCGTTCACACACTTTTTAAGGAAACCAATTAATATCATGCAGAAGTGTAACAGTTGTTTTAAATCATTTGAGATCATTTAGCTTGAGATGACTCAAGTTAGCCTCTTACTTCCGAGTTTACAAAGGGTAGCATGACATTTGTGCAAAAATAGCACAGACAAACACACACACACACACACACGCACGCATGCACGCACACACACACACACTGGTATTAAAGTATTTTTATGCTGTGTGCCAGGTTGTTGGCAAACCTTAATTAAATCTGGGGTTACAACTGGCATGGTATTATAGGACTGAGTGAGCAATCTGCTGAAGTCAGCCTCAGTGATGGAACTGCTGTATTAAACAAGCTAAAATTCAGATAGCTGTCAGATTCAGCTTCCGGCTTCTGGATTCTTGGTACAACAGAGCAATACACTATTAAACCAGTGTGGGGTGAGTTAATGAATTCATAGAGTACTGAATTACTTTACACTACCTGACAAAAGTCCTGTCGCCTATCCAAGTTTTAGGAACAACAAATAATAACTTGACTCTTAGTTGATCATTTGGCATCAGTGGCTTATATGAAAGGCAAAGGCCTCAAGATTATTCTTATTTTACCAAAATAAAATATGATCATGCCTTGATTTTGAATTATTTAAATAGGACAGTAAGGTCTGACTTTGTTGAGACAAAACTCTCCTCATTTAACAGAAATAATGTACAGTATAAAAAATAAAGTCATGATGCAGGGGAAAATTAATTAATATTGTGTATGACTCCCATAAATCATCTGGAATGGCAAAGAAAGTGTTCTTGCAGGACCCCCAGAGTTCATCAAGATTATTTTGATTTATCTTCATTGCCTCCTTCTTCATCTTACCCCAGACATGCTCAATAATGTTCATGTTTAGTTACTGGGCTGGCCAATCCTGGAGCACCTTGACCTTTTTTGCTTTCATGGACTTTGATGTGGAGGCTGACGTTTGAGAAGGAGCCCTACCCTGCTGAAGAATTTGCCCTCTCCTGTGGTTTGTAATGTAATGGGCAGCACAAATGTCTTGATATCTCAGGCTGTTTATGTTGCCATCCACGCTGCAGATCTCTCATATGCCCTCATACTAATTGTATTCTCAAACCATGGTTTTTCCTTCACCAAACTTGACTGATTTCTGTGAGAATCTTGGGTCCATGTGGGTTTCAATAGGTCCTCTGCAGTATTTATGATGCGGTTCAACAGATGATTCATTGGAAAATTCTAACTTCTGCCACTTTTCCAAATGATTAACTAGAAGTCAAGTTATTTGTTGCTCTTACAACTGGAATCGACAACAAGACTTATCAGGTAGTGTATATATCAGTTATGTCAGAGATGTTTTCGATTTGGTGCCAGCTGAAATTGGATGTTTATTGTGAATGCTCAGGTTCTAGTTTGAAATTACATTAAGCCCACAAAAGAATGAATCTTATAAATAGTTGTCATGAAAATAATAAAAACATATTTTTAGGCTTAGAATAGTTATTCAAACTGAGCAGAAGTTTCGTCAAGAAAGGTGATTCAAGGGATTTTATAGCAAGGATGTTATTGCCGAATAGGCTTGTCCTAGTATTTCAGAAACCGCTGATGTACTGGGATTTTCAAGCACAACCATATCTAAGGTTTACAGAGAATGGTATGAAAATATAGGGTGAGGGCGTGTGTCCACCACAATGATTTTTTCCCAAGCTGAGTTTTTTTTTTTTCAGTTGTCAATGGAATCGCCATATGTTGTTCAGAATGGCAGCAGCATGACGAGGTACTGAGCATTTATTTCTCAGTGCTAATGTAAATGTACTAAAATTTAAAGAAATGCTCCCAGCTAAGCGTTTATGGAAGAGCGCTGGCATTTTCAGCTGCGCAAAAATGCTTCTGTGGAAATGCACACTGAGTGGAAGTTCTGTGACTGAAAAGTTTAATGCGGTCAGAGGTAAATGACCATACTGGTTCAGTAAACTTGATAAACTCATTTTTAGGCTGAGGTCTGACAAAGAGCATATCTGAAAGCACAGCTCATCAAATCTTGAATCAGAAGAACACATCTTTGCCACTACTGTCACCTAAGAACATTTAGAGTACAATTGCACAGGTTCAACAAAATTGGACAGTAGAAGACAAAAAAAAAGTTGCTTGTAAATACACACAGTAGATCACCATTGCTTTGTATGGCAGCTGCTGATAGTAGTGTGATGGTGGTGAGATTATTTTCTTGCACCTCTACAGCTGAGGATCATGTAAACACTTTAGCCCAATTCTGTATTGTTGCTTACCAAGTTGATTCCTTAGATCAGTGTATCTGAATCCTGGTCTTCACACCCCCACGCTGCATATTTGTTCATGTCTCTTTTTTAACACAGGTGATTTAGGTGACCAGGCCATTAGAAGAGCTCCATGCATGAATTATGTTCTGGTTGACACATCCCTATGGAGTGTGCATTGTTTCTTAGTCCTTCATTTACCTTCATTGCTCAGTACCTGAGCATTAGAAACCCTAATTTCACTTCAGAACATTCATTCAAGGATTTACACAATGCCATTGCCTGCTGTGCATTACTAGAGAAATGTGAAGTGTTGACAATATATTTCCATAGATAAATATGATATACTGTAAATTCACATATCATACACTCACTGACTTCATTTTAATGAAACATGCTTCCTTCAAACTGAAGGAAATCAGTCCTCTTTCCTGTCCATATCATGTCCACTTTGCAGGCCACTTGTTGTTGAATTAGAACAAATGTCTGATGTTAAAATGGCTACTTCCAGAAGCATAACAAAACATAATACAAAGCTAAAATCACATGACAGGGGTTCACTATTCTCATACTGTACTGCACCGGTGTCAAACACAGTTACATGAGTGCCACATTTCTGCACAGTTTAGCTTTAACCAGGGGTGCCCAAACTTTTTCCGATAAAGGGTCAAAAATTCAACTTGATTGAGGGCTGTGGGCTGAATATATACCAAACCGTATTACACTAAATTAGCCATGGGGAATTTCCTCATTGATTCGGTAATATTTAAATTGAAATAAAAACTAGAAAATGTTGCTTTAAGTCATATTTAATATGTAATGCAGTATCATTTTTAATGAACTTATGACTGTAAAAACATAATTCCATTTGTAACACAATGGTGTTCAATGCTGAATACACTAATCGAGCTGCACCTGCCTTTACCTTGATATGCTCGTACATGTCAGATGTACTGTACAATTGACAGTGTTTACATTTTAAAAGTCTGACTCATTTACAACATTTAATTGAATAATTTAATTTCAGTTGCCTTTTTTGTAGCTCAGCATAAAACTAAGAAACAAAAAATTACATTAAATTCAAATTGACGATTTCTGTCAAAGACATTCGCCCTAACCACCAATATTCACCCTCTCTTTTCAGATAGGATGGCGGGCTAAATCAAAGGTTACCGGGGGCCAACTTTGGCCCTCTTTAATCTCTAATTGGGCATCTCTAATCCTAATTAAACACCCCTTATCAAACTAACTTGAGTCAGGCTTCTTTGAAACCCACAGGTAAGTGTGCAGGGTTGGAACTAAACTCTGTAGAGCTGCGGCCCTCTGGAAACTGAGTTTGTACCCATGCTGTACAGCCTCCACTGCAGATCCCAGACCAGTAGAGCATCATTGGGATGTACTGGAATACACTCTCAGAAATAAAGGAAAGTTGTCACTGGGGTGGTACCTTCTCAAAAAGTACACATTTGTACTTGAAGGGTCCATATTGGTACCTCAAAAGTATATATTAGTACCTACAAATTTTTAAAGGAACACTTTTGTACTTTTTAGGTACTTATATGTACCCTTGAGGTATTAATTTGACCTTTTAGGCACAAATTTGTACCTTTTGAAAAGGTACTACCCCAGTGACAGCTCTCCTTTATTTCTGAGAGTGTAGATTCACATCATGGGTGTGACAAACCTGCAGTGACTGTGTAGCAATATAAACCAAAATCCTAGAGGAATGTTTACAGCACATTGTTTAAAATCTGTGAAAAGAAAAATTGAGGCAGTTCTGAAGGCAAAAAAGAAGTCCAACCCAAGACTAACAAGGTGTGCTTATAATACAGTGGCCTAAATAACATCATTAAATTTAGAATAGGCCACCAATCAGAGTCTTTGCGTTTAATGAAATAAGAAGGTGGAGAGGTGACCCTATAGTGTGCTGAGAATGGCTGGGGGGTTGTTATTGAGAATTCACAGTTGGGTTCAAGTGCAGCATGTCAGAGCAATACCCACTTGGCCGTGTCTCAGACAGAATAACCTTTTAATAACCTGCTTGATATCAGTACTACAGTATGGATTAACACTGATTGTGAGTGCTAGAAGTGTAATATATTGAGTGTCTCTCATGAAGGAGCTGTGGGAATGTGCTGCTGATCCTGCTTCTGATTCCTGCCAGACCAAGAGTGTCATTCCGGACAGGCCAGATCCCTTTCCAGAAAAGACCTGACCGCGTAACGGGACACTGCCGTCTCTCTCTGGCACCACATTCATATTTCCGTTACACAGCAATGGGTTCAATCACTAACAAGCAGACAGGGGGTGGGTGCATACATACACAACAACACACACACACACACACACACACACACACACACACACACACACACAAACACACACACACACACACACACACACACACACACACACACATATATAAAGGAAATTATTTACTGAGTAAAAACAGTTTTGAGTAAAATTTACTGAGTAAAATTAACAGTTTATTAAAAACAACAACCTTTTTCCTTTTTCTATTTTTTTTCCCATTACCACAGGCCATATTACAACTGTCTATAAAGAGATATGACAATCTCACCAATGTAAATAAACCTTACATTAAAATACATTATATCAAAGACTGGTAATCACAAGAGGCTTTCCGTTTCATTCAAATCACTGTTTGAGTATGATGTCATAGTCTTGAGTTTATGGAAAAAGGAAACTTCCTTTGTATCTCTGTTTTTACCAAGTGATTGTGTGACCCCAGAGTGGTTTTGCAAGTGTGTGTTGGTGTAAATGTGTGTAAGTGCACATGCTTTGGCTTTGGGACCCTATGATCAGTTGACATGAACTTCCTGAGGAAGGGACCTGATTTGTCATGTGAGGGCGTTTTGAGTGGCATGTAGAAGAGTCATAAATCATCTTGTGATAATGTATTACACTGCTGTGCAGAGGCCATTTTCATCCATTCTGTTCAGTCTTGCTAAATGCACAAGTTTCACTGTATTATTTTTAATGGCCTTTTTGCTTTATAATAAGAATACAAAATAATATATAGTATAAGGAAAGATAAATTACAAAAATCCTAAATTAATCATTTGAAGTGAATTTAGGCATCACAGCTTTTAATGTACAGTATGACAAATATATTTTTTATTAATAGATTAAAGATTTATTTTTCAAAATTATTAATAAAAATAATTATTAGTATTTTTTAAAGGTTATCAAAATATAATATAATATAAAAATAGATAATGAACTTGCACAAATAAATATTTTTTATTTCTAATACACGCCCAGGACCGTTTATATCGAAGTTGATATTTAGTGTCAAGCAGAAGCGGTGCGTGAGGCGCGCGGGTATAGTTTTTTCTGCGCACATGCTCAGTTTGCTTTTTAATTAAGCTACATTGCTTTGCATTGCGTTATTCTCTATGTGCAACCAGCGTTGGTTCGGTTGCACATAGAGAATAACGTCTTTATTTTGGAATATGACTTAATAAATACACTTGCATATAAATCAGCAAATGCAAGTAAATCACATCTCAAAGCATTTACTGAGGCACTGCCGATTTTTACTGGGGCACATGTTCTAGTAAATGGGGTCCAGCAACACCACTGTCTGGAACCCTAATCCTATTCTAAACCTAAACCCAGTTTCTACCATAAACAACTAATTAGTCGTTTATTAAGCCAGTAGTGTTAGTTAATGGTTTGTTAATACCAAAAGGTTTCCAATAAAAGCAGATAACCAATATGGTAACTATATTCTGCACAGACCTTCAATTGATCAGTGGACGTAGTTACGGATCAATTAGTGAGGTCAATAACAAGTCTGAGGTTTAGTTACTGTATGTCTGTTTTATGCTCTTTCCAGGTATGGGAACAGCACTGGGCTGTATAAAGTTCGTGTTGGTGATTATCACTCTCTGGTCCCTGAGGAGTATGAGGAAGAGTACGCCGTGGAGAAGATCGTCCTTCACCCGCGCTACCATGCAGACAGCAATGACTATGACCTGGCACTTTTGCGTGTGTCTGGACACAGAGCTCACAGGGGTGTCATGAGCCAATGCGTCACACTCAGCCGATCAGTGCTGCCTGCCTGTCTGCCAGTGCGGAGAGAGAAAGTGCCAAAGGGCATCGGCAGCTGCTACATCACAGGCTGGGGAGATACAGGTTAGAGATAGCATGAAACACACACATTCAAGTAATTTTGTTGTGCAATATGTTGTCACAGCAGATATTGCGATAAGTGCTATTATTCGTATTTCAAGACCATTTTATGCTACTGATTATATAATGATTATACAACAGCATAGCAATGCAAATAAGGAATTAACCAGCTCAGGCTCAATGGAAATATGTGCCTACAATTTTTGCAAAATGTAAAATATTTTGCTATGGGTATGTTTTGTTGTACGTTTCAGATACATATCCTTCTTGTACATCTAGTCCACGAGAATGCAGAGCTTGTACAGATCACCTAGCGAACTACTGACCTAAACCCTTCCCTAAACCCAACCAATAGTGTTTTCATTAGCAAACCTAAGAGAACAAGATAAATTGAAGAATGTGGGTTACCAAAGGAAGTGAGAAAACTGACAACTTGAGAGTGAGTAAATAATGATAGAATTTTAATTTTGGAGTCAATTACCCCTTTAATAATAATAAAAGAACAAAACAATTATTTTACATTTGTTTGTACAATTGCTTTTTCAATTTCATAAATGCTAGTGCTAAATACACCTACAATACCTGAAAATAAACAACTGTTTGTTTTATGTCATGACATGGCCACATTCACGGATCCGCACAGTCCTTTTATCTTTAAAATGGACATTAGAAGGAAAATGGAAATAAAGATGTAAAATAAATCTGTGGCATATGTAGAATATCTCTCAGTGTTCAGCTTAAAATACCCCACAGACTTTTATTAACTTTTTAGGTGTTGCATAATATCATTGCGTCTGCTCTAGCCATGGTACAGCAGCAAAATTCCTTGATATTTACGTCAGAATAAGAGAATAGTCATATCAGCCAAGAAAATAGCAACTTTAATTTAACCAACTGATTTTGTACACTATGTAACTACAGAACTGTTTATATCGAAGGACCGTTTATATCGAAGTTGATATTTAGCCGCACCATGTTGGTGTTTCGTAACATCTAATTCTTACAAGGTGGGTCGATAGCCCAACGATATACCCCCAACTTGGAGGACCAGGACATGCACTACGGACAGTTTAGCTTACCCAATTCACCTATAGCACATGTTTAAAACAGAGCACCTGAAGGAACTCATACAAACACTGAGAGTGAACATAGAAACTCAACACAGAAATGCCAACTGACCCAGCCAGGGCTTGAATTAGGCCTTCTTGCTGTGAGGCGACAGTGCTACCCACTGCGCCACCGTGACACCCCTGAGTCAAGTTTAAAATAGGAAAATTATCCAACCCAGGCTCATTATTGATACGTACTGCTATATACATTTCTGGACAGTGCGAAATACGTCCCAGGGTCAACTTCTCTCTGCATCTCAAGTCTGCCGACGTACATAGTGAGCGACTGGGCAAGCTTGTAACAGTGGAAAAGCTGTCCACATGTAGGTAAGGGTCAGCCGGTAGCGTGAAAAGAAACAAAGACGTTTTAAAGATGAAACTACTCTGGCTACATAAATTTAGTCTCTGTTGAAATTATCGGAACTTGTTGGTCACGTTAAAGTGAGATGCTAATGGTCTAATCTGATTTAATCATTTATGCTAAGCTAAGCTAAATGTGTCCCCACCAGACCCGGTGCTCGGCTGAATGGGTTAAAAACTGTTTAACTAGGTGAGTTGTAAAATAGGCCAATTTCCAAAATAGCTGAGTGTTCTTTTAAGGGCTGGTGATATATAAGAAGAACCCCTACCTATGTCAATAGAGAAGAGAAATCTTTGAAACATTTTTTTTAAACATTCTTTCTGAAACTTGCTTTAAAACTCGAGAAATAGATTGAGAAACTGCCTGACAGCCTCAAGATTTCATATTGAAGGATGTTTTGACCACAAATAGAGCAAAAGCTGAGGCTGCGTTTGTGTGTGAAATGTAGGTGTTTTGGGTGCTGTTGAATAGTGCAGGCTGACAGGCATAAGATGTGATCAGAGAGTGTGAAAGCAGAACTGACAGCGATGATCACACACCGCAAGATTTCACTGAGTCTTTGTTCTGTGTTCTGTCTGAAACAATCGCTCTCTCACTGTGTCCTTCTCACCCACAGACAGACAAGAACAAAACTCCTGAGCCAAGGATATGGAATGACACTGCCATTTAATCATTCAAAAGCTGCTTTTATCTAATGAGAGAAGAGCACAAGCAATGTTAGTTCAGAAATTCAAGAGGTTTTCATCAATGTGGAATGGCATTTATTTATTTAGAATGCAATTAAGTGCTTTATCGTATGTTATGAAGTACACTTTAAAACAAGTTTAAAAGCCTACTCTTTATGGGAATAATTTGCCAAAAATAATACACTCACAAACGTAATATAACGTTTAATGTAACTAATTCTGAATTCTGATTCTGAATGATCGAACTTTCATAATTTGTAATGATTTATTTTTCATTACAAAATTAAGTGTTGCATTATCCACAAACCAGTTATTTAGGCATAGTTGGTGTTTTTTTTTTAAATCATTCAGAATAAGTTAGTAAATGATTAATAAACTATTCAACTTAACATTTTTATATAATTCAGGCATATATTAATAGTTAATTTGTATGTTAATAAAAGCTTTATTAACTCAACTTTTTTGTGACCTAATCTAAAGTGAGGACTATTTATGCTTTATAAATCCCTTATAAATGACAATTAAAGGCTCAGTTAAATTCTAAACCAGAAAAAAGAACTGAAACAACATTATTCATTTCTATTCATTTGAAGATACACAAATGAAACTGTATCAAATAAAAAATAAATCTTTGCAACCTTATCTAAAAAAAAAATACTGTACAATTCAAACAATCGCATCCTATTATATTGTTAAATTATCATATTGTTGTTGTTTTATCCAATTTTATGTCGTATTTTGATACCAAGCCTTTAATTGTCATGAGCATAAATAGTCCTCACTTCAGATTAGGTCACAAAACTGGATGAAGTTGAGTTAATAAAGCATTTATTAATATACAGAGTAACCATTACTATATGCCTGAATAATAAGATATCTAAATGTTAATTTCAATAGTTTATTAATCATTTTCTAACTCATTCTAAATGATCTTAAAAACATCCAACTACTCTTAAATACAAGTGGTTTGTAAATAATGCAATACTTCATTTAGTCATGAAAAATAAACCAGTCACAAATTATGAAAGTACAATGTAAAGCACATTATAAATGTGGTTATACAGTAAGTCAATAATACAGCATTTGTAGCTGCAGTTATAAACTGCTTACTAACGTTTATTAATGTAGAGTTAATGCTTAACAGATTATGAATTCACTACATGCTAATGCTTAACAAATGATTTATAGTGTGTAGTTATTATAAAATGTTAACAAGAAGGGTGTTAATTCAGCTTAATATTTAAAATTAGCAGTTTGAACAAACAGCAAATGTAACTTTTTAAGTGTAGTTTACAATGATATCAAATGCAAGTAGTTTCTGTGGGTCTAATTAATATATTTATTCACTTTTCTGCAAATTAAAGCTCCCAAATCAGAATAGTACATTTTTAATTCATTAATACTTTAATTAATTTTGAACAGTATTTTAGTTTTCCAGTACAATTACAGTATTTTTGTTATAAAGCCTTCATTAAACCCTGGTTGGACTTCAGAATGCTTTTTACACACTTATGTAGTATTAGAGTACAACTTCAAATGTAATTTTATAATTGTTTTATAACTACTGTACTATATTCAACATAAAGTGGATGACAATTCAATATTGACAAGCAGTTATGATAAACAAATCTATTTTACTTATACTTTAACTTATTACACTACCTGACATACGTCTTGTCGCCTATCTAGATTTTAGGAACAACAAATAATAACTTGCCTTATGGTTGATCATTTGGCATCAGAAGTGGCTTATATGAAAGGCAAAGTCCTCTAGATTATGCTTATTTTTTACCAAAATAAAACATGATCATGCCTTGATTTTAATTATTTAATTAGGACAGTAAGGTCTGACTTTGCTGAGACAAAAGTTTTGTCACTTAACAGAAATAATGTACAGTATAGAATATAAAGTCATGGTGCAGTGAAAAATGAATTAATATTGTGTCTGACTCCCATGAGCTTGGACGACTGCTAGAATTCAGATTATTATTTGCTGCTCTTACAACTGGGAATGACAACAAGACTTTTGTCAGGTAGTGTAAAACTATTACTGTTATTTCTCTAGTCTTGTGTGGTTTTCTTTCTTCTGGACCTCACAGAATATATTTTTAAAAATATTTTCAAATGTTATCAATGCAATGAAAGTCAATGGAGTCAAACACAGAGAATTTGTACTTTTGGGTGAACTGTTAAATTTGCGAGAAAATTGTACTTGTTGGCTAAACATAACATTAAAATCTGTAAAACATCTGTTTTTCCACAACATTCATACATCATCCATCTCAAACATTTAGTGATTATTTGTTGCCTCGATTGTATTTGCAAACAAGGTTGCATATCTGTGTGAGGTTGTTTGTAAGCACTGGTTTATGTATGAGCACATCGCGTGAATGCCATTTTTAACATGTTCATAATCACCAAAGAGTTTATATTAAGTGTTCTGTGGGGTTATGGGGCTGTGAACTGATGTCATTTATAAATATCTACAACCAGATGTCCAGTGAGACAGAGAGAGATAACAAAATATTAGCAGCTAGCATCAGTTACATTTACTCTTATATACATAATCTACACTTACAAACAATTTTATAGCCATGAGAAGTTTTGCATTTATATTTTTGAAGTAATATACTTGAAATGAATGCACAAATATGAAGTGAGTGTAAGTGCAGTTAAAGATGTAACAGTTTGATTGTATGTACTTGTTAATAATGTATACAGCTAGAGTCGATGTACTGCAAAGTGTTTTTAATAAACTAAAATATTAATATAATTTCTACTGAAATGTACCTAAATATATTTATAATTGCACATTTGAAATGACTTTGCAGTTTAGTAAATGTTAAATGAATTAGCTTTAAATGTCATTGAAAAAAACACACTACAGTGTACTTGTTATGTATAATCACATGGAATAAGCATAACCATATATTATAAACTGTACATGTTATTTAAAATTACTTAAATGTTTAGCTGTTTTTGTTTCACAGCTTATTTTTATTAGTTATTTTACTATACAACATGTAACAGTAGCAGTTTCTTTAAAGCATGACACAGCTTTACCTGGTTTACACTGATATTAAGATGCATTTTTATTAGTCCGATCACAAGTGACATTGACAATATTAAACAGTGTCTAAATATTTTGAGCCATCCATTTTTTAACAACTTTCAGAAGCAGTCAGACACACATTTGATTTGATTGCATTCATAGTGGAAATGGACAAAAGCCACTTAAGACTTACTATTGTAAAGCTAGTTATTTAATGTGATTGTTACAGAATGTGTTGAGAGAATGCACAGAAAAACAAAATAATCGTGCTGAATATGACAGAAAAAAAAATTGCTATCACATCTTTTTTTGCTTGCTTTCCTATTGTCTTAAAGCCCTGCAACATGGACAGGGTTGGGCAAAAATACATTCATTGATTTATTCATTTTCTTTTTGGCTTGGTCCCTTTATTAATCTGGGATTGCCACAGCGGAATGAACCGCCAACTTATCCAGCAAATGTTTTATGCAGCGGATGCCCTTCCAGCTGCAACCCAGCACTGGAAAAGGCAAAAATACATTGAAATGTATTTTAAAATAAAATACCAAATACCTCAATTTTACATGTATCAAAATAAACTACAAAATACAGCAGCCACAAATGTATCAAAATAAAATACTGTATTTTGAAAACACTACAAAATACTTTTTCAAGGGAGCATTTTATTTCTTCGCAAACCTTCCATTAATAGACCTATTCGACAATCCATTCACATTAAACTGAGTGATGTAAACAATGTTTGAAACAGCGTTTCTCTAAACAAGTTTAAGTCAGCCTCTCTGCCACCTCATTCCCCTCTACTCCTGTACACGAGGAGGTATTCATAAACCTTTGTTTCTCTTTGATTTTATTATAAATTTTGTTCAAATTCCATACAGAAAGTCCTGTCTTGAAGATTATCGCTTTAATCACTGTAAAAACCATGTAATGCAGATAATGAGTTGGAACATAGTACTGTATCTCTTTATTATGTTTTCATTCATTGTGTGACTAGTAAAATTGCCACCATCATAATAATGGTGGCAATTTTGTAGCATATTTGTATCATAATGAACTACCTCAAGACATGTGCGATGTCAGATTGACATTGTACCATCATGGGGACGCTGCATTTTGTTTTTGAAATGAAAATCAGGTTGACATCAAAACTCAACGTCAGGCCAACGTCTAAGTCCAATGTCCAACCTAAAACCAACCAATTATCAACGTCTAATGATGTAATAGCTTGACGTTGTGTGGATGTTACCACTATGACGTCTATCAGACGATGGATTTTGGTTGCCATACCTGATGAATAAATGTCAGTATTGGATTTGGATTGGACCATTGGATTTTAGTCACTTTCTAACAACCTAAAATCAACCAAATATCAACGTCATTTGACGTCATTGTTGGACATCGAAATAACTTTGTCCTTAGACGCTGGCTAGACATTGAACTTTGGTCACCTGACATCACAACCTAAATCAAACCTAATATTAATGTCCTATGACGTTGTGTGCCTGCTGGGCAATAACTATATGCACTACAGAATGTTACGTTTACGCACATCCACAAATTAGATGTAAATGCATCAGCTTTTTACAGCGTAATACTCACTACTCTTGAATACATTAAAAAGGGCTACTCATAGTTTAAATAATAATCACAGCAGATACTTTTACTCTACTTGCACTACATTTTTAGGCCAGTAATGGTACTTTTACTTGAGTATGATTTTTCAGTACTCTTTCCACCACTGTATATAACGATCCTAATAATACTAGGTACAAATATTCAAATTGTCATCATTGTGTACTTCCTTAGTACACTACTACCTTTTTACATGATGCAAGCACATTTTTATTTTATTTTAAATATAATTTTAAGATTTAAAAGTAACCTATTATGTAAAAATAAATTTTATAAAGGGTTTAGACACAGCTGTGTGGCAACAGTCACCAAAACAGCACAATTTGCACCAAAAGCTAAAAGGTGCAGATTCAAACAGTTATAAAAAAATCTTTATGTGGTATTTTACGCACATACACACTTTAGGGACTTATTTTACATCTTGGAAAAACGAGCAAAATACAGGTAGGTCCTCTTTAAGGCATACTAGAAGGGCACATTCAATACAATTAAGCTCTTTTCAGTATCCTCTGTGTCCACACCTGTCCAGCTGTCTGCTCTCCCCAAAACAGAAAGACAGACGAGACAGTAGAAACATCCACACAGAGCTGCAATCAGAGCTTGACAGCACAGAACATCAGGAACTCATCACCAAACTCCACTGCCTAATTATAATGTCAGTGTCAAGCATCTAGATGATCATGTGATGTGTTGATAGTGGGGTTTCACTCGAATGACCACACTGTATTGTAAATCACCAGTAGCGTATTTGAGCATTAAAAGGCCTTAACAGTATTCTGAAGTGGAATGAATGAAGTGTGTGCTGCTGCCGCACTGAGAGCAAAGTAACTCCACACTTGGTTGCATGCGTAAACAGTTAAGCCTGATCACTTCCAGACTGCAAGTTAAAAGGACTTTCTGACCTTTCTTTTTATCCTCAGGTCGTGCATATTCCAAAACTCTCCAGCAGGCCTCCATTTCTGTGTTGAGCAAGCGTCAGTGTGAGCAGCGCTACTCGGAGCAGTTCACTAATCGTATGCTGTGCGCCGGCTCGTCTCATGATGCCCAGCGTGTGGACTCCTGCCGTGGTGATAGCGGTGGTCCGCTGGTGTGTGAGAGGCCGAGCGGGAGCTGGGTTGTTTATGGGGTCACATCATGGGGTCACGCGTGTCGCCTGCAGGAAGCACCTGGGGTATACACCAAAGTCTCCGCCTTCGTGCCCTGGATTAAGAAGGTCATTGGCCAGTAAAAAATGATGGTGAACAAAATAGTATTCTGACTTCGTGGGCTGAAAAATGAAGCACATTTTAGATAATATTTTAAAAACTATTTCTTAACACTAGCTGAAATTAACTTTCAAACAAGTCTTAAATGCCAGAGAGACAGGCTATGTTTTGCTTTAGAGGGGCTATATGTACGAATGTTCATGTCTTTTATTGCCATTATGAGGTTATTTATGAAGGCCTGTAGACTGATAGTTATGTGAAGGACTCAAAGGGATATGGTGTTTACAAACGCTCCTGAGAGCCTCTCTTTTCTTTTTTGACACATGAATAAGTGCTTCAATTGAATGCTTAAGATCATGCTGAAAGGGCCATTCTGTACTGTAATGTCAATGTGTCATTCAAAGAAAGAGGACTCATTCAAACCATGTCTAAGAGATGTTAAGTCTGAAGTAGGGATGTACGATGTGACTAATTTTATTAACGTTGAAAGAAAAATTTTGTGACTAGTCTAACAAACCCACAGACAGTTGAAAACAGTATTTTTATACACTTACTGGCCACTTCATTAGGTACACCTTACTAGTACTGGGTTGGACCCGCTTTTGTCTTCAGAACAGCCTTAATCCTTCGTGGCATAGATTCAACAAGGTACTGGAAATATTACACGATAGCACCAGTTGCAGTTGCTGCAGATGTGTCGGCTGCACATCTATGATGCAAATCTCCAGTTGCACCAAATCCCAAAGGTGCTCTATGGGATTAAGATCTGGTTACTGCGGAGGCCTTTTGAGTACAGTGAACTTATTGCCATGTTTAAGAAACCAGTCTGAGATGATTCAGAGGATGGGTACACTGTGGTCATAAAGGGATGGACATAGTCAGCAATAATACTCAGCAAGGCTGTGGTGTTGACACGATGCTCAGTTGGTATCGATGATACAATGCAGGATGGATCCATGCTTTCATATTGTTGGCGCCAAATTCTGACCCTACCATCCGAATGTCGCAGCAGAAATTGACGCTCATCAGACCAGGCAACCTTTTTTCCAATCTTCTATTGTTAAATTTTAGTGAGCCTGTGCGAATTGTAGCCTCATTTTCCTGTTCTTAGCTGACAGAAGTGGCACCCGGTGTGGTGTTCTGCTGCTGTAGCTGATCCGCCTCAAGGTTGGACGTGTTGTGCGTTCAGAGATGCTCTTCTGCATACCTCAGTTGTAACGAGTGGTTATTTGAGTTACTGTTGCCTTTTTATCAGCTGGAACCAGTTTGGCCATTCTCCTCTGACCTCTTGCATCAACGAGGCATTTGCGCCCACAAAATTGCCACTCACTGGATATTTTCTCTTTTTCGGATCATTCTCTGTAAACCTTAGATATGGTTGTGCGTGAAAATCCCAGTAGATCAACAGAATACTCAGACCAGCCTGTCTGGCACCAATATCATGCTACGTTCAAAGTCACTTAAATCAGCTTTCTTCTCCATTCTGATGCTCGATTGAACTGCAGCAGATCACCTTGTCTACATGTCTACATGCCTAAATGCATTGAGTTGCTGCCATGTGATTGGCTGATAAGAAATGTGTGTTAACGAGCAGTTTATTAGTTGTACCTAAAAAGGGGCCGGTGAGTTTATATAAAATATCCATGTAAATTGGCTTTACAAAATCTATGAATCCAAAAACGTGCCTTGATATGCCTTGAATTATAATCATTACACATTAAACTTCAGCATTCAGTTATCTGACATTAGCTTATATTTAACTGAATCACTTTGCATGTTTTCCGTGTTGGCGTGGGTTTCCTCCGGGTGCTCTGGTTTTCCCCACAGTCCAAAACATGCGTTATAGGTGATATGAATAAACTAAATTGGCCATGGTGCATGTGTGTGAATAACAGTGTATGGGTGTTTCCCAGTACTGGGTTGCAGCTGGAAGGGCATCTGCTGTGTAAAACATATGCTGGATAAGTTGGCGGCTCATTCCGCTGTGGCAACCATTGATAAATAAAGGGACTAAGCCAAATCAAAAAGAAATGAAATGAATTAATACTGGCGCTCTCTTGATACAGATATTGTATATACTATTTTTTGAGATATCGTGCAGCTCTAATAGGCAGTCTTGTACTAATAATTACAAATTTTAATAGAATTACTAAACATAAAGTAAATTGAAGTACTGTAATATATTGTATTTGGGGGTGCTCTGTCACTTTAATTCTCCTGTTTATCTTGTGTACAGTATAAGCTAACAGTGGTTTCTGAAATCTATATATAGCCCATTTAAGTGTGGAGTGGTGAAGCGATGAAGTCAAAAACCAGAAAAAATATTTACAGTGAGTGGGTAAAATGTGTTCTCCGATTAACATATTTCAACATATTTCCCAAAACCAGGCTGACATTATAATTTTTTTGTTAAAATTACAACTTGTGGGCACTGAATTGTAAATGTAAGCATATAGGTTGCGGTAAGCTTCCTTGCACAAACAACTTATACTACTTAGTTGTTTTTAAACGAGAACATGTGTAAATTGATCTTTTTTAAAGGATAATTAGTTTTAAAAAAGTTTGATTTTAAATTGGGATTAATACTAAAAACACTGAATAAAGTCAGAATTTGTGGAAGTTTAAAAATTCATGACAAAATGCATCGAGTTGTCTTAAACACTTTCCTTATTTTTATTTTTATGAAAGCACTTCAAAGGTTGAAAAGACCACATTGGTGATTTTTTTTAATCAACATGTATCCAAGTGACTGTATTCTTCTTGCCATTAAGAGACAAGCACAAACTTTAAACTATAAACCAGAATGTTTCTCAGTTGATACCTATTTGAGCGTCTTGAAGAACATTCTGTTGGCTTGAAATCACATTAGGCTTTAATGCTGAAATAAGAAGATTCTGGACTTCCTGCCAAGAAATCTATGGTAATTCTAAACTCTTGGGAAACGGTTACCATGCCATTGCTTAGAAACCGACCGCATCACCTCATCATCACATTAGATGACATCATAATCCACCCATGACTTCATTGGTTATAGATCAGATGACGGTGACGATAACTGGACTGAGGTTTGCTATCTTAACATAAGGCCATCTTACATACACTCGCATACATACACTCACAGGCCACTATATTAGGTACAACTTACTTGTATTGGGTTGGACCCCCTTTTGCTTTCAGAACTTCCTTAATCCTTCGTGGCATAGATTCAACAAGGTACTGGAAATATTCCTCAGAGAATATTTTTGCAGAGTCACACTCTCTTCCTGAAGGAAATGGGAATTATGTGCAATGCCAGACTCTTTATACATCTTTGTTTTATGGCTGTGATAAAGAGAGCGCTTTATGTTAGCATAATTAATGGTCATCAATTTGTGTTTTCTGTGATCTGTGTCTATAATAAACCTCCATAAGCATGATTTATGAGCGTAGAGACTACTACGCCCTTTTTAATCTTTCTATTATTGGTCTGTGTAAAAAACTGACCAACCGCAAGCTGTTATTTTGCACAAACTATGGTGTTGCAGTTTAGATTTTTGTACAGCTCTTGTTTTTTAATGCATCAGTCAGTCATATAATCTCATGTTAACTGACTGTGCTGTGAAAACTGTAAAAAATGTTCAGTTGTTGACACGGTCAATAATTCTGTTGTTTTTAGTGTTGCTGAATGTTTAAATGTTTCTGAGCATTTTGTGCTTTTATCTTTATCTTTAAAAGTGTCAAATGATGTGGCATGTGATTGATGAGGGCCGCAATGTCATCAACAAAACAAACATTGTTAAATATTTAGAGAAATGTAAAATCATAAAAGCTTAAGGTGTGTACAATTGTCTTACAACCTCAGTTTTGAGCATTAAACATTTTTTAACTGAATAATCATGAATGAAGCACTGCCATTTTAAATTTAGGGCCTAGATTAAAACGATTTACTATATGCCATATTATCACTACATACTTCTGAAGTTAATGTTGAACATTTAGTCAAATTATCTGGCTGAAGTAAAGGTTTTATATCAGTTTAAATTTTTTCATTTATTTAAAATAACTCAAATCTGTTATTTGAGTCTCCAGTCATGCTTAACTTTCATTAGCAGAAAACCAATAACTATTTGAAAAAGTTAATTTTATTTTACTGTTAACCCATTTAGAATTACCAGCAAATATAGTTGCCATTTTCCTTTTATAAGTAATTTTCTACATGTTATGCATGTTAAATTTTTCAATGACATGCAAGCAAACAACCAAATAAAAGATTTCAAGAAAGAAAAAAAGGAGTTGATTTACTTCCTGTCACATGAGGCTTTCAACTCCCTATACCTCTAATTCCAGGTTGCAAAATAGAGGCAAACCCTCCCAAATAAAGGCAATTTTCATGTTAATAAAAATATTTTGTGTTTACAAATATATATCAACATAATCATGAAGATCTCTAGATTCATCCAAACAAAACAAATCTTTCAAGAGATCTATAGTTTTGTGTATAGTTTGTCAAATTTTCAAGCGGCAGCTATAGTTGTCGTGGGCAAATACCTTGTAAGTACATCAATAATGGCGAATTAGAGAATAAGGTGTTAATAAGTTAATAAATCAAGGTTATTGGCCTTGTTTAATGTTGTTTTTTTGTTTTGTTTTCGCTTTCGTAATACCCCATTTTAAAATAACCCTTTAACTAATAACATCTTTACTTTAAAGTAGACTTTTTTTTTTTTACAATTTGATACACAGCAAAAACCGTCAGAGTAAAATTAACCTCCTACTGGTCCCTCTCCCACAAAGATTTAAAATAACACAGAGAATAATGAACTCCTGCTGTTAAAAAGCAGAATCACTGAAGAAAAACACAAAATTACAACCAAATTCAGTCAGTGTATTTACACCAGTATTTACTTTACTTTTTGACTGTTGATTTTTTTAATGTTATTTTTTTCTTTGACTGCTGTAACTCTGTAGTGTGGGACCAAACACTCTCTACCTTTGAGATTTTGCTGTGTAG
>CAIGQZ010032649.1:7543590-7569483 GCA_903798205.1 Danio tinwini | reverse complement strand
GAGAAGAGAAGAGAAGAGAAGAGAAGAGAAGAGAAGAGAAGAGAAGAATGCAATACTGTATGCCATTAATAAAGCAGCGATGTGTCTTCATGTTAACAGTGATTCATTTTAACACAGAAGAATGTGGCTGTGATAAATAAATCAAAGAGCCTACGGTCAGATTAATGTATGTATGTGATGGGTTTGAGCTGAATGTAGAAAGACAGATGTGTGATGATGTTACTGGTAATGCGCTTCAAAAGGAACTCTCACAGCACTTTTCAAATTCTAATAGTTTAGTTTGGTTTGAATGCTTATTGTAGAGGGATATAAAAATATCTACGATGCAATCTAAATGTTGGCTTTAATTCAGTGTCCCGTTCTGATTTTTTTTTTTAGGTTAAAAGACGCATGTTTAATTGACTAGGGGTGAAGTTCAGACTCTAAAGCCACACCTCCACAACTTCCTTCTTAACACACATTCCAATGCAAGTACATGAATAACTATATTTGCATCTACAACAGAGAACATCATCACTCTGCATAGAGTCAGTATCAGTCTATTTTATCTGTTTTATTATGCTACATTTTTCTAGCATATGTAACAAGTCAATCGGTAATCGATCCAATCTAAAAGTGAAATAGCTAATCTAGCTCTAGTAGAATAAAAACATAACACAGGTATTTTTTTCACTGCAACTTGAAATGTTCATGCTTTATTTAGCTCAGGTATTTATTTCCGCTATTGTTTCATATTCATAATTACTTTAGAATTGTATCATCCTTTGTTTGCCCTTTTCACAACACAGGCTCATTGAAAATACATGCTTCAGCTAACACTTTTGTTAAACTTCAAAAACATATTTAAATATTTAAATCCAGAATCAAACAAAAAGTGCCGGTGCTCTTTGCATAAGGGATTCATGAGAGTTTCTCAGAAATAAAGGCACAATTTGTGCTGTATGTAAGTTTTTGACTCTTTTATAGCATAAAATACTATAATACAGTATGTTTGCATATATTTAAGAAAAATACTAAGTGAACATTCTTGTTTATCTGAAAAACAATGCTGAAATCAGATATTCTGCTTTGAAAATGTGTTACGTGCCGGAATGCTGTCTTTGTTTTGGTCATTTAACCTGCTCACTGCCAGTTTAGCCCCCATTTCAGCTCCCCGTGTTGCCTTGATGGAAAACAGCATATTTTGTTCAGTCAGTTAGGGTGCTTTCACACCTGCCTTATTTAGTTTGGTTGAATCGCACTAGAGTTCATTTTCCTTCTTGGTACGGTTCGTTTGGGCAGGTGTGAATGTATCAATCGCACTCGAGTGCGCATCAAAAGCAGATAAAAAATGCGTACCGAGACCTCCTTAAAGAGGTGGTCTCGGTACGCTTTCAAACAAACCCTGGAGCGGATCATTTGTGGTGAGAACATGATCCGAACTAAAACAGACCCAACCGCAAAAAGTACTGCGCCTTTTTGGACTAATCCAGCTGCCATAAGCCGATGCGCTGTGCATTATGGAATGTGGAGGAAAGGTATTTGTTGACAGAGCTTTCCCAAAAAAGAGAAAGAGGGGGAAAACATTACCTGATGGATTGTTGGTAATATTTCCGGAAGATGACCATGTTGCCGTTTAACAAAATAATTCTCACCTCCTCCTGAAGTGACGTACGATGCACCTTCGCCGTTTACAATGCCTTAAAACATTGTTTTCCAACCACAGCCGCGCTTCATTCTCGAAATGTATAGTTTGCCTAAGTAATGTATACAAATTATATAGTATACTATGAGCAGGGATACAATCAGCCAGCGCAGTCATCCCTCCATAGTGAAAAGCAACATTCCATTGGCATTTTCCCACACATGAATTCTGACCAATCGAAAAGCAGTTTAGGAAATATATTCAACAACATCTGGACAATGAGTGATGTGGATTTTGTCACATGACTGCATTTTGGGTTTTTTTAACTGGTTCAAACCAAAGCAATCAGTGTGATGTGAAAGGGCCCAAAGGCGGCAGAAAATGCTACAATGTATCATTTACTGCCCTTGGTCCAGAACAAATAAAGTGAACTACAGATGTGATAGCACCCTTAGAAAGGCTGTAGCATGCGCCTGTGACCAGATTGCGACCTCTAGTGGACAGAAACAGATTCTGAAATGAGACGCAGATTCAGAGTTCCACATGAGGTGGTTATTAATTAGCAAATAATATTAAGGTTATGAACGTAAACATAAGATGAGCAGGTTACACTGTAACCCCGTGTCCCAACAACACACTACATGAGGGGATTTGCAATGATAAGCAGTTTAGCTGTTTGCACCAGACGAAACATGACAAATTTAAATAGAGGCATTCAGAAGCACAGAATATGCACTCACTCACGAAATGGTAACATTTAAAATCTAATAAATACACTCTCAGAAATAAAGGTACAAGAGCTGTCTCTGGGGCAGTACCTTTTAAAAATACATATTTGTACCTAAAGAATCCACATTGGTACCTCAAAGAGGCATATTAATACCCAAATGCACCTAAAAAGTACCTTTGAGGTACCGTTATGAACCCTTCAGGTACAAATTTGTACCTTTTGAAAAGGTACTGTCCCAGAGACAGCTCCTGTACCTTTATTTCTGAGAGTGTACATAAACCTCTTTAACATTATTGAATGCACATGCTGAATCACTGATATGTTGGCTTTGAGTCACAGCTCTGTTTATGAACAGTTTATTTTACTGGGCACCTATTTTACCCATTTTTTAAGATGTAATATTATTATTATGGTTCTTCTGAGTGTGCCAGTTTAGGTTCAGTTCAAAACACAATTCAGATTTTTTTATTTTGATGTGTTAAAAAGGGCCATTTTGGGGGCGTGTACACAGTTTGCTGTTTTAGGGGCGTGTTGCTTCACATGAAAATTAGTTTCGACTTCCCGCCCAAAAGAACATAAACAAAGACAGTGTTCTGGAACGGAAAAGACATTTTCAAAGCAGATTATCTGACTTCAGCCTAGTTTTTCAAATAAACAGGTATGTTCACTTGGGATGTTTCTTAAATATCTGCAAACATATTATGGTATTTTTATGCTTTAAAAGAGTCAAAAACGTACATACAGCACCTTTAAATCAGCCTTTAGGCTCGATAGTCAGGCTCACTCCTGTTGATCCACAATCTGGCAACCTGCGCTTGCATTTGATTTGAACCAGGAATGCAATACCTAGTTCAACCACTGGGTGTCAAACTTACATACTGCACCTTTAAAGTGTACATAGTAACTAAAGTATTAAAATTGGTATCATAAAGTTATATATTAATATCTAAAGGGTCTATATTGTACCTTGAAGGCCTGTTTTTGTACATTTTAGGTGTACTTTTTAACCTTTTTTGAAAGAGTACTGCCTCAGTGACAGTTTTGTTCCGTTATTTCTAAGAGTGTTAACACTACAGTTTTTCAGTGATTCATGTGAAGATAAGAAACAACTCTGCCATTCTATACTATTTTTCCTTCACAAAATATTTATTCATTTTCTTTTTGGCTTAGTCCCTTTATTAATTTGGGGTCACCACAGTGGAATGAACCGCCAACTTATCCAGCATATGTTTTATGCAGCAGATGCTCTTCCAGCTGCAACCCATTACTGGGAAACATCTATACACACTCATTCACACACATACACTACAGACAATTGTAGTATGTACCACATGTTTTTGGACTTGTGGGGGAAACCAAAGCACCCAGTGGAAACCTAAGCGAACATGGGGAGAATATGCAAACTCCACATAGAAACACCAACTGACCCAGCAAAGGCTCGAACCAGCGACCTTCTTGCTGTGAGGCGAACATGCTACCCTCTGCGCCACTGTGCTGCCCCTACCCCATCATTATCTAACTATTTTTATTATTAGTATTATTTGGAGTAGCAGTATTTATATTTTGTACATTTAGCAGTAAATTATTTAGCAGACTCACAAAATATTTCAAAAGATTAAAATAATCATCAATTATAAAATATACAAAAGGTTCATTGTAATGCTGATATTCAGTCAAATGAAATGACGCTTAAACAATAATTATCCTCTCATTCTTAATTAAGAGTAGTCACCCACCCAATTATTCTCAAAATCTCTTTTTCAGTTTTTTTTAGCTTCCAGTTTATTCAGCCAGCCACACACACAAACAGTTAACACACTATTAACACAATATCACACACTGTAGGCTTTGGCGAGGTATGTGTGAACTGAACAATTTTATTTCACACACACGGACTACAATATACTACAGTACATCTTCACACCTCCATATCTCCTTATGTTCGCTTCACCCCCTCTCTCTGTCTGTGTCAGTGGGTTGTTTGTTACTGCTGATCTGAGCAGATGATCAGGATCTTTGTGAACATGAGAACACACATAATCTATGATTACATTCGGCTTGTTTTTCAGGTCAGCACAGTACCATGGGAATGAGTCAACCCTTAGAAATGGCCTTTAGTCAAAGCAGAAGACTCACTCATGAGCTTTCTTCATACACAAACACACGGTGTGACCCTTTAAACATTACAATGTAATGTGATATGTACATATAGAATGCACAGTTCTGCAAACAGTTCATGGATACATTCGTCTCTATGTGTATGTATAAGTCCATCTGCAGCATCTATTAATGATCAATATTTTTTCAGCATTTTACATCTAGAGAGGTCAGGTGCCATGTGAATATACCAACCCAGGCTCATTCTGAAAATGTACCACTATATACATTTCTAGAGTGCGCCAAATACATCCCAGGAGGTACGTTTTTTGCAGTTTTTGTTTTCACAAACCAGCAAAGGCTGCTGTGTATGCATTTTGAGATCTCAAATTTCTCTTGCGAGTGCCATTTGCGCCTGCTGTTCTCACGAAAATCCACAAAAGGCCACTGTTGACGGACTGAACAACTGACTGACTGACTGAACGATCGACTGACCCACCCTTCTCCTTCAGTAAACCCAACCGATAGTGTTTTCAAAATCACAGATTGACCTACCCACCCACTCTAGTAAACCCAACTGACAGTTTTATAAAGCAATCCAGAAAAACAAAAGCCTTCGTCTGATTTTTTTACCTTGTTTTCATATTTTACCACATTCTCACCCTGTTATTTACTTATTTAAATTTTTTGGCTTCTGTTTTTGTCTTACCTGCTTTCTGGAACCGTTCTTCACCAGACTCAAACCCCGTCATAGGGGTCAACTCATCTGCGTCTAAAGTCTGCCGACTTACATGGCAAGCTACTGGACAACCTGGTAACAGCGGGAAAGCCGTCCATATGGAGGTAAGCAGTCAGCTGGTAAGCGTGAAAAGGAACGGCATCATACTGCCACGTATGATTTGTTTTAAAGACGTACTTCTGGCTACATAATTTGCAATCTCCCGAAATGTATATAGTGCTACGTTTTCGGAATAAGCCTATGTTGCAACATACAGTAAAAACATAAACAATATTTTCAGCCACACCGTTTTGTAATTTGTGTTAAATAAACATGAAAATAACAGAACCACTTTGGTAATGTGGGTTTAAGCATTTACAGCAATCAAGTTAAAGTGTATTGACACTTTTATGACTGTAACACATGCATGTCCTGTTATTCGAAGTTGTGGCTGTTTTAAAAAATCAATTGTCAAGAAAATGTTCATTCAAGCGATTCAATCACAGATGTGGATAGAAGTCTTTATGAATTTCATTTAGCTGAAAATAATCTATTTTTAAATAGACTTTTGACAAAAAATATACATATTTTCTCTAACAAATCATATAATTTTGTTCAGTTCTCTAATGTTTTTTCTTGTATTAATAAATAAAACAAAAACAGTTTGAATTCTTATTTTATCCAAAAGTGAAGCTGTAGTGCACCTCTTGGAAACACATAACATACAAATAAAGATCATTTTAAATGTTTAATTCATATATGGAGGATTGAGATGAGGGCTTAATTCTTAATTCATTTCTGGGAAATCCTCGGATTGCCATGTTTTGCCTGTAGCTCATAATTAGCCTGTGGGCATTCGAACTCATTTTGCCAGCAGGGGTTACATTGAATAAAACATTTAAAATGTAACTTATACAAACTACATTCTGTATGTGTTCATCTATTGTTGAAATGATAAACCTAGCAGGTGTGTGATTGGTTGCAACAGCATCTGGTGATGCATCATTACACCTTCGATGTATTAATATGCGTTTGGAGTAAAGTCCTGTCACTTGCAAAATGTTTTTCACAGGGTTCAGCATTTTATGGATCATAAACGTGGCCATTAAAAGGGGTCAAACACAGGACAAGAGGCACAACACTGTTTCATGTCTTTAAAATTCAAACATATTGTTTTCTGAGTGAACTTACCAGCCCGGCTATGACTAAGGATGTGGTTTAACGTCCTGCCATGCAACTTAGTAGTTGTGTTGCTGGCTCTGTTACTAGTGTTACTAATGGTTATAACTGTCAAATCTCACACTAATTCTATGATTTCTGCAACATGAAAATCAAAAATGGAATTCAGCTATAAAATAACAGAATTGTATATCTTTTTATTCATGTAACCTAAGCTACTGCACAGTTAAATTAATATAATAATAGTTTAATATAATAATAATGAATAGTATAATAATAATTTGATTACAATTAAAAAATATCAACTAAAACAAAAAAATGTATAAAAATAAAACAGCAATATCATAACAATCACTGGGGAAAATTACAACAATTAATAGTAAAACTTTTTTTGTGTTTGAAAAAATGCCAGATTCTGGCAACACAGACACTATGTTGGTCCATGATGATAGTCCAAAGCAAGTTATGCAAATGAAGGCCATCTTAATGAATGTCTTACTGTATCTACAATAGGTTGTTTTCAGTCATAAGGTTCTGGTGATGCGCAAAATTCAGATAGAGGGCAGGAGGTAAAAAACTGAATGGGAGACAGAGGAATGTCTGTATTTTTGTAATTTATACCATATTTTAAAGGAGATATAAACAGCACATATATTGGGCATGATCCTTATATCATGAAAAGGGCCAAGTTTTCTCTCATTCATTCATTTTCTTTTTGGCTTAGTCCCTTTATTAATCTGGGGTCGCCACAGCGGAATGAACTGCCAACTTTTAGCATTTGTTTTACGCAGCGGATGCCCTTCCAGCCGCAACCCATCTCTGGGAAACATCCATGCACACACATTCACACTTATACACTATGGACAATTTTAGCTTACCCAATTTACCTGTACCGCATGTCTTTGGACTGTGGAGGAAACCGGAGCACCCGAAGGAAACCCACGCGAACGCAGGGAGAACATGCACACTCCACACAGAAATGCCAACTGACCCAGCCAAGGCTCAAACCAGAGACCTTCTTGCTGTGAGGCGACAGCACTACCTACTGCGCCACTGCGTCGCCCTGGCCGAGTTTTCTACTTAACTAAAATATATTTGCCTGTCATCGAGGTGGCATCAATTGTATAAGCTATTATGTTACATAAAAAATGCATTTGGAAGCATACTATAGATAATTACTTAAAATGTCGTACTAATAATATTGTTGCTGTGGTACGACACTACTGAAGTAATAAATAAATTATTCAATAGGTTTCAGTTTTTATAATTATACACGATCACAATACACCACAGTTTACACTAACGTTACAGTTTTTATTACAGTTTATCAGTTTACTATACTACAATATTCGGTAGCATTCATTAACAAAAAGTTGTAGACATTATACAATTATGTGGTTTAAAAACATGTTTATTATAAATGACTATAGTTTTCCCCCCATGAGGATATCTTTCAGACATCACGAAATAACTGATGAAAGCATACAAAAGCGTGGACGCATAGTCTACATTATTATTTATTTATTTTTGTAAGGGGGGAAAAGTGCTCCACAATAATAACCGTCTAGTTTTGCCATAAGCGTTGCATTTCTTTTTTGTTTGGTCGATGAACTTAACCATGAACAAACATTCACCGCTGCTGCACATATGTTAATATTACGATTGTTAAGACTTGGATTATTGCAAAACAAGATTGAGATTTCATTGCAGCGATTACATGGCAGGGTAAGTTATTTATATTCTCCTGGATTTTGCATAAGTTTGGTGGTGTTTGTATCTGATTTTATATAATATATTTATACACATAGCTAGGCTGGTATATAATCTTTATTGGTGCTGTCAAATGAATTATCGCATTCAAAAAAGTTTGTACACATAAATGTAGATTACATGTCACCTTTTCTTTCATTTTTCAGCCAGTTTCTTACACTTCCCCCCTTTATGAGTAAAAACTTTTGGAAGTCTATAAAAGCTGTTCGGCATTTCTTATTTTGGCCGATTTAAACAATTATAAATAACATAAAACAGAAACATTTGGATGTTCTGATAGCGATTCCTATGTAGAAGAATCACTTCTTGCCCTCCATCTGAAATTTGCACATCATCAGTGATGTCATGTGAAAACAACCTATTTGTGAAAGAGAAACAAAAAATCTAATTTAGCTGAGAATTAAGTTATTAAGGTATTAAACTTAATCGAATCTCCTTCTTTAGTAAACAATCTAAATGTCATCTGATTGGCCACTGCTCTCATAAGCTCAACAGAAATGCATGCAAGTGGTTCTTACTGTATTAAGAATTATGATGCAAAGCAAGTGTATCTAAACGTAACTTTTACATTCACAATACTTTAATTGCTACATTAAAAGTAGCTTTAGTTTTTTGTGCATTTTTTATCTTTGTGGGGTACTTTAGTCCATTTTGTTGTCATTTTTAGGCCAACGCTCCGCTAATTTCCCATCCAAGACTCAGCACAGCAACGAAGTAAAACAAATGGATTTGTGCCAAAATTAGATGCACGACCTCTGACATGAGCAAGGAAATGCGTGAAGAGCATTTACTCCCTTTTAAAATTTAATAACCTCTTTTTGCTATCCAAAATAAGTCATGTTATATGGTCAGATGCATTATGATTTTTCCTGCAGTCTGTGACCCTATCAGAGCAAACCTGTGACTCAATATCAGGTCGCAACCTACTAGTTGAGAAGCGCTGAATTAATGTATAAACAAAACGCACATGCACGACTGTATACACACTCTTGTTTTTCATTTCGCTGCTGATTCAAGCAGAGCTGAGTTTCAACATAAGAACAGTGATTCATGCTGGGAGGACAAATCTATAAGCAACACTAACATGGAAACCCAGAGAGAGACGAAGAAGGGGGGCACGAGGATAGAATAAGACAGAGAAAAACAATACAGCCAGCTGATAGGATGAAATGAGCAGAGTCGACAGGGAGTAGCAGTGCGTGTGTGTGTCTGTGTGTTTTATACTCACAGGATTGAGCAGGACGGTCAGAAAGAGCTCTCCTCCTCGAATGCTTTTGTCTAGTTCTTTAGGGCCACCTGGATACTCTTTATAGAAGATGGTGTGTGTGAATAAACCACATGTCTGACGGGGTAGAACCTGCTCAAACACAAACACACACAGGCAGCAGTTTCAGGTCTCAATACAGTTCAAGAGAAATCAATGAATGAGCTGCTATGATATCTGGTTTGTTTGGAGTTGGATTGAAATAACTTGCCAAAGTAAACTTTTTGAAAACAATTTCTCTGGCTGGTAAATACCTTATACCTTTATTATATAGGTGCATGTGGCTCAGGGGCTCCGCCTTCTTTAAATTGGAAATCATTTCTACTTTGCAAACAATAACAATGAAGAGCTACTTTGTAGTAGAAAGTGAAATGCAATTCTAGCCTACAAGGACAGTTTTTTCCTATGTCCATAAACTTCCACCCTCCACCTGCCTACCCAACATTAGCATTGATTAGGGAGGTTCTTTTGTCTCCCAATGCATCAATCTGCTATATACTGTATGCATGGCCCATTCCACATCCCACTGCATACTTCCATCGTGACAAAAAAATGATGTACAGAATTTACATTTTTTTATTCTTGCTTCAGAAAATGTAAAAATATTTTTAAATATTCAAGCCAACAATACATTTTTAAAGGTCTTGTTCAGAAATATGTATATGTAATTTTTTGGCTTTTGTCTGTGACTTTTATTTTCCTTAAAAGAAAATAACCATGCATATATTTTTAATGCACGCATATACACCCATCTTTTTATAGCATGTCACTGCATCCCAGTTTATGCTGAATTAAATACAATTATTAATGATAATAATGATAGCCAAGGGTATGTTATTATAAGTAGCAGAAATAAGCACAAATGTCAGAGCATATCCAAAGGCCGCAACAGCCCCAAAATTTCCTTAGACCCCGAAGGGTTAATACTGTAAAGTTGCTTATTGTAAAGCACTGTTTACAGTGCTGTATACTGTAAAAAAGCTGGTTGTTGTAACTCAGTGTTGAATCACATATGCTCAAAATCAACATTTAGTTAATTTCTTTTCATTAATGAATGAAGTAATGAATGAATGAAAGCATTCATTCATTCATTTCCATTCTTTTGTTAATCAGGGGTTTCCACAGTGAAATGAACCGCCAATTTATCCAGCATATGTTATTATACAGCAGATGCCCTTCCAGCCACAACCCAGCACTGGGAAACACCCCTACACTCTTGCATTCACACACATACACTACGGCCAATTTAGTTTATTCAATTTACCTATAGCACACGTCTTTGGACTGTGGGGGAAACCAGAGCACCAGGAGGAAACCCACACAAACACAGGGAGAACATGCAAACTCTACACAGAAATGGCAACTGACCCAGCTGGGGCTCGAACCAGTGACCTTCTTGCTGTGAGGCGACAGTGCTACCCATTGCGCCACCATGTCACCTATAATTTCTTTTCAATTAAATTAAAAAAAATTTTTAGGGGGCTTGTCCACATTTGACTCAACATTGAATTACATTAAGCCAGCATTTTAAAATGTTTAAAATGTTTTCTAGTGCAATTCATATCTCTATTTTCAGATGCTTTCTTAACTGCACTTTTCTCGCTGGTAAAATGTAAGTTTTTTTTTAAAATATGTTTACATACCATGTGTTTACATATCTATTTATTAACCTTATCAGTGTGAGTGATGTTAGAATGGTGGGTCTCCAAAATAATAAAAAAAAAAAGTTGCTTTGACTACATAAGAACTACAACATGGATTTAGAGTATTAGACTGGTTAAATTTAGCTGCATTCATGTCATTTTCACAACTTACAGCAATGATGTGTTCATGTCCTCTTGCAGCTTGTAATTAACAGTTGTAATGCAGGACTTTTCTTAATGCTATGACTTTTACCATATGACCACTGTACCACCTAATGTCCATAGATTCATTTATGCTTAAAATCACAGTATGCAATTTTCGCTTCTAAATGCATATTCATAATGAACAAAAGGGTCATTTGATTAATTCTGCTGTGAGTGTAGAATCATGGGAGTTGCCGTCTTCTAATAGGACTCTTGCAGAAATCATGTTCATGAATGAACTAACGTATTTAAAACTCATTATCATGTTGTATGAACCCTTTAGTAAGGCTTTTGTTAAGGCTTTTTATTATTATTTTATTAAAGCAGCAGGGTTTTTATTATGCCACAGTCGACTGATTCTGGTTCTTCCAGTCATGATCACGTGGAGAAAACATAGCACTATTTTATGGTATTAAATGCAAATAAGGATTCTGTTATAATGCTTCTCAGTTATAGTGCAGACTAATAAAATGCACAACATATTAAAGTGTCTTTGGTGTTTCCCTGTTTTCTGTAAAACCAAACCGGATATCGGGTGTATAAGATTATTAGCATGGCAAAAAAGGATAACACAGTCCATGTCACTAGTTAAAATGAACTAGTTATTTATCTGGATTTCAACATTCTTTAAAACACTTATAAATAAATAAGGTAGCAAAATATATAGCACTGTTCTAGTGGTTTTTGACTATTGTAATTAGAAAAAAAACTTGATGGGCATTTATTGTTTAGACACTGAAAGTATTGCCCTATAAAAAACAGAATTCAAAGTGTAATCTTATTAACAAAGAAAGATGAAAAGTCAGAACATGGCAGTTACAGAGTTTGTATTGTGAAATAGAGAAGTGATATAATCAAGTAATAATAAAAAATTATAAACCTTTGTTGTTTATCTCATACAGTGATACTGATGACTTACTTGACTATTTATTAGCTCTCAGTGTATGTCATTGAATCTATATTCAGGTACTTCAAGACAACTTCACATATAAAGTCATTCATTCAATTCCTGTCTAGATCAGTCAAAGAAAACAAAATCATTTCTCAGTGTGAAAACTCTGAAAGCTTCAATAAAATATGTGACAAACGGGCAAAGACAGACAAGAAGAAAAGAAAAAGAGAACAAGGTCTACTGTGTCTCAATGTGACAAAATTACTACTTGACAACAACAATAAAAAAAAACCCTCTTCTGTCTCATTTCCGCCTTCTTTTTTCCCAAGCTCACTTCTCCTCTTAACTGTAAAACATGTTAGTGATGTTATAATGCTATAGCTTGTCAAAAGAATTTCTCTTTTCTATGTAATGTGGACCAAGGCTTTCAGGTTTCAATGTACGGTAAAGACATAAATGTATCATAGCTTTGTCAAGCTGTCCTTGGGCATTGTGCGAAGAACAGACTGAAATCTAAGTTCTCTATTGTATGGCTTACAATATACTACAATGCAGAAAACTTGGACCACTTTTATATGCACTATACATACTTTTTGTGTCTGGTCTGTGTGTGTGTGTTTCTTTTTTAGGCTTGAGGCATGAAAGTCTCAGTTGTTGCAATTGTGTCTGAGTGTAGAAAATACATTATTCAAAAATCCTCTTTTCTAAAAAGCAATAAAGTAAACAACATTCTTTATTTAACTTTTTTAATATCCAATTTTTCCCTCACAGCAATGAGATTAAATAGAGACGATAATTTGTTTTTTATTTCTTGAACATTCCTCATCATACTCTTTCAAGAACAAATTATCTAAGCTATCCCAACCATAAACATCATTTTATAGCTCAATACTAATATTTTATGCCAATGATTGTTTCTATATAGTTTATTTAAGCAATTTCAAGGTCAATTTAACATCTGAGACAAAGTTACTTAAAGCAAAGAAGAACAAAACCTTTTGTTAACAGAATGAGATAAATACACTACCATTCAGAATGGGGTCAGTCACACATTCATTCACTAATTTTTGGCTTAGTCCCTTTATTATTCAGGGGTTGCCACAGCGGAATGAACCGCCAACTTATCCAGCATGTGTTTTACGCAGCGGATGCCCTTTCGGCCACAGCCCAGCACTTGGGAACGCCCATAAACTTTTGTATTCACACCCACACATACACTATGGCCAATTTAACTTATTTAATTCACCTATAGCGCATGTCTTTGGACTGTGGGGGAAACCGGAGCACCCGTAGGAAACCCACCCAGAGAAATCCACACAGAAATGCCCACTGACCCAGCCGGGGCTCGAACCAGCGACCTTCTTGCTGTGATACCCACTGTGCCACCGTGTTGCCCTGAGGTCTGTCATATATTTTTATACTAATACTCTTATTTAACAAGGACATTTTAAATGAATGAAACTTGACAGTAAAGGCATTTAAAATCTTACCAAATCATATTATTTCAAACAAATAAGGCAGTTAAGTAATTAAGTTAAAGTTATTAAAAATTATAGCAACAATGCTTATCATCACCTTAAAGCTGCATTTTTAAATATAATTTTTTTTATAATTTTAGACTAATCTCCTGATTAATTAACTGTTAAATATGATTTTTATATAGCCCAGACTATCACTTAGAATATACAGTAGCTTGATGATAAGTTGACGTTAAGTACACAATAAAATAAGTAAAAAAAAGTAAATAAAAATTCTAATAATGATGCTCAAATATCTTTTTCCAGTAATGGGCTATAGTTACACAATATATATATAAAATAAATTTTAAAAGCAGCCTGGAAAAAGACTTCACAATTGTGCATCCAGCCTTAGTTACAGGATTTCACTGATCATGGGTTGAGACTGGAAAGTAAAGAGAGAGACCATGGTTGAGTATTTTTTGTTTAACAGATGCTGAGCCTATTGCTAAATATCCTTTCTTGTGAAATATTTTACTTTTACACAGAGAACTTGTGATGAATAAATTGAAAAGTAAAATTGAAAACGGCCACTCAAAAGCAAATTACCCTGCATATTGATATTAGCTGATCTGCAAAAAAAAAAAAAAAAAAAAAAACTGAGTCAGGATTAAGTAAACAGTTCTTTGCACTTTTACCATTCATAACAAACAAGCAGCACCACCACCATGGACAGCACCTTGCGACATTGCAAATAAGAGGGTATACTTTAGGGAAGGGGTGCTCAGTTCTTTTCCTGGAAATCTACCTTCCTGCAGAGTTCAGCGACAACCCTGATCAAACACACATGAACCAATTAAGTAGGACCTGAGCAGCACTTGATAATTACAGACAGGTGTGTTTGATATGAGTTGCAACTGAAATCTGCAGGAAGGTAGACCTCCAGAAACAGGGTTGAGCACCCCTGCTTTAGGTGTTGTTGCTGTGGATGTTGTTCCTGTCTGACCTCCATGAAATTGAGAGAGGAATCAATCTCATATCAAAAAAAGTGGTGTTGGAGAACACACCCACCGATTACATAAATGCCACGGACCAATAGCCCAAAAGCGTTTATAAGCCAAAAAAACTCCCCCATAAAATTCATTCTGGTGAGCTGTTTTGAACTGAAGACATTTTAAAACAAGTTCTGGTTAAATTACCACTATATATATATATATAATTTTTTTTTTTTTTTGTTTACATTCACTCACCAGCCACTTTATTAGGTAAACCTGTTCAACTGCTTGTTAACGCAAATTTCTAATCAGCCAATCAAATGACAGACACTTAATGCATTTAGGCATGTAAACATGGTCAAGACAGTCTGCTGTAGTTCAAACTGAGCATCAGAATGGGGACGAAAGGTGATTTAAGTGAATTTGAATGTGGCATGGTTGTTGGTGCCAGAACGGCTGGTCTGAGTATTTTAGAAACTGCTGATCTACTGGGATTTTCACGCACAACCATCTCCGAAAAATAGAAAATATCCAGTGAGCAGCAGTTTTGTGGGTCCTTGCTGATGCCAGAGGTCAAAGGAGAATGGCCAGACTGGTTTGAGCTGATGGAAAGGCAACAGTATCTTAAATAACCACTCGTTACAACCAAGGTATGCAGAAGAGCATCTCTAAATGCACAACACATCCAACCTTGAGACGGATGGGCTACAGCAGCAGAACACCACACCGGGTGGCACTCCTGTCAGCTAAGAACAGGAAACTGAGGCTACAATTCACACAGACTCAGCAAAATTAGACAATAGAAGATTAGAAAAACGTTGCCTGGTCTGATGAGTCTCGATTGCTGCTGCGACATTCAGATGGTAGGGTCAGAATTTGACATGAACAACATAAAAAGCATGGATCCATCCTGCCTTGAATCAATGGTTCAGGCTGGTGGGGATGGTTTAATGGTGTGGGGGATATTGTCTTGGCACACTTTGGACCCATTAGTACCAATTGAGCACTGTGTCAATGCCACAGCCTACCTGAGTATTGTTGCTGACCATGTCCATCCCTTTATAACCACAGTGTACCCATCTTCTGATGGCTACTTCTAGCAGGATAGCCATGTCATAAAGCGCAAATCATCTCAGACTGGTTTCTTGAACATGACAATGAGTTCACTGTACTCAAATGGCCTCCACAGTCACCAGATCTCAATCAAAAAAAGCGCCTTTGGAATGTAGTAAAAACGAGAGATTCGCATCATGGATGTGCAGCCGACGAATCTGCAGCATCTGCGTGATGCTATCATGTCAATATGGACCAAATTCTCTGGGGAATATTTCCAGTATCTTGTTAAATCTACACCACAAAGAATTAAGGCAGTTCTGAAGACAAAAAGGGGTCCAACCCAGTATTACTGTAGTATGGAGTACCTTATAAAGTGGGTGGTGAGTGTATAGCACTAGTATCAGTGATCAGCACACCAATTTTTCAAGTCCATTTGGAATTTGTATAATCTCTTCTAATGTTTTAAAAAAATAAAAAGCTGTTATTTAGCTTTTATATTATTAATGTGTGTGTGTGCGTGTGTGTGTGTGTGTGTGTGTGTGTGTTTGTAATTTTTATTTTTGTTTTTATTTTATTTTTTTTATCTTTTAGCATGAACTCAGAGATATTTTCTGACGGATCAAGTGACAAAGTCATAGCTGCTGAAAATTCAGCTTCAGCATCACCAGAATTAATGAAAATAAACAAAATATGAAAATAACAAATACATTAATATGCCAGAATATAAGTCTATTTATTCTTCATTTTTACTCAGAATGAATGCTGCCTTGCTGAGCACAAGAGACCTTTAAAATCATTCTTTTGGTGTGGCAGACTGAGAGAGAAGCAGGCTGAGTAATGCTGCTACATTAATAAGGAACAACAGAGTCAATTTCTCAATGGTAACAGTGTGTAAATATCAGACAGGCAGCCATACATCCTCCAGCAAACTGCTAAAACAGCAAAATCTATTACATGAACACACCCACAAACACACCGGCCTCTAATGCACTGATAAGAGCTTTCATCACCCATATGCTTGTTTTCAGACTGCTTGATTGAGCAGAAACAGATCTTTGGGACTCGGTCCAATCTTGCCATCTAACTTAAACTTAATTGCTTTCCCCACTTTAACATCTCTCTCTGTGTTTTATTGCCAGTATTGTGTGGCAAACATGTTCAACTAAATGTGTGCCATAAAACCCACACACACATGCACACTTGACAGGCGCAGAACAATTGCTCTGCACGCATGTGGCCTTGATTTAATATTTTAATCTGCTCCATCTCCTAAAATTCAATTCCAGCGCAAACACACTAAACTGCCTGTCCCACCAGCAGCCCCAGAAAATTTATGAGATTCTATTCATGTGCTTTGTTCTTCCTCTTCGCTTTTCTGCCAGCCTCTTTCTTCTCTCTGAATATAACTTGCCCTGTCAGTATATTATTGTGGTGGTTTGTGAAAGGAGCAGTTAGTTGTATGGTGCGTCGTGGACCTGCTGTATTACAGACCCTGTAACCCTCTGACAGGCTTCATAGCTCATGTTTAAGCACCACAGATCCAGGGCTCTGTATCTCTGATCTCAGACCTGTCATGCTCCTACAGAGGAGGCCAGTAATTAGGCCACAGGTGTCTGAACAACTGACCTGAAATCAGGTTTTTTGCATCCGCTGAATAATAATAAGAAAGGAACTATTTGGGTTTAGAAACACCTGCTGTAAAACATCTGTCATTTTCTAGAATATAAACACTCTAGATGATGATGACAGCTAAATTGCACATAAAACAACGCTGATTTGAGTACGGCCTTCCAACGTTTGTTCTTTTGTATTTTGAATGAGCGACTGTGACACATCTCTAATTCACTAGAAAGAACAAAGAAAGACATGTTGTAGTGGGCCAGGGGGCTAACAAAAGAGAGTATCCTAATTTGTTTGTCTGAACTTCAAAAACAAGGCATGATGCTCTTAAGAACCAAAGAAAGGGTGCATTAAATCCAACAGTTTTTAAAAGAGATTGTGCTCGAAAAACTAATTTCTTAATTAGATTTTCTAAAATCTAGTTTCATTTATTGAAATTGCATCAATTATTGAAATGACTTTTTCCATTGTGAAATAGCTTTTCTTATTTCAAGTTTAAATATAGCCAAATTTACTAGTTGTGTCGGTCATAATCTTCATCTACACTCTCAGAAAAAATGGTACAATGTTGTACCAAACCCTTGTCACTGGGGCAGTACCTTTTTAGGGAATAGAATTGTACCTTAAGACAAAGAAACAAACTTGTACCATTGCAGTTTGTACCTTTAAGGACATGATTTGTACCATGGGAAACCAAAATGTACCTTTAGTTTTTAAAACCTGCAGAAACAATATTGTACCTTCATCAAAGGTACAAATCTGCTCTATGAAGGTACCACTGCAGTGGAAAGACACTTTGTACCTTAACAGTGTCAAATGTGTTCCTTCAACAGCTATTTAAAGACATTTTGCTATATCCAAAATAGGTCAATTTATTTTCAATAAATATAAAACACATTTTTTTTTAAGTTTCTTTTTGTGTAAATGCACCTTTTCCATTTACAAAAAAAATACTTTAACATAAATCAAAAGATCTATTTTTTGCTAAACATTTTACAACACTTTTCACAAAAATGCTACATTATCCTATGTACAATATAAAACATAGTTCTCCAATTTTCACAAAATAGATATATAATCTCTTAAAAGTTAAGTAAATTTACTTAATTTTAAAATAGAAATATACTTATGCAAAAGTATTGTAACAAGATATGCACAATGTTGGATTAGTTTTACAGTACTAAAATGTCTGCATGAACACTTTGCATATGCAGAACTTTTGCCAGCTCATGTGCATAGTAAAAAGCAAACGGCAAAAGGTGCGGATATCAATAACGAAAATGTATTTATTAGAAAATGCTTACCAAATGTTTATTAAAAATGCCTTAAATGATTAGTTTACAATATAGTTTTGTTTTACCAGTTGTTTTGTATTATATAATTTAATAATTAATGTTTATGAGTTTCTTTAAACATATGCTTTTAAATGATGAATTAAATAATGAATTATTCATAAAAAATCACTTTGCCTTTCCAGCCACATTTATTTTCATAGATATTGTAATAAAGAATGAGTTGTCCAACACTAATGTACCTTTTTTATGAGAACAATTGTGTACCTTCATTTTAATTGTACCATAAAATGTACAGAACAGTACCATAAGAGTTTTTTTTTCCTTAGGGAACATTATTTGTACCACTTTGTACCTTTTTTCTGAGAGTGTACATATTACTGTCTTTACAAATATGAATTAATCTTGATGTAATGGAATGTAAAACAAGAAAAAGAAAAAGAAACAAAAAACGCTATTTTGTTTTTGTCACGAGTCTGGACTGTCTATACACTCTCAGAAATAAAGGCACACGAGCTGTCACTGGGGTGGTACCTTTACAAAAGGTACAAGTTTGTCTGGAGCTGTGTAAAGGGTCCGTATGAAAATGGTCAAAAATAAACCTATGCACAATCTAGGCTTATAAATAAATTATTTAACAAAATATATGCTTTTTGTCTTTTAATAAGATGTGTACAAGATAAAGATGGCATAAAAAGTTGTTTGTTTGAAAGTTTGTGAAATGTAAGTTGTCTAATAATAAACCCGAAACACACATGATTGTTGTCATGCAGTGAACTCAGCCAATCTTGTAATATTGGTGTCGTCAGCGCAGCTCCTGCAGTCGCTCTTCAGTAGCTGCACCGGCTGAATCAATCATCTGATCACGGAGCACTGTTGCGGTACTTTGATGCCACATGTGACAGTCATGTAGTGTCAGCTCAGCATCAAGCTGGACAACATTTCTAACCGCCATGCACAGCTTCAAGATGTCGAACGCGAAGTCGAATGCACCTTATTGCTGCGTCACAATTCGCAAACTATCCGTCCTAAATAGTATTTGAAAATAGAATTAGTATGTGCCAAATCGTAGTATGTTTAAAAGAGCATGCCAAAGGTTCCCAGATGGTTTGCTATTATAAAAAAATTCTCATTGCGTTGGACGTGAATTTGATTAGAACTACAAACGCTTGTGAATAGTGTAAATAAACTACAAACATGATGGACGCGTGAGACCAAGCGTCAAGTAGAGAGGCTTCGCTAAAGATGTTTGTATTGACGTGCTTGGACATTAAAATCTGAATGCATAATTATCCAAAGACCCGAGAAGATTAACCAGCTGCTACTTCTTCAATAAGGTAGGAATTAAATATGAAAGGAATATATATGATTGACAGGGCTCATAACTAACCAACACAACGATCTGTTAGTGAGGAAGTAGTATGTCCCAAAGCTTGCACACTCTTCTGTTACACACTCAAAAGTATCATTTTTTCCTTCCCAAAAAAGTACATACTTTTAGGGCGTAGTAAAAGTGAATTGGGACGCAGCATGTGTGTTGTGTTCATGTAGTTGTTGTGTCATGTGATGTCCCATGTGTTTGTTTCACATGCTTTTGTTTACGTCATATGACTCCTTTGTTGTGTCTCCCATCATTTGTTAATGTTTATTAGTTCCACCTGTGTTACACCCCTATATGTATTCAGTTTAATCATGTCTTGTCTAATTATACCCATTAGTGTCATTAGGTCTTTGTCTGGTAAAGCACAACCCCTTGTCCTGCCTGCATTTTGATGTTTCAGGTATTTTTTTATTACTGTGACCTGTGTGTTTGGGAGTGAGCCAACGTAACAGTTATCATTGAGAGTTTTTATTATTGCTTTTTTTTTTATATTCTTGAGTAATTTTTGCCATTGTAATATTTAAATGTATTGACCTTATTCTAAAATGTGGAAGTGCGCTCGTTTTTGCGATTGTTTTAGAACTTCCGATTCAGTCGCCTATGGGAGAAATTATTAGGAATAATAAACGGCTGAAAATGGTCAAACTACTCGCTCTACAAACAAGTGTTTGCATGACTATACAGACAAAATGGAATAATATAATAAGAAAACCTCAGTTTGCAACGTCAAGCAGCAGAACGAGCTGTTTTTAATGTCTAAAAATGAATGGAAGTGAATGAGAGCGGAAGTCAAATTTTCAAATGGCTGCGCCCGCTCGTACGCGGAGAACAAGGTGAATAATGAACATTGGTAAAGTCTAGATTGGATACGTGGCCGGCTGGAAGTGCGATATGCACATTAATATAGCAGAATTTTTTTATGACACTCTATAACAATAATTAATATTTTACAGTACTGTGACGGTTGGGTTTAGGGTTGGGGTGGGGGGTAGGCATTAAAAAATACTATTTATTGGGTAATTTATTAGATAACATGAATGATACTCTGTACAACTACTGTTTTTAGATTACTGTGATGGTTGGGTTTAGGGTTGGGGTGGACGATAATAAAATACAATAAATGGGAAATTTAATAAATAACATAAATAATTTTCTTTAACTTTTGGCCGCAAACGTATCCGATCTAGCAACAACCATGAACATTCAAATATGTAAGTTTTTAATTACTTTTTTTGGTTAGTTTAAGTTGATTTTATTTTTAATTTAATTTTAGAAAATAACTCAAAAACAACCAGTAATTGGCAAAAAATTAAAGACATACTGTAAAATATATACAATATGCTTTTTTATTAGATGTTTATAAATATATCCATACAGTTTTAAATAATTATATTTTCATTTAATTGAATTTAGTTTAGTTATTTTAATGGATCAAGTAAATTATTATCTAATTAACTGAAATAAAATCAGCTTTTTATATTAGACATCCCAAAAAGTCATTTACGGGGTGGGGACATAGATGATTTGGGAAAGTTTGCGGGAAAGGTGCGGAAGCATAAGGGGGGTGCGACATATGTGAGGATCGGTGGTGGGGGTGTGTGACGTATGTGGAAAATGGGGGGGAGAGAGTGCACTTTTTCTGGGAGATTATCATTTGTTTGCGGACATCCAGGAGTCTCTATGCATATGAAGGAGACTCTGGGAAATTCCGGAAGACTTAGGGTCTCTGTTATATATTTCATTTTAATTGAGTTATCATTTACAATCAACAGACATGAGGTATATGTGAAGTAGGTCAAAAAATAAAGTATGATTTTATTTGAGCTAATGTTTTTCTTATTTTAAGTAAAAATGATTTTAGTTTTTGGTAATTTCAATAACTCTGCTTCCTAACATGAATGACTTTTTGCTACGTGAAGCTCAAAAGGAGAATTTCACTTGTATGGATAAAAGCTGCAAGGAAAGTGAATGACAACATACTGTAGACCTCACCTGGGTTTGAACATTATATGAAGGTGAGTAAATGATAAGTGAAATTTAATTTAAGTATGAACCATCACTTAAGGTGAAATCTTTAGATAACCAATAAACCACAAAGAGTCAGAAATAGAAAAAAGCTATTTAAAAAATTGATTCAAAACTGTGGTTAGGGACATCTAGTCAAAATTTCAGAGAGTGTGTAGCACTAATAGATTTGACTGTAGTGAATGCACTGTGGGGAGTTTTATCTGAGTCTCAGTGTGTCGTCATTAATTCTTCTGGAGAGTGTGTGTGATTCATTGATTTGCTATACTAGCTTTTGCTTGTATTTGGGCAGTCTCCTACAGGCAAGTCTCACTGCAACAGCACTACTTGTGTAGCAACTTTTTGCAAATATACCATGCAAAGAGTGACGCAGTGGCGCACTCTTGGGTAGGCTAAATTGTCCATAGTGTATGAGTATGTATGGAGGTTTCACAGAGATGGGTTGCAGCTGGAAGGGCATCCGCTGCGTAAAAAAAAATCAATCCGCTTTGGTGACCCTGAATTAATAAAGGGACTAAGCCGAAAATAAAATAAAAAAATTAATGAACCATGCAAAGAGTACGATGAAGACCTGTCCACCATCACAATATGGACCCTTTTCACATGACAGTTATGACACGTTTTAACAGTCATCATAATCTTAAATCCTTTAAAGTTTTTAATATTTAGATTTTTTTTAAACGTATGAACATTTATATACATTTATGTATGTATTATATCATCTTTGCAAAATACAAAAAAATGCTTACAAAATTACCACTTATGTGAGGTGTTTTTAATGCAGTGTCTACAGGGCTGAGAGTAAATTTGATAACACCATCTTGTTTTTGTTTTTCGAGTTTTTCTTTTATTATTTCAGCAAAAAGGGTTGTAAAAAAAATTGTAGTGTTCTCCCATTCACAAGTTTACCCAACCATGATGCTTCCTGCTACTGAGAAACCCAGAAATGCGAAAAGAGACTATTATGCATGAATGTGTGTTTTCAGTTGGCTAGCATAGCCAGTTCCAAACCAAAAGTTCCTTTTGATTAGCTAGAAAGCGTAAATTATAATAACATGCTACATTTTTAATCAGTTATTGAGAACAGGTTCTATTATACTGCTAGTGGGTGTGAAAATTAAATATTAAACGATTCAATTTTCTAATGTTAATACTCTGTAATATTAACTTTCAAGTCTGTGATGTATTTTTTTCCTGGGTTTTTATGCTGGAAAAAATCACTTTATTCCACACCCTAAAAAAGATACAGCATTTAGGATGTTTAAAAGATTTGTAAAAACACCATTATTGTGAGTTATCATCATAAATTTGAATTGTTTTATGTTAATATATTTCGAATAACAGTTTGGTTGGACAAGAAAATCAAATATTAATTATTACATTTTCTAATAATAATATTGCCTAATATTAAACTTTCAGGTGTGTGATTTATTGGTTCTGCATTTTTATATTGCGGGACAAATCAATTTATGTTTCCACATTAAAATATCAGATTAATGCAATACATAAGATGTGTATTTCTTCTGTACCATGATGTTGTTATGAATGAACCCCTTGCGGTGGCGTGCAGGTTTGAGATGTGGATATTCTTCGGTGCTGGTCACTTGAATTCCCCATGCTTTTTTCCAAGCCTCATACAGCTGAATGTGCACTGGATAAACTCCAGAATGATGAGGGGCCACGGCATATCCCAGATCAACAGGAATACCATGCTCCTGTAACGAGAATTACACACAAATAAATACACTTCATAATTTAAAGTGCACATACACTAGCATAAATACATAGGAACACATGGAAATATGCAACTGAGTACTGAAGCACTTGAAATTGAACGCAGTGGACAATCACAAAATAATAAGGCAAATCAAAAAAATGCTTACAGAATATATTCAGAATGTATGCTCCATTCAAAATAATAAGTTTTTATGGTTTTGAAAGTAAGTCTCTGCCTACATTTATCTTACAAAATGTGTACAAACAGTAATATTGAATTAACCTTAACATGAATTTCATTGGCTTACAATATTTTTTGACTGCTTCACAGTTTATATCACTCCATACAATTTCGCACAGTACATACACTGTAAAAAATGCAGGGGTCCACAAAATTAATTCATGTTGTCCCAACACAAATCGATTAACTTAACTTTACACTTTTAACAAATTTATGTGTATTGAACATAAAAAATTAAGTTCTCCCAAAGAAACCTCAAGAATTGTGTTGTTTGAGCTTATTTTAAATTAGTAATTTGAACAAGTAAAAAAAAAAGTTTTTTGAGTGTATAGATGCCAGATGGATAGAAAGCATGCCAGAGAACTTACTTTACTGTCACAAAATGTAATCATTTAGAGAGTTTTTTTTTTTTTTACATTAGTTTAGTTGTTTAGATTCAAACATCATTTATATTATTTATATTCTTTTTATCATGATCGTGTGATGATAATGTCTTCAGAATGACTTTAGCGATGTGAGCTACAGGGCGTTAGAGGTGTTCCTCCTTTACATTATTCACAGAGAGCAGTCTTACCTCTGCCAGTTATTCTAGAATCTACACTGGCTCTGATGTCACTATGGTGGGTAAACTAGATAATTAGCTGTGGATATATCTAATGGCCAAATCTTTGCTTTTATTAAATGTATCATTTGTTCATGCACAGATAGTCCTTAGGACAAAGGACATACATTTTTATGTAATTTTAATGCTGTTGTTATGAACAAAGCAAGGCAAAAACAAGACAATGAATAGAAGAAAAGGAAAATGCTAAAAAATGAGTGTGTGAGGAGGATACTATACTAATTGCTATACAAGTAAACTTGATGGTTATTACATTGCCAAATTAATACAAACTGATAAAATAAACCATTGAGTATATAGTTAAGAAAATACAAAAATAAATGATAAAATATTTCAGAAATCTACAAAAGTAGTGAAACTAAACTGGCGTGCATGTCCGAAATCCATTGTTAACCAACAAAGGTCGCAAATTGCATCATTACAAACATAATTCATTAAATTGCTGTTTCCCAAATCTGTCGTTCCATGAACATTCAAAAACATCTAGAGCTGACGTTAAAAGCATAGTTCCTGTCTGTGTTCTATTCCCAGTCATCCCCTCTATGCCCTATTGCTTTAAAACGTTCCAACATTTAAACTTGGAATGATTAAAAACAACATTAAAATCATCTCTCATAATTTGCTTTCAAAGTATTTTTTACACTTCAGTTTTAGCAATCTTCATATTAACAAATGCTCTCCCTTTGCAATGCACTTTGAAAACATTTATGTCATTATGAACGCATCCATGGCTCATGACGAAAGTTATTGCTGATCTATTATTTCATTCATTCATTCATTTTCTTTTCGGCTTGGTCCCTTTATTAATCCAGGGTCGACACAGTGGAATGAACCGCCAACTTATCCAGCATGTTTTTACACAGTGGATGCCCTTCCAGCCGCAACCCATCTCTGGGAAACATCCACACACACTCATTCAAACTCATACACTACAGACAATTTAGAATACCCAATTCACCTGTACTGCATGTCTTTGGACTGTGGGGGAAACCAGAGCACCCGGAGGAAACCGGAGCACCCAGGGAAACCTACGCGAATGCAGGGAGAACATGCAAACTTGCAAACTGACCCAACCGAGGCTTAAACCAGCAACCTTCTTGATATATTATTTAAAAGCAGAATTTACGTAACGTCTCCAAAACTTGTGAAAACTAAAATATATAGCATACGTTAATGGTTTTAATTTATAGTAGGTTATTTATTAAGAAATGTATCTGTACTGTAGGCCTATATGACATTGGCCTGTTGATTAGAACATTTCTGTAGTGGTTTGAATGTGTGAAATTGTAAAAGTATTTTTTTTTAATTTACAAAATTAATAATAATTTTATATCCTACTTAATTAAAATAGTAATAATATATATATA
>CAIGQZ010032649.1:7521136-7543490 GCA_903798205.1 Danio tinwini | reverse complement strand
TAATAATAATAATAATAATTATTATTATTATTATTAAGTAGGATTTTTCTACATTTCTTAATAGCCTACTGTAAATTACAACCAGTATCCTATGGATTTATGTGTTTTATATATGAGATTATAATATAATATGGCATGTTCTCTATAATATTTGTAAAGAAAACATTGGCCCCATATGTGCCTTTTACATATATTTCCATTAATATGGAAAACTAGTACATGTTTTTACTAAAACTAGTAGTGTTTTTTTTATGTGTGCATGTAAAACAATAATTTGCACAAAAAAGTATGTGTTTTTTCTCTAAAGAAGTTGTTACTTCATCCTGTTTAGAGCATCATTATGGACGTTTTACGTTATAATGAACATGGTTCACACGATGGATCTGCGACAAAGCAACTATGGCTTTAGAAAACACTCGTCACTACATCGTTCTTTTCCCAAACAATGCATCGTACTAGTTCAGCCATGAGTTATGTCGTTGCTTGAGAAACACACTCCAGATAGCTTGTTGCCTGGTTAGTAAACAATTTGACACATATTTACAAAAAACAACTATAATTACTTTCTTAGTACAAGTTTAATTTGTCTTTGAAGAGTTGAGTACTATTAAAATGACCAAAAATCCTATTTCTCATATACACACATTTCCACAGCTGGCGCTCTCTCTAACCCACATTCACACTTATCTTTAGAGTTACACAGAGCTACCTCACAGCTATTGATTCAAGACTTTATGATTTTTATGAAAAATCCATTTTCATTTTTAAATTTCTCTGGGCTAACTAATTAAAATCAGATAGGTGAGATAACAGACATCTAAAGAACAGCCGAGTTGATAACTGTATTTTGAGGTGAATTCTCAGATTTAACTTCATATCACAAGGATCCAGTAATCCATTAAATTTCCCTCAAGACAGTGCATACACACACGCACGCATGCACACACGCACGCATGCACACACACAGACACACACACATACACACACCCTCTCATGTACACTCATCTGTTAGCTTAGCCACACAGCTCTCTGATTTAATCAAGCCCCCAAACCAATAAAGGCAAATCAAAGCTGTCTTTTCTAGATTATCAAACTTGTGCTCGTGGCCCATTAAAATTCTCTGTCAGCTCAACTCTAACAGTCTCCAGCCTCTGAGCTGACAGACACTGCTGGTCTGTTTAACTCGCTGCTCAGAGTCAAGCGCATGCTAACTGTTTGACCTTGATCACTCATGTAGGAGATTTTTCTGGAGAATTTCTGAAGTGTGCCTTTTGTTGATTGCCACTGACTATGAGTAGAAACTAAGAGCACATTTGAGAGAGGAAAAGACATTAAAGTTGGCATAAAATGCAATTTCATCTCATCTATTTTTTAAATGCATGTTATTGATCATATTGTGAATGATTCATCCATGCGCATGTTTCATTTTCCCCCCTTAAAGATCTGCTTACATTCAATCAACAACCAATGAACCGAAATTTTTTTTTTTTTTTTTTTTTGAATTTGTTTTACCCTGACATGCATCGTACTGTGGAAGAAAGAATCTTTCTGTTACATTGTGAATTCTTCATCTTGCTGTTCCGTGATGGTGGATAATTTCCATTGACATTAGTTGATTTATATTAACTATTAATATTTTTATCTCCTAAGCATTACACAACACTTTCTGCATATTCAAATTTTAATTAAGACATTTTTTAACATACCTATTGAGCATTTTGCCTTACAGGCAATCAGAGACTGTTGGCTGCTCCCCAAAATGTAGCTGATTTCAGGTTTTACAATCCTTGTGGGAACATTTGGTTCTCATAAAGAATGCTAAACGTGATCCACACACACAGACATCAGGACTGGAGAAAGGAAAACTGTAGCATGGCTATGGGTGATTTAGAGTAATTGTTGTAACATTATTCAATAATTACCTGCTAATTTTTACATAATAAACAGATTTGTTTTGTTAATTTATTTTATTTGTCAGTTTGTTTTTAATTATATTTTAGGACAGAAAACCTAGGTCTGAAAAAGTGAATGATTATTAAAATGGCATTATCAAATTAAAAACACAAATAAATTAAATAATTTGCTATTATATGTCAGATAAGCAAACGCTCAAATAAAATATTTTTGTTGCTTGTTCAAACTACTTGTTTGAAATGAGCTGAAACATCATAATTACTGTTATTTCTTTGGACAGTTTATTTGTATTATGTGAAAATCCACTTAAATTTGTCAAAATTACGTTAACTTAATTGTTTTGTGCTAGAACATCACAAATAATTATGTTAGGAATTAAGCTCCACAAGAGGAAACTCTGTTCCAGGCAAGTTAAATTCACAAGGTAATTCAAATGAAAATAATTTGACTGGTTAAAAAAAGAATTAGCTTGTTTTACTTGCCTAAAATAGGTTTAAGCTACAAAATTCAAATAAGTTGTAATAACTCAATTCATAAAGTTAAAAAAATTCAATAACTTTTGAATTACAAAATAATTCAATTTTTTTATGGAAAGTTTTTTCGTAATTTAATAGTTCACTCAACATTTTTTTCAAGAATCTTTTTTTTTTGGAGCATACATTATTAAGTAGAAAGTAGATATATTTTGTCATACTGCACTACATTAAAATATTTTTTTTCTCTTGTTCAAACTACTTATTTAAAATAAGCTCAAACAACACAATTCTTAAGATTTGATTGGGACAACTTAATTTTGAAATGTTCAGTCCACATACATTTGTTAAAAGTGTTAAGTTAATCGATTTGTGTTAGGACATCATGAATGAATTGGGTGGAACCCTGCATTTTTTTTACAGTGTACATTTCTACTGTACTTGTTGGAAAAATTCTAATACTGAAAATGTAATTGGTTCCTTCCTAAAATATTGATATTTCTAGTGCTCAGATGGATAACAAACTGAAACCCATTCAAATTTCACTGTAAAGTGAAACCCCTCTTTATAGATAAAGATGAAATTATATTGGAAACTGGGGGAAAATAAACAACAGAGATAATAATTATACTGATAAATGAATCCGTAGTACATTATGAAACAGACTATTGTTTTCAAAAGAGCTTTGTTAAAACTTAATTTCAGTCACATTTTAATGCAAACAGCATTTGCATAAAAAACTATTAGCTAAACTGCTCAAGCCATGGTGCATAACCTAAATTATAATTTAGCTGGTGGTTATGTTTTTAGACAGAAACAGTACTTGTTTGTGACTTCCAGCAGGGGCACTTTACGCTCTGTTGTTTATCACTCACTCCACTATTCATATCACAGTGCAGGATTTCTAATATTCAAACTGCCAAATGAATGAATGATGAAACACAACAACACAGATGGACAGCTCATGAGAACACAAACTCATATACTGTAGCATATAATGGCAGCTGCAATGTTTTAGAAATGCCAATTTGAATATGTGAAGATAAGAATTTACCTCAAAAGAAGATTTAAAGCCAATCCTGAGGTAAATTCTACATTTGTCATATACATTACAAAATGTAGTTTAATAAATAAATAATTTATTTGATTTAACATAGAATCTAACATAAATAAAATGTAAGGTAATTAGACTGATATATTAAAAGGTTATGGTTTACCCATAGAAATTCAGTTACCAACATTCTTTAAACAAAATAAAGTGTTTAATGAGACATTTAATGTAAATGTATTCAGAAATTAAATAAATAGCTGTCACTATGAATGGGCAATTGGATAATTTGTTTTATCGATTTGTTCAAAATGCAGATTTATTAAGAATGAATCAACATTGTTTTTTTAATTAGAGATGAAATCTTGTTGTTGCTAATACAATATCTGATGGCCAAACTGACAACAAAAGACAACATTGTGTCAAAAATTTACCTACTTTCTGAGCTGTTGTACTAAATATTTAATGTAACGTATTGTGTATTTACATACTGCATGTATTGTGTATGGCCATACACCCAAAGTGCTTAACAATCATGAGAGGGGTCTCTCCACAAAAGTGTGCAGCATCCACTTGGATGATGCGACGGCAGCCTTAGGACAATGGCGCCAGTGCGCTTACCACACAGGCTATAGGTGGAGTGGAGAGACAGGGATCGAGCCTAATCGGTGGATGGGGATGATTGGGAGGCCATGATAGGTAAGGGCTGATGGAGGGAATTTGGCCAGGACACCGGGGTTACACCATCCAGGTACTGACCAGGCTCAGCTCTGTCTTAGCTTCAGTGAGTAACCAGTCTTGGGCTGCAGGGTGATATTGTTGTGGCTAAATATCACATTTGCACAAAGTGGTATGTGACAATAAATGTGTTACTCACGTCAGATCTGCATATGATATAAATATGAGCAATAACATCTTGAACTTTGGAGACATATAACCAGTGGTGGATTTAGGCATGGGCAATATGTGCGATCGCCCAAGGCGGCATCTTGCTGGGGGCGGCACGGGGAGACAGTGCAAAAGAAAAAAAAAAAAACTTGCCCTGGTAAAAATCATGTGTCCCAGTAAGCTTTGAGATAAAATTTACTTTATGCAAGTGTATTAATCCCAAGAGTGGTAATCCAGGAATAAAGACGTTTGAGGCCATTCGCATTTGACATCTTTTGTAAACACAAAATTGTTTTTTTCTATGTGCGACAGAAACAACACTGGTGAAAGCAAACTGACGCATGCACACAGAGAACCATTCCAACCACCCATGTTACTTTATGACACAAGACGTGTCAGCACAAAGCGACTTTTGGTACCTGACAAAACTGAAGTTTACATAATATGGTCTCATTTTGACTAAGCAGCAATGAAACAGAAAGTAGGGATAAAGAGTCAGGGAGGTAAGACTACAATAATTCTCGGCCTTGAGTCGAGTCTATGATGAACAAATAATTCTATAAAACATATTTTTTCGTATTTTTTAGAACTGTCAAAATTATTATTCATGCAAAACATTTCTCAGGTGATCATAGCATATCACTCCAGTTTTGTCTTTTATTTAGGATTGATTTCTGTTGTTTATTTAGAATTATAATTGTATAATAAAAATAATAATAACGATAATAATTTTATTTATAATATAATTTTTTTTTTAATAATTCCAATTCTGGTTTTATCCATATTTTACCCAAAGTTAGGGTAAAACAGCAAAATTTTTTTAGAATGTATATGTTTAATGGTACTTTTTTATATTAACTATTTAATAAGCTTAAAGAGGGGGGTGGTGGGGGAAGGGGGGGGGGGGGGGGCATGTACTGTATGTGGTGGTTCGCCCAGGGTGCCATTCAAGCTAGAACCACCACTGCATATAACTACATTCTATAGGGTATATCATGAAGTGAGTTATTGTCCTGCATAATATTTGTAAATCCTCATTTATACAAAGTGTAATTGTGAGAGAGAGACAAATAACTGTCCAAATTACATGACAAAAGCTTGAGTAGCACTGCACAACACAATTGATGGGTAGTTTACTTGCGTGACTACTTATTTAGTTTTTCAGTGGGTTGTGCAGATACCCTTACTAAAGGTTCAGCTGTAGTGCTTGGCTTCCAAAAAGCTTTTAACTAAATAAAACAGGTAGTGTGACAATGAGGAATGCCAATGATCAGTCCCTTGTGTGCCAGCATACAGAAAGAGTCTTAGAAATTTTCCTGGAAGCTCCATTTTATAGACAGAGGAAGACAAACAGGGAGCAATAAGGAGGAGAAAAAGTAGGTGATGCGGAAATGGAATAAACCGGACATGCTCTCAGGTCGCTTATATCAATTTACGGTATGCATGTCATTCTGTAGTACATGAAGGGTAAATATATGTGTCAGAGTATTACATTTTGCTGAAAAAGTTTGTTGAGTGTGGTATTAGAGTGCTGCTTCACAGAAAAAAGGAGGCAAATAAATGCAGGAGTGTTGGTGAGAGATAACTAAATGTGAGCACACACACTCGCTCTTCTACTCTTCACATTCAGGTGTAGGTTTCAATGATTCTGTCAAAATCATAAGAGGCACTTCTCTATTTGAGGAACAACTGAAGTCTCAAAGCACCTGTAAAGCACGCATAATTAGAGTTCATTTTCTGACACATGACTCGCTGTCGGCCTAATGGTTCCTTAGGTGAGTGAGTTTTTCGCTGGATATGATAATGTGTGGATGATGATTTTGTTCAGTGATTGCGTATGGGTGAGGGGTAGTTTTTCTCACCAATGCAAAGTCTTTATTTAGGATCATTTGTTCCATCAGAGAGGATTCATTGTGGAAGAGATGAGGCTGCATATGACTCCACATATGAGGAAACCACCAGAATTCGTTAACATATTTCAGCAACAGATCATCTCCATCATCTTCCTCCTGCGTACCTGCACAAACAAACAGTAGCTTAATAACAACTACTAGATTATAAGGCCTGAGGACACTTTAAATTGTAAACATTGTTTTCGATGGGGGTACGCACACTGGTGCCACCATTTGGCATCTGTTTGTATTCCTTTGAAGATGCAGCGCAGCACAGCGCATCTGGTGTGCAACCCCTTCAAAAATTAGCCATTTCTAAATTCCCATAAATTCCAGTACAATTAACAGTACACTTTCAGTCCACTTTTATAGTTTTTTTGTTTGTTTGTCGATTAATCGTATCCAATATTAATGCTCAAATGTTTTTATTCTCTATGGAATTATTTGGTTAAAATGTGATGACAATTTTTTTTACACATCATAATACATTTAATACCATTATAATACCATTATTATAATTTTTATAATACATAAGACACAACATAAATGCATCTAAAACATACTTTTTGATAAGATTATTATTTTCTTGACTACAAAACATATTGACAGACACAATCTCATGGTCTTTTTCAGGACTATTATCATTAATTATTTTCACACACATACATACACATATATATGAGCAATTCCATGCAAATGTCAACCTTGCCATGAAAAGAATTAAGTTTTCACCAAAATACAGAAACCAATTCAAGTTTTTTTTGTGTAGGCTTGTATTTTACAGTACTTTAGAAATACTCAAAAATGTATCAGTCAATGTTTTCAAACTATTATAATTTAATTTACCAAAGTCACACAAGTGGCAATTTCACATCTGGCAATTTCACACCCACAGGGTATTTTTAAGGCTTGATTGTGTTTATAAGATGCAAAGCAATGTGTGCTCATACTTTATTGGTAGAAAATCACATAATTTTTTCATATATCTTACTTTGATTATATACAGCTACTGAGCTAACATAAAAACATATTTCCTAGTTCCTCTGAAAAGCCCGCCCTCAAGAGGATCTGATTGGTCAGCTAACATAATGTGCTGTGATTCGCAGATAGGCTCCACGTCACCATGTCACTCCCCTACAAGCTCCCCATATGCTTTTGCACTGTGTAAATAGTGGCTGAATCAGACACAGAGCTGAACCTCACGCCTGTTCTCTAAAATAAAATCTGACAAGTGTCTATCACATAGATTCAGAATAAGCATGTGTAAGTAATATGAAACATTCACATATCTTTTGCGAGTTTGTTATTTGAGATGTAGAAATCACGGAAATCGGTTGCATAGAGAGACACTGGAAGCGGCCGCAAGATAAACACTGCGCGCTGCTGAAAATTGTGTGTGTTTATAGCGAGCAGTTTAACTGCTAAATATGAATTTGTAGCTAAATTGTTAACGGTGGCAAACAGCAATTTCTGTTGTTTAGATTTTTGTTTATGTCCTCGTACAACATACCAATACCGCTAGAAACTGTGCATGTAATTGATCAATTTTAACAAATAAAAATACTAACAGGTTGTGGCTCATAATCCACAGCTTCATCGGTTAGAGGAGTTTTTAGCCAAATCCAACACCGAACTCAGAGAGATTCTGGAAGTTCTCCTTTGTCAAATGCTAGCTATATATATATATATATATATATATTATAATTCTGTGGAACATACTTAAGATTAAATTCTAAGCACTTTTCTCTTTGTGTAGTGTCCTTTAGAAGCCTAAATACAGACACAGAAGAAGCTCTGTGGAAATAGCAGCGTTTGGATGGCATTTTAGCTTTCTCTGCTATAACATTACAGCGCCTCTGGCCACGCACCGTTGCTGCGCAGGGTGTGTGCGCGTACGGTCAATGCACGTTACCTGAAGCGTTTATGATCTCATTAACCCAGATGTATTTTTTTGTAGTCCCCAAACTTTGTTCGATGTAGGTTTTGCTATTGTAAAAGCCAATGTCTCCTTTTGCATTGAACTTTGATTACATTACATTACATTGTTTATGTTACCACAGCTGTATATATATATATATATATATATATATATATATATAAACACACAACAAAATGACCTAAAACTTGAACTAAAATAAAAAAAGCTGATTATGTAAGAATCATAAAACTATGTACAAATAGTAAAATTGTATAGATAATAAAATGATAAAGGTGAAGTTAACTCTCTCTATATTAAGTAGGTGGTTCTAGGCCAGAATAAGCAACAATTAGCAAAACTAATCAGTGTTAATACAGTTATCCACGCATATGAACACACTTCAGAAATAGAATGTATAAACTCTAGCATGATAAACCAGAACAATTTCAGAGTTGCTATGGCAGAGATCTGTTACCATGCCAATCAGAACATTACAGAACGCCTGTTGGCAGGCATTCCTTTTAATTCACACATTAGTTTTCTCTGTATCAAACTTACCTGTATGAAAGAATTTCCCAGAAAATCCCAGGTTAAAGGTGAAGTTGGAGACGTATGACCTCAACATGTTCTGCGTTTCTAGAAGAGCCTAAAAGACAAAAAGATCAAACATTAGATTCACCATCCAGTACTTTTTCATTCATCCATTATATATCAATCAAGTGTGATATACACCTTGATATTGAACTACTCTGAATTAACATTACGCGGTAGTATATGCACGTGTGATTTGTGTGTATGCGTCTAAGGATGTGATCGATCTTTCCAGCATGAGTAATGGCATTTGGGTTTGGCAGGTGCCTCATTGCGGCAGTTCCAATAAAACAGTCTCATATATTTCTAGCCTAAGACACCATGCAAATACAATCAATATCTGTCTGACAACTGACAGCGAGTGTGAGCGTGTGTGTCACTGTTTTGTAGGATATATGGTAATATCGCAGAAGGCAGGAAGGGGCGTGTTGGCTGACTTAGACAGTGTCATCAAGTCATTACTCACAGAGCTCGGGAAGATATGCTAACACACACTCCGGCACATGGCAGACACACACAACCCGGAGAGCAGGTGTAATATATTTGATTTTATCCTCCGCTGAGAGTGTGCCAGTTATCCCTGATGACATTTGGGTAATTAGGAAAGGTGTGCAGTAACGTATTACATTTAGTTATCTGAATTCTAAGTTCACACTGAACAAAAATAGCCACCATTTTTAGTCACTGACAGATTTAGCAAAAAATGATAAGATTAACATATAGCAAAAATCAGAAGCAAAACGATATTTGTTCAATGTGTACAATTTCGCAATTATCATCAAACATGAAAAATTTGGCATGCTAAATATCTGGATCAGTCAGGGATTCAAAAAATTGTGAAATTCTGTTCTGACAGAAAAAAATACAAATAAAATCCATCTGGCGGCTCAATGATTAGCACTGTTGCAAAAAGGTTGCTGGTTCGAGTACCGGCTGGGTCAGTTGGAATTTCTGTGTGGAGTTGGCATGTTTTCTCTGTGTTTGCATGGGTTTCCTCTGGGTTTCCCTTACAGTCCAAAGACATATGGTACAGGTGAATTGAATAAACGAATTGCCTTTAGTGTATGTGTGTGAATGTGAGAGTGTATGGGTGTTTTCCAATACTGGGTTGCAGCTGGAAGGGCATCCGCTGCATAAAACATATGCTGGATAAGTTGGCGGTTCATTCCGCCGTGGCGACCCCTAATTAATAAAGGGACTAAGCCAAAGAAAAATGAATGAATAAATAAATGAATGAATGAAAATCCATCAGTGATGACCTGCAGCCAACAAGAGAGCTAGATACAGGCTAGCAGTGTTGGAGGTAACGCATGTTATGTAATAATATTACGTTTTTTTTAAGTAACGAGTAAAGTAACGCATTGCTTTTAAAAATAAGTAATACTATTTGAGTTACTTAAAAAAAAAAGTTACGCAAGTTTCTTTTTACCTTGCTTAATTGGCTTTTACAAAATATATTGCTGAATAAAAATTACTTTAGGTTGAATCACACACTCAATGAGAGAGCATGCTGTGAGGGAACAGACAGTCGGCTCGCACTCATCATCATCATCAGGTCTCCTTTTTCACAGCAGATGAGACAGTTTGTACTGTTCTACCAACTGAATAGCTCAGGATATTGGTTTATTTCGAGTCAGAGGAGGTATCCAGTATGTTGTACTGAAGATGCAAACCATTTCACGACAACTCTGTTCAATTTAATGAACCGGTTCAACTGGTTCACTTGAAAGATCCTGTTAAAACAAACGATTCATTAGCGAAATCGCCTGTCATTACTACAGACAGTCAGAAACGGAAACAATGGCACCTCCACCTCCAGCTAAACAACAGATGATTGACATCAGATCACGTTCTCCAGGTAAAACAATTAATGTGACTCAGCCTTAAAAAATGGTTATTGCTTTTATTGATGCAGCCACTGTGTAATGTTACTGTAGAAGCGACTACGTTTTGATATATAGTACGATTTTTTTCTCTTTTGGTAAATGACTTACAAATCCGGCCCGCTGTGCCGTTTAATCTGGCCCGCGACTGGATTCCAAAAGGATCAAAAAGGAGGATCAAAAAGAAAATAGTGGTCCACACTAATAAAGCAACTAAAAATAACAACAACTGAGTCTCTTATCAGAATAAACACCATTTATGACTATAAGGCTACAATTCGAAATAAGGACAGACTCAGACAGGTCATGCGGCGTTAAGCATTTATTGTTTCAAACAGGTTTTATCGTAAGTGAAGACCGGGTGGGGTGTAGGTTGAGTGTGCGCGACATGTGCGTTATGAAGAGCAAGGATGGATGCGGTGAAGAGAGGTGCACAACGTATTTGAGGAGCGGGAGGGAGACGCGCGATTTCCGGAATATTATCATTCGTTTGCGGGCATCCGGGAGTCTCTATGCATTTGCGGTAGACTCACAGAACTTCCGGGAGACTTGGAATGTCTGCCTCAGGACTAAAAAAAGGAGGAAACAACTTAAACAACTTAACAACTTAAACAACTTAACTGGCACAATTTAAAATAGCATGGTAAATAAATAACCTGGTACCAGAACAAAACAGTTCACAAATAATGTTCGCACATCAAATGAAATGTTAAGTGGGCTTGAATTCAAATCACAATGCTAAAACGGGCTACTCACAGTGCTTAATCAATAGCTAAAGTTACATTTCCCCCTTGTTGACTTAGCCTAATTGAGTTGAGGCAAAATATATATCACCCCTAGTGGTTGACTGTGGTATAGGTGATGGGAGTCTGAATCAAATGTCTTCAGTTTTGTAATAAAATTGAAAAAGTATAAACATTAAACATAATGTTAAGCCAAAATTAGATTTTTATTTGATTTTCTTCTTGGGGGTCCGGCCCCCAAGGAGACTGTCTAGTAAAACTTTGGCCCTCTGACAAATATAGTTGGAAGACCCTTGCTGTAATGCATTACTTTCAAAAGTAACTCTCCCCAACACTGCAGGCTAGTAGGATGTTTAGGAATTGGGAATTAGGAATTATAGACCTCAATATCAGCAAGCATGGCTTTAGTTCCAGGAAAGGCTCCTCCTCGGTTCTTATAAATTCTTATCGATATCGATGGTGTATGATGTCACTAGTTAAAATAACTTATTTCTCTGGATTTGAACATTCTTTGAAACATTTAGCATAATGTAAGTGCATAAATTAGCAAAATATAAAACACTGTTCTAGTGGTTTTTAAATATTTTTAATGAAAAAAGCATACATATTGTGCCTTTAACAAGCTTTCTTTTAACATTTCTCAAGTTTGTTAATCTTTTTCTAAGCATAGTTTTATTTGTACTTGAGGTAAATTTTTAGCTTCTCTAGCCAATTTCCTTTATATTCTACAAAATTTTACATTCTGCAAACATGCACACATATCTCGGAATTTGGTGCGGTTTTAAGAAAGTAATATATGCAATATAAGAAAGTTAAAAATAAAAAAATCTGATTCTCAGTTTAGAACTGTGTAAAATCTAACATTGCAATATTTTTTATTCTCTGATATATATTGCTATATTTCACTACATAATTGCATTACTATTTGGAAAGATTGTATAATTGAAAAAGTCGATTGGGATGATTTTATAGGGGGATGCATATGCACAGAAAATATAAGAAACATCTACAAGCAGATAAATTAAATAAAGAAAAAGATACAAATTAAATAAACTGCATTTTATTGTTTTCTGAGGAGTTGAACTGTATTCAGGTATACAATAAAAAAAAAAGTACAATAATACTGCATAGTCTTTGGTTTATAAACAATTAAATAAAATCAGTCGCTATTCATTTGTCAACGTTACATATGGTACAGTTTGTTAAGCCTGAATGCTTTCAAAAGCCTCACACAGTCACAGGCCTCAAAAAACATGTGCAAATGATCAATTATAATCCAGAATCAACATTGCATATACTTGCAATGTGAGTATTGCGAATGATCACATTGCGATATCGATACTTAAAGAATATATCGTGCAGCCCTAGTTCAAACTGCTTAATATCTTCTTTTAGAGCGTGAGTAAATGCTAATTTTAGGTAACACTTTATTTTGATGGTCCATTTGAGTATTAGTATACTGTCTACTTAATATCTGTTGATACTACTCCTTCAACAGACATTTAACTGACTATAAGAAACTTTGCAAGTACATATCAACTTACACTAACACAAGCCCCAACCATAACCCCAATTTAACAGTCTACTTATAATCTAATGAGAATAAGTTGGCATGTAGATGCAATGTTACTTAAATTCAACAAACGTACTATCAACATAAAGTGTGACCTATTTTTTTTTTTTTTTAGAAACTGTTTATATTCTCTTTAAGAAATAAAAAAATGCAGATATAATTAACTTTTAATTGATCACTTCACCCTAAACTCACACTACTATTTTGCACGTTGGGTGACCTAGAAGGTGTCATCAAGTCATTACTCACAGAGCTCTGGAAGATATGCAGCCACACACCCAGGAGAGCAGCTGTAATATATTTGATTTTATCCTCTGCAGAGAGTGTGCCAGTTATCCTTGATGACATTTGGGTAATTAATTCCATTTACATTTGACTAAACAACAGCAACCAAATCAGCACAGGTACTCACATCCCTGTAATCAAATTGACTTGCCCACGCGAGGGAGTCTATGTGCGGTTTGCATCTTAACCTAATAAAGTGGCATTTTGATGGAGCGCTCATTCATTTAAAATGATCTGGCCTCACGAGCGACTGTCATTTAATTCAATGTTCATGTCGTAATGTGATATTACAAAAACTGAGGCTTTGATGAGACACCATTCTGAATATTGAGTGGAGTGCGTTACGTGACTTATGGGAAGTGCGGCCTGATGTTCGATGGATCATGGCTTAGTATGCAGGAAGAAAAGAAATTTAGAGTGAGTCACATGAGTCCTTGACATGAATACGGCCTGCTTTCATATTATAGCAAAAAATAATATGTGGAATGGGTCAGAATGCATAGTATGAATTTGACATGTACCAAGTTGAGCATTTGAAGATTAAATCCAGTTGACAGTCTAAAATCCCATGAGACCACAGGATAGGATTTGTGAAAGGCAGTGAAGTGACAACTGACACTGGTAGGTACTAATTTCTAAACCCCACTGAATCTGTGTGCAGAATTCTGCAGATTTTCCGCAGATTTCTAGCCCGTCATTAATTCTGTTTATATACTTGAGTAAATGTGTTTAAATCTATATATTTTTCAGTTTTTAAATTAATTACAGTAATATGATTGACTAATATGAAAATGTTCATCTGATTTATGTTCAATGCAGTTTGTACAGAAATATTTTCTGTCTTTTTAGTATTATATGAGAGACTTGCTTTGTTTATTAAATAAAGTGAATCTAATTGGATTTGCATTTTAAACATTAAATTAAAGTTAAAAAGATATTATTTTTTATTTCAAATATTAAGGTTTTAGTTATGATACTCCCTAAATAATTCAGCAGAAATCCGCAGATTTTCACCAAAATTCTCTGCAGAAATAGCAAAAAACGTCTGCAGATTCTGTCTGGCACTGCTAATTTCCGTTGTACACTGTAAAAAAAAAATATGTTAATTAACAGTTCCCATATTTTGTGATTCACAAGTGTTTTACGTTCATTAATGATTGTCAATTGCATTATGGGACCTTTATCTCTGCTCTGTTGACTTTTGATGTTTAAGACTCCACTCTAGAGTCTAGCAAAGGGATTTCTATTAAAATTTTAGTAGCTTGAAATAATATAATGCATAGGAAATAATATAAAGAGAATCAAGTCTGTAAAATAACTGAAAATGAACTGGCAGTTTATTACAAGGTTCTTGTGCCATAATATACAACACCAATCCAGACAATATATCACTTTAAAGGTGCTGTATGTCAGTTTTTGACTCTTCTAAAGCATAAAAATGCCATAATGTTGGCGCCAATAGCCTAGTGGTTAGTGCGTCGACATATAGCACCAAGATGCTCGCGGCGACCTGAGTTCGATTCCCGGCTCAAGGACCTTTGCTGATCCTTCCCCTCTCTCTGCTCCTCATACTTTCCTGTCTGTTAATCTCCACTGTCCTGTCAATAAAGGTGAAAACCCCTAAAAAATACTTATAAAAAAAAGCCATACTACAGTATGTGTGCAGGTATTTAAGAAACATGCTAAGTGAACATTCTTGTTTATCTGAAAAACAATGCTGAAGTCAGATATTCTGCTTTGAAAATGTGTTACGTGCCAGAACGTCTGACTTTGTTTAGGTCATTTAATCCATCTCAAAATTTGTGTCCATGACCAAAATGTAACCTCCGATGGACAGTAGCAGACTCCAAAATAAGACGCAGATTCAGAGTTCCACATGAGGTGGTTATTAATTAGCAAATAATATAAATATTTAGGTTACATTGTAACTGCGTGTCCTAACAACATGCTATGTGAAAAAATTTGCAGTTATAAGCATTTGGGCAGACGAAACACGTCAGAAATTTAAATGCACTTACTGCACTCCAACGAAATGGTAATGTTCATAATCTAAGTAATACATATTAAACCTCTTTAACATTACTAAATGTACATGCTGAATATATGTTGGCTTGCACCAGTTCCATTTCAGTTTCAGTTCCAGATCTGAGTGAACTATCTGCTGCTGCTGCTTTCAGTAGTATGGCAATAAATGTCATGTAAAATAGCATTCAAACTCACAATTTTAACATTTAACAATGAATAAAGCACATGAGGTGTACCTGAGGTGATCGTTGTCAGTTTTCTGTTGTTCAGCTGCAAGAAATAAAAGCCATTTCTAGTATATCCATTCGAGGAGTTGGTTAGGACAAAAACTAATTTTAAAGGGCCATGAAATCCCCCGTCTTAGCAGGGTTTTCACACCTCTAGTTTGGAAAAAGTCAGCAAAGTGGGCGTGTCCAGCTCTGTTAAGGTGGGAGTGTCGAGGGAGGGAAAGAGGGAAGGATTTGCAAATATGGGCGTTTCCATTTGGGCACGCGCAGATTTTTCACAGAGGCGAGGTTAGCAGTGTTGCCAGATTGGGCGATTTCCCGTCCATTTGGGCGGTTTTAAATACGATTGTGCGGGTAAAAAAATCAGCTACATCTGGCAACACTGGAGGCAAAACAAACACACAGACGCAGGGGAGAAAGACAGTGATTGTGTTTACATTGACATTAGTAATCAAATTATTTCCAACTGCAGTTTGGCACTTTCACTTTTTATTCAGGAACATTTCCTGCATGTCCCAAGTGACAAACGAGAGAAACTGCTGGAGAGTGTAGTTTTAATGGAATGTTTGATACCGCACAGTGTATGGAAGAAAAAATCCTCTGCATTTCTCGGAAACTTAAATGCACTCGGTAGGTAGTGTCAGAAAGCCGTGTGTGTGTATAAACTATCCTGTCACAAAATACGGCGAAAATTCTACACGACAGTAGTTTGATTGTAATGTTTACATGTTTACATTCAGAAAGGCATGTACAGCACATCTTTTAGTCTATAATATTGTACTATAATATTGCAGTGATATTAACATACTGTAAACTTAGTAACTAAATCATTTTGACTATGGTATGTCTTTAAAAACTGAAAGAGCACTGCTTAAGATACAAACTAACATTGCCATCTGAATAAACAAACAAAGGGCACTGCTCTCACACACAAACTTACCAAATCTGTAGACACAGGACAATATATAATACTATATAGTCAGTTATAACTATACAAACTGAAGCCGTGTCTTTTTTAAAAGGAGACGAGCGGCAAATACGGATTTCATCATTTCCAGACATGAAAAGCTCTCAGGTAAAAATGTTCCTTACAAACGTATTTCTGTCATGCGTCGTGTGCACTGTAATCCACACGTGAGTCCAGCTGCGCTCTCATAGAGGGAAAATGAAAACAAAACCTTTGTTGCAGCACATAAATAAACGTAGCACATTCATAAACACAACACTGCCGACCCATGTCTCCAAATTCTCGTTCTTTCATTTGTTTGGCAACACAACATGGTGCCTCTCTGTTGTCTGAACACTGTAAACAAAACTGAAACAGTTTTCGAAGCTTTCATGCATATTAATAAAGTTGCACCGCATACACAATAGAGCGCACTGATTGGTTTGAACCAAGTCTTTCTCATGAATCAATGCTGCACCCTCAGAGACGTCACAATGTACTCGCAGGTACAGACATCCACTCTCCACGCTGCACTACAGGCAAGTATCTAATCGCCGTGACGCAGCTTCAAAAATTTGTTTCAAACCGGAAGAAGGAATTTGCTCAAAATGACGCAAAAACAAGCAATTTTCACTTTTTATTTCAATATTTGTGTCCTAATAGTGTTTATAGCAGTGTGGGACACATATATGACTGTCAACAGCTCAAAAAATGTGTCTTGGTGTTTTGTGACCCTTTAATATGGAAAATATTCCTTCTATTGTGTGCCATTGCTTTTATTTAGAGCACGACTCAAGTCAGCCTTTAAGCTTGACAGTCAGGCACACTGTTTGGTGTCATCAATCTGGCAACCTGCGCTTGCATTTGTTTTGAATCAGGAATGCAATACCAACACTGTCTAAACTACATAAAATGCTAATAAAAGAAAATTGTTCGACCTCTACTAGGTAATAAATTGCTGGAAGAAAAATTAAGGTCCCATAATGCAGTTCAAAAGCATAATAAATGGGGGAAAATTTTAAATAAAAACATGAATCACAAAATACGGAAAACTGCTTATTTACGAATATTTTTAACAGTGCTACTCACAATCATACTTTATAGAACATACTTTCTTAACTGTCAAAACAAATGCACCTAGTAAACTGTAATGCGATTATTCATGTAGCAATGGTAACGATGGTTTTTTTCATCTGAACACTCCAACAACGATGACTTGACACACACGCAGGTTGCCAGATTGATGGTCAATCCTTATACTGTAAGCTACTTAGCAAATGTTTATTCAAAGACTATAGAATACACAAGTCATGTCACTCGTATAGTTTTGAATGGGGAAAAGTGTAACGGTCAACATGACGAATAAAACCCCGCCTACTAGTACACGAGCCAATCATCGATCGCTTTAGACTGGCTTTCTCCGGCGAATAATCACTGACCAGATGTGTGCTTTTTTATGACAGTTTATTGGTCAACAAATGCACTGGAATCTCAGTGAATACTTGCTTCCCAGGCATATCCACATAAAGCTTGAAATCTGTGCTTTTAAATGAACCCACTACACAACACTGGTTTTGTAATCTGTATGAAACCAACACAAGGTACAATCTGTCCTGTCAAATGTACATCACATGACAGCAGCACAAACAAAGAGTTGCTTTCATGAGTAGATTCGCCATCAAGACCAAGTTGTGAATTACTTCTGGAGACCAGCGGATCATCCAGCAGATGATAATGTGTAAGCGGCCGATCACACCGAATGCACTTTTTGCATTGAGAGGTGCCTTTTTTGAATGATTTACTAACGGCCACAAGCATTGTGCGCGATGTTTATGCGCCCTTGGAGCCTCACATTTTAACCGCCTGCTGCGACTCACGTTTTTGCCATTGCGCGCCGTGCACTCGCAGTTGAAAAAAAGTAAACTCTAATTGGAAAAAGCACGTTACATCAGTCATGTCTGTTTCATTATCCAATCAAATGAAAGCAGAGGCGGGGCTTCAGTTGAGGCACCTGCAGAGTTTTTGTTGTTAAGACAACTACAGAGACTTTTGAAGATGGAGGAGAGACTTGTGGTTGCTGTTTTAAGTTATCCAGTGCTGTATGACTCACAAATATTACTATAATATTAAACATTACAATTAGTATAACAATATCAACAGGAACACTCGCACACAATACGCAGCTGATTCGGTCGTTACTTAGCGACATAAAAAGCGCACTGTAGTTCTTTTTTTCTTCTCAACAAAAAAGGCAGTGAGGTGCGCCTCGCGTTTTTAGAATGGAAAAAAACGAATTCGGTGTGATCAGCCCCTAACACTGCCATAAATGAGGTTGGTGTTGTGATCTTGTTTATTTCAAGTGTAGCTTGGGCACCCTGAAAAAAAAAAAAAGCCAATTTTGTTTAATTCAAATGTTTAGAAACTAATCTTACGGAACAGTTGTTGTTTAAATTTATGGGTGATTCTAAATTTGTAATGCAATTGTAAGAATGGCAAACAGTTTTAGAGAATTTCATGTTTTCCCATTCAGACAATATGTTCAAGCATACTGCCCGAGAGGCGTTTCAAAGATGGTCGTAAGTGAAATGACTTGCCTTAAAGAGACTTTGATTTATCTTTGTAATATTTGTGTTATTTGATGATTAAAAAGCACATCATGTGGATTTTTATAACTCTGAATCTGTCTCTCATTTTGAAGGCGGTTACGGTTTTCTGGAGATTCAATCCAGCCACACATGCATTCATTGAGGCAGCATTCGAGACCAAAATTAAATAAGCTGTATTTTCCGCCAAGGCAACTTGGGGTGCCTTGGAATAATAATTGGGTAAACTGACAGTGGGCGAAGTTACTCAGACCAAAACAAAGACAGACATTCTAACATGGAACATTTAGCATTGTTTTTTTCAGAATACAAGTAACTTGGCATGTTTCTCAAATACCTGCAAACATAATCTGGTATTTTTAAGCTTTAGAAATGTCAAAACTTAGAAATTGCGTATATAGAACTGACTTACCTCCAAGCAGAAGCAACTTTAGCAAGACAATCAAATTTTAAAGCAATTATAAATCCATTCATTTTGGGCTTTCTTTCATAGTCTCCTAGTCTTATTTTATGCACTGCTAATGGATGCCTTAAAAAGTAACTCCATTCACTTTTTACTCTATGCTTTCCTTAAATAGCAGACAACAAACGTTACCTCATCTTACCCTGCTCTCCCCTACATATAAAAACAAGAGTAAAATGTAGATGGGATGCAGTCTGTTGCAGGAGCGAGAGGCTAGAGTGCAAATAAAAAAAGAGAGAAGGGAACACATTTAATATTGATGTGGGAATCTGGGATGTTGGGAATCTGACATCACAAGATAACAACATCAAACCTGAGTGCCGAAAAGATGGGAGGGGAATGACAGGACGAGAGGAGAGATTGAACCTGAAATGGATGACAGAAGCAAAAGAGAGACAGAGCTATTCTAGGATATTTTTACAGACGCAAAGTTCCCCATTCTCTCAGCAAGCTGTGACACATGCAGGTACACGCATAAATCGCAAATCTCTTCCAAAACGCACATCGAAAATAGCAACACAAGCCATAAGCATGTTGGAAAAGTTGTCTACAAAATTTCCTCGGTTCATTTCTAAAGCCTGCACTCACGTCCTCTGTCAGGGTCCTCTTGATTAAAATGCAACAAACTGAGCTAAATTAATTATTTAACGGTTCGGTTTTAAACAGCTCTGTCTTAAATCGATTCCTTACATTTACTGAGCACACTTCAAAAGAGTGTGCATGAATCATTAATGCATTAATAAGCCAAAGAAGCAGCTTTATAATGGCATCATAGTTCTGATGCTTCCCATCAGCTTGAAGATTAGGCGTTTGCTGTCATAAGAGCCTAAAATCGTGTACTTGAAAGAATCTTTGTTTTACTATCATTTATTATCACCAAAACCTTTATCTGCATTTTTAAGGATTAGTTCACGTAAATGAAATTTCAACCCCAATATTTTAGCAGTTCTCCCTGATAGTATATTCTGGTCATTTCTGGTTTGGAGGTTACTGTCAATTTTTGAACTGGATTTTAATAAGCCATTTTTTTATATAATACAGTCATTATTTAAGTCTTAGTTAATGGTTATCACTAAAAATGTTCACAAGTTTTACACATGCTGTGAATTACATAAGGATTGGTGAGGTTGGTCTGGTTGTAATGAAAGTATAAAGCCATAAATGAATTGAAATGAAAAATTAAAAAAGCATATATGCTTAGCAGTCTTGGTTTGAAAAGCTCATGAAACTTTATGTAACTAATAAATTATATATTGTAATTTCATCCACCCCTATCATGAGTCATAATGTTGACATTGCCTGAGCTCTCTAATACTGTATATAAATGCACATTAACTAAACTAGAGGTGGGCGGCATGGGCCAAAATTGTATTACAAGGTATGAGTAATTTTTATTTCCCAGTAACAATGTAGTTCATCATATAGTTATTTAAATAGGTAGTAATTCCAGAAAATTGACAAAAATGGTTATAATAAATAAACTTAAATCCTTCAGAAATGAAAATGTAATTTGAACATTTTTAAATAAATTATTGACACACAATATTGGATTTTTGCCGAACACCTGCAAAAACCAAACTCCTTTTGGCTTAGCTGATGCCAAAATCTTTTCTGCTTGTGTTTTTAGAAGTGTTAATTAACAAGTTAATTTAGAGTCAGGTTTGAGATTTTTACTCCTCATAATTAAAAGCTTGTCACAAAGAATTAAAATCAGACTTGTGATTTTATGACCCAAACTGATACTTTGGTTCTAGATAGAACTAAATTTTTATTTTTTTTATTTTATTAGTGTAACACAGCAGCCCCTGTGTAAATTTTTTTATGAGGCACTATGACCCAGCGGGAGGCTCCTTAGGAGCAATATTGTATAGCAAAAAGTAATAATAGAGAACATACTGAATTAAGCTTTATATTATTGATGTCACAGTCAATAAGTTAGGCCTTTTTTATATATTTTGACCAATAAATAAAACAACATTAAGCTTTTTCTGACATAATTCATGCTATTTGTTTGGGGTGTGACAAAACGCTTACTTTACGAGACAAGATGAGACATAAGATTGGGTTCACAAGAACGAGACGAGATGAGACAAGACGAGATTTTTATACTATTTTTAGGAATCTTTAATGATAAAATATATAAATAGAAAATAGTATTTTATTCAACTGACAAAAAAATCACAAAATGCTAAACTATTTAGGTGTTTTTTTTAATCAACTTGTAACAAATGTTATTTTACTTCGATTTTAATGAATTATATAGTGTAAAGGGCATTTTTTATAAAAAATATATATATATAAATGGAATATAGTATTTATATATAATGTTAAAGATTAACAAAATATTTGCTAATATATAAATGGAAAAAAAGACTTTTTTTAACAGAACAAAACAATGCAAAACAATGTAGGTGCTTTTTAAAAATCCATCTGTAATAAATGGTATCAGTTTTAATGAATTATGACTTAAAGGACGCTCAAACACTGCAAAGTATGTTGTTATAAACTCTATTGGCTGGACAAACTCTTAGCTACTGGATAGGAGAGATAGGAGAGATAGGAGAGAGCTGTTTTAATGAAATTTGATACTGCATGTCGAATAAAAAGAAAACGTCCTTTTTTTCCCCGGACAGCATAAATGATGATGATGACGGGTGTGTGTGTCTCCAGGAGTTCTTTGTGTGTGTGCACGCACTAAGATGAGATGTGTGTTTCTGTGGTGCTTTACTGACTTGATAGGTAAAGAGAATAGTGTCAAACAGCCATGTTTGTATGCCTTATCCTGTCATAAAATGCAGATAAAAGTCCTAAACGGCGGTAATAGTTTAATTGTGGACTAGTTTGCTTGGGTGTGTGTAACATAACAGTTTTTTTCACCAGAG
>CAIGQZ010032649.1:7500208-7516136 GCA_903798205.1 Danio tinwini | reverse complement strand
ATCCATCCATCCATCCATCCATCCATCCATCCATCCATCCATCCATCTATCTATCTATCTATCTATCTATCTATCTATCTATCTATCTATCTATCTATCTATCTATCTATCTATATCTTATTTCATCTTCAATCTCTGTTTAATGACTTTCTAAAGTCATAAAGCTGGATGAGGTCTGCTTTTTAGAGGCAGACTTTGTGCATATGTGTGTACATGTGTGTTCAGGCACCAGGGGAACTGGGAAAGGCTCCACATGTAATATTTATTGGACATGAAATCATTGCTTATTCCTAAGGCCATGAAAAAGAGAGCATGTGCATATATATGCCTATTAAAAATGCCCCAGTGTAAACTCAAAGCAGAACATATACTGCTTTTATGTTTGTTAATTAATTTCCATGAAACACTTTGTGCAGTATTTATTTTTGGCATGAAATTGATATTCATACATGCATGTTAAATATTACAAATTTGGGCCATCAAATAAATATAAATAATGTAGGGTTGTGTATGACATTTGGCTGTTTCCTATATGTCCAATAGTGGTCTCACTTAAAAAAGGTTAAATGGGGCTCAGAAAATTCTTGAACTCTAAAAGGTATTTTAAGAATTAAATAAGGTCTCTTCTCACTCCTTCTACACTACCTGACAAAAGTCTTGTCGTCGATCCCAGTTGTAAGAGCAACAAATAACTTGACTTCCAGTTAATCATTTGGAAAAGTGGCAGAAGGTATTTTTCTGATGCATCATCTGTTGTACTGCATCCCAATCATCACAAATACTGCAGAAGACCTATTGAAACCCACATGGACCCAAGATTCTCATAGAAATCAGTCAAGTTTGGTGAAGAAAAAATCATGGTTTGGGGTTACATGGGGGCATGCAAGAGATCTGCAAAGTGGATGGCAACATCAACAGCCTGAGGTATCAAGACATGTGTGCTGCCCATTACATTACAAACCAAAGGACAAGGCAAATTCTTCAGCAGGATAGCGCTCTATCTCATACTTCAGCCTCCACATCAAAGTTCCCGAAAGCAAAGAAGGTCAAGGTGCTCCAGGATTGGCCAGCCCAGTCACCAGACATGACATGAACATTATTGGGTAAGATGAAGGAGGCATTGTAGATGAATGCAAATAATCTTGATGAACTTTATGAGTCCTGCAAAAATGATTTCTTTGCTATTCCAGATGACTTTATTAATAAGTTATTTGAGTCATTGCAGAGCTCCTCTAAGCTCATGGGAGTCATACACAATATAAAAAAAAATTTCCACTGCGCCATAATTTATATTCTATATTGTACATTATTTCTGTTAAGTGCCAAGACGGTTGTCTAAGCGGTTGTTTACAATTTTGGTAAAATAATAATAATCTAGAGGCCTTTGCCTTTCATGTAAGCTTCTTCTAATATCAAATGATCCACTAGAAGTCAAGCTATTATTTGTTGTTCCAAAAACCTGGATAGGTGACAAGACTTTTTTCAGGTAGTGTATTGTCTTTGACATCTTTCCCTCCAAATTATAAGACTTTAAAATATACAACACACAATGATTCATGCAAGTCCTAACTTTCTAACACTGCATCATTTTACACTGCACTCGTTTGACACCAAAATTGAAAAGTGAAAAAAGTGCTACGATTTATGACCCCAGGTAAAATGCAGTACCAAATTACAAGATTAAAATGTTTTTTTTTTTACCTGAGGTTAAAATCAGTGTTTAAAATAATGATAACCTGGGATTAAGCAAAGTGTAAAAGTTCATGGAAAAACATTTCTCAGGAAACACTTGCCTAACAAGAGAAGCAGAAGAAATAGCAGCTAAACATTGTGGGGTATGTTTACATGTGCACTTGCTGACACATGAACATGTCAACAGCAGGACCTTTAACACACCAGCATTAAATGTACAAAACACTGGCAGATTCTTCTTTAGGTAAAATCTGGATTAGAAAGGGCTTTAACCAGAATAAAGGAACAGAAAGGATGAGCATCTACAATAAAAACTTTTTTAAAGCAGACAAAAACAGGGCAAGGGCTAAAGCTGGTAGATGTGTACTGGTATAAAAACAGCAGAGGGGGAAATATAAGGGATATGAAGGCAAAAATAAAGGTGGTGAGGGAAGCAAGATTTGGCAAAAAGAAATAATCCCGCACAAATGCCAAACATATTGTTGTCACAGCAACACTTTTTTTCAGCAACACAGCTTTGTTTCCCATGCTTCTTACCACCCTCTTTCTGTCTCTCTTTCTCTACCCATTTATGTTTCCACTGGCATCTTATCAGAATAGCAAAACTGTAACCTACACAATTAAAGGGATAGTTCACCCAAAACTTAATTTACTCACCCTTTACTTGTTAAACCTGTTTAACGTCTGTTTAATTTTCTGTTAAACATAAAATAAGATATTTTTTGAAGAAAAACCCATAAACACTGACTTCCATTATATATTTTTTTCTACTATTGAAGTCAATGATTAGATTTTCAGCCTTCTTCCAACTATCTTCTTTAGTGTTTGAAAGAAGAAAGAAACTTAAGATTTGGAATCCCTAGTTTGAAGGTGCATAATTTTGAACCCATTTGAAGGTGCATAAATAGTCTTTGTTTTTGTTTACTCCATGCCGTTCTGAGAGCTGAGATGCATATTTTGATTTGCTCAGACACATCAAGGTAAATGCGCAAAGGTCACTTACAGTTACAGACACACGTACACACACTTTAATTTGCTGTTTACTTTAATTTACTCTATATAAAATCTACAGGCCTATCTAAAGGGTTAATGGTTCCAACTGATGATCAACAGTAGAAATTACAAATTTGATCTTTTCCCAACAAGGAAAAAGCACCAACAATCAAAAAATAAATGATTATATGGTGTCATGGTATTGTAATAAAAAAAAGGTTATAATGGAAGTCAATGAGGGGAAAAAATTCCACCAACAGTTTATTTTGGGGGGGGGGGGGGGGTGGCTGATAAAAGGTATAAAGAAACCCAGTGCACAATTACTTTTTATGCTTTTTTTTATGTTTTTTCACCAAATGAGTGATATCATTTATGAGTTTGGCAATTAAAGGGTTAAAATCCTGTAATTTTCTAAGCAGTTTAGTAGTTTTTATTGGCTGAGGTTGATTAACAGATTTATGTGAAGAAATTGAAAAAAACATTTTTTTTTTTATCTGACGCATTCTTACAGCAGTTTAATTCAGTGGATGTTTTCATCCAGAACATAAGAAAATAGTAGTAAATTTGTCAAGACATACTGTTGAGTTCTTTTAAAAATTCAAAACATTTTCTCAAAATATGTGTCAAAATAAAGGCTGATTTATACCGTGGCCGTCGGCGATGTTGACATGAACCTCTCAAAAAAGGTAAAGCGTACGCGTAGCGCAAGCTCTGTGATTGGTCGGCTTGGTATCGCTGACGAGTGTGGGCGGAGGTGAGAGTCGCGCGCCTGATGCAGCGAGTGTTTACAAGTGTGGAGTCCCGTGAAGGAGCTCCGGATGGAGACTGTTGTTTTGTGTTTACATTATGATTAAAGTTGTTGCATGTCCGCCTGTTCCCACCTCAAATTGAGCAAATTGGAGCCACTTGTACATTAAGGAAGTGTTCAGAAAACCAAAACACCAGCGAAGAAACTCGACAGAGAAACATAAACACCTACTGCCAGCTACCGTTTCGGACGTGTATTGCAGAGAAACAAAACAGAAACACCACACAGAAATATAAATGCACGGCTACGCGCAAGGCTTGTGCCATGGGTCACGCCGATCACTTGACGCAGAAGTATAAACCAGGCTTAAGACTTGCCACTAAAAATCATTCTGCTAGCTGAAACACAGAAAAAGTAAAAAAAAACTAAAAAAAAAAAAAACAGAAAAAGTGTAGCTTGTCTGTACCTAATTTAAATCATAGACATATCTTGTCATGTAGCTCACTTAATGTAGCTCATAATGTATCAAGTGTGAGAGGACACACATGTGTGAGTGTGTTGTGTGTTGACGTGAGTATGCGGCTGAAAATGAAGACAGCTGCTTAGCAACCTCCGTAGCCTCCATAATGGAAACACTCATACACACACCAGCTCCATCTTACTCAGAACAGAAATATCATTGGATCAATACTTTCTGAAAATAGTTCTGGTGTGTGAGTTTTTCTTTGGTTGGTCTGTATTTGACCTCCTGAAGCTCCGATTTAACATCGCACTGATGCTTCTGTTTCAATCTGCTCCAGAAGTGTCAGGTTCATGCCAATTTCAAAACACCAAAATCACTGCACACTGTCGACATTACGCAATATCCTTTTAATCTGTCGTGCTTTTAGAATACCAGAGCACACGCTGCACAATCAAGAGGGGATGAAGCCAACACATTACAAAACCTCTGACCTAGAGGTTTTCCTCAACGGCCAGAATCTGTTTACTTTCCAAAATATACAAGAAATTGCTAGTGAACTTGGGACTTGGCTAGAAATGCTGTCTTAGGAGCAGGTGGCTGACCAAGTTGGCATGTGCACTTTTTTTCTCAAGCATTTTTGCCTTTGTTGAGATAGGGTAATTAGACTAAACAGGATAGAAGAAAGGACTAGACTGGCATAGACCACAAGATAAGGCAACCTTTACGCACACATTCTCTCAGATTAAATCTAAATTAATGTCATATTACAGTTGAAAGAGTACTGAAAAATCTTACTCAAGTAAAAGTACCATTACTTACCCAAATAATGTAGAGCAAGAAGAGTAAAAGTATCTGTTTTACTCAAATATTACTCAAAGTATGAGTAAAAAGTAGCTCTTTTAAAAGTATGAGTAGTAAGAAGTGAGTATTATGCTGGGAAAGGTTCATGCGCTTACATGTCATTTGTGCGTGCATGTGTGTGTATTACTAACATCCTGTTGTGCATTAAGTTCTTGTTTAAGGCCATTTCAGTCATCATACAGTCAACATCTGCCATCTTCTCATCAGTGACATGCAATGTAAACAGTCTCTGGGTCATTGTATGTACACTGTAAAATCCAATAAGTTTAGGTAACTCAAACCATTTGAGGAAACCGATTGTAACAAACCATTTAAGTTCAAAAACTAATCCTAATGAGTACTGTGAACTTAATCCATTTGAGTTAATGAAGCAATTTGAGCACAGTAAAACGGGATAGGTATTTAATTAACTTATTAACTTCGACACTGAGTTCAAAACTCTTTTCAAATGAGTAGATTAACTTTCAATAAACTTTAAGTTAATTACACTCATTTCATTTGATAAAGTTGACTGTTGGGTTTTACAGTGTAATTTTAAATAATATGCTTGGTACTTAAAGTAGGGGTGCCCAAACTTATTCCTGAAGGCCCGGTGTTCTGATTTGAGCTCCATTCACAATTTGACAAACTGAAACCATCAAGCTTTAACCAGATATTCTACAAAGTTTCTGGCAAGTGTATTGAAGCAGGTTGAAGCTAAACTCTGCAGGACATTGGCCCTCCAGGACTGAGTTTGGGCACCCCTGGTGTGAAGTATCTTCTTGGACACTTTTTAATGCTTCCAAACATGTTGCATATCTTAATGTAGTTCAGTATGATGGATTTACTTTCTATGTGTGATTTGATTGGACTCGCAGGACAGATTTTTCTAATCCCCATAGACAGGAAATATTAAAGCAGTGACTGCAGGTTGAAGGAAAGTAGTGGAGTAAAAGTACAGATACAGCACTAAAAATGAACTCAAGGGAAAGTAAAAGTACACATTTTTAAAACTACATAGTAAATTACAATTCATGAGAAAAAACTACTCAATTACTGTAATTTGAGTATTTGTAATTAGTTACTTTACGCCACTGCATATTAATAATAGCAAATTCTTCACATATTAAATTTGACCAAGAATTTACCACAAATATTTTTTAAGTCTTTATTGTATGAAAAGTAAAAATAGAAAAAAAAATAAAGAAAAAGAAGCTTTAGAAAGTTTTTTTTCTTTTTACATTTTTTTCTATAACATACTTTGAAACTTTGAGGCTATAATAGCCTTTTTTAAAAAACTGAAGTTGCATCTAAAATGCTATTTAGATCTATTTGCAGACTATATAAATAAATACAAAATGCGGGACACATAACTAATCAGTGATGATGATTGGTGTGTCTGTGAACGTGGTGTACCTGAGGCCCCGTTTACACTACACTGCTGAAAACGGACATCACATGACCACACACACTCTGCTTGCGCTGCAGCACATGCGCACGTCTGAGCCCTAGGCAGTCAGTTTGTGCTTTGAGCACACCTCCCCAGGTGAGAGCAGTCATCTCACTACAGTTGTTAAACGTATTACTTCATTCATCTTGTCTCTATCTAATGGTCTTTTGAATCTATTCCAAAGACCATTAGATAGTGGTTATCAGGTAACTCTGTTTTGGCTGAGTGCAAAGATATGTTAATATATTAATTTATGTAACTACGTAAACTGATTCTGCACATTTGACTGATTGCTTGCCTTTATTTCCTATAAGTTTATCGTACGTTATTCTTTTATAATGGCCATTGTTGATTATTAAAACTGATATTAAGCAAAAGAGAGGGTATGTTTTTTGGTATTTTTCAAAGAAAATGAAAAGAGACAGTTATGTTATAGCCTCTGTTTTATTATATATATGCATACAGCAAAGATGATAGTCAAATAAATATGTAGCCACACTACACCTCAACATTTTTGGTGCCTGTTAAGTTAGTATCAAAATGAAAATAAGCAGTTCCTTATACCGTGTTTTCACTTTATTGTTAAGATAGTGAATCAATGTAGCCAGTGTCATGCGAATTACATTATAAAGTGCGATGTTTTTACCCGGCGTGTCCTCGGGAGTTTGCTTTCCATATCAAACTTGTGAAGTCTGAACTTACAAAGAAAGGGTGCAAGACTAAACTTTGTGCACTTAATACTGAGGAAAAAGACCCAATCAGCCTCCGTTTTCAGACGTCTCCGTTTTCCCCCATCCACACTGACACACAGGAGAAGCGTTTTAAAACCAAATCAAAAACTCTTGGGTAGTGTGGATGAAAGGCGTAGCCTTAGCAAAACTTATACGTTTTAAAACTAAAATATATTAGTGTAAACGGGTCCTGAGAATGTGATGATTGGCATATATTATCCAATATGAGGTATTCACACACAAGCAGTCTGTCACGATCACCAGCAATCCAGCCTGTGCAGATGGCTGGTAAACACATAGGACTACAAATCTGCTGGTAAATGGACTACAAAACCTAGTCATGCCACACACACTCACCTGCTCCTAGTCACCTTTGATTAGACTCACACAGCTGAAACTGCTCACAGACTGATTACTTGAACTATAAGTACAGCTCAAACACACACAATATGGCTGAGTCTTGTCTACTGTTTTAGTGACACTACAATGCATTTCCTTTGTCTTGTTTTGATCTTTGCCTCGTCTGTCTGTTTAATCCTGTATTGCTGCCTGCCTTGTGACCATCTGCCTGCTATTATGACTATGACTCTGAATTGCCCATTTACATCTGTTAGTTCCTGTTTTGACCACTGCTTACCTGACCTTGCCAATAAACCTGCATGTAGATCCGCACCTCTGTTGTCAGTGTCACATCCCCGGTTACAGAGTCAGTCCCACACACCAATGATCAGGAGTCAGAACGATGGCAAATCCAACAAGTTCAAAGGTAGCTTTTCGTTCATTCATTTTCTTTTCGACTTAGCCACAGCGGAATGAACCACCAACTTATCCAGCACGATTTTACATAGCGGATGCCCTTCCAGCCGCAACCCATCTCTGGGAAGCATCCACACACTCTCATTCACACTCGTACACTACGGACAATTTAGCCTACCCAATTCACCTGTACTGCATGTCTTTGGACTGTGGGGGAAACCGGAGCACCCGGAGGAAACCCACGCGAACGCAGGGAGAACATGCAAACTCCACAAAGAAACGCCAACTGACCCAGCCCAGCCGAGGTTCAAACCTGCGACTCAGTGACATTCTTGCTGTGAGGCGACAGCACTACCTACTGTGCCACTGCGTCGCCATAGTGTAGATTAGCGTTTATATTTATTTCATAGTCTTTTCAAAATTTAGATTTTTTTAAGTAACGCAATATTAGTTACTTTTATAATTATGCAACTTAGTTACTAACTCAGTTACTATTTGTGAGTAACTATAACTATTTACTCTTTTAAAGGAATGTGCCAAACACTGGTTACAAATATACATACATATTTGCATATAATGTAAAATAAATGTTACTTCTCTGGATTAATTTGACATGAATCCTCTTATCAGGTTAAAAACTCACACTACTCTACCAAAGTAAACAATACAGACAAATATCATGAGACACAAGTCATTACCTTTCTCTAAAACTGTTACATTAGAGAGAAACTATGGAACAACAAATAATGTTGAGCTGCTAATGAGTGACAGATGGGACATTTGCAAATGTCTAACAAATCCTGCTTAGTTGAAGACTAATGTGGAAACACTGCCGTCTATTGATGATGGGTCAAAAACAAACATGCATTATAGGAGATGAAGTCTCCCAGTATATACAATACACGATATAAAGCAAAATGGACTTTTATTATAATATTGGTCTTACATCAAACACAAAGCACCAAGTCACTCGCTCTAGATTACTCATGGGATGCTTTTCCTCTAACACAAATTGAAGAAAAAGGAATTTTTCGAACTTCTCAATCTCAAACACATTGTGCATTCTGCATCATTTATTTCACCCAGTTTGCATCAACTTTGCAGAAAAACTTGCACAAATGCAAAAAAAAACTTGAATCTTCAATTGCTGTGAATCTTCTGCTCTCATGGACCACATGAAAGGATTTGGGGGAGCCAGATTTGGCACGCCGGCCTTGAGCTTGATACATGAGCAGTAAATGTCTAATGAAGATATTTTTTAATTCGATTTTGAATAAGTTTAAACAACTGATTAATTCAGTAATGAAGTTCATTTTCAGTAATGAAGTTTATTCACTAATCAATGAACTATGACTATGAGTGAACTGCCATAGTAAACTCTTCGCCATCTGAGCGCATGTGCTGGAGGTTTACTAGAACAGGCTTTACTGACAATTTTTGATAGCGTTTTGCCCCAACATAAAAAATTTGGCACATTGATTGAATTTTAACATGGAGGTTTTCCCATAAGTATTTAATACAATTTTCACCCTAAATTGAGAATCCAAAAATACACTCACCAGCCACTTTATTAGGTACACATGTCCAACTGCTTGTTAACGCAAATTTCTAATCAGCCAATCACATGGCAGCAACTCAATGCATTTAGGCATGTAGACATGGTCAAGACGATCTGCTGCAGTTCAAACCGAGCATCAGAATGGGAAAGAAAGGGGATTTGAACATGGCATGGTTGTTGGTGCCAACCGGGCTGATCTCAGAAACTGCAGATCTACTGGGATTTTCACACACAACCATCTCGAGGGTTTACAGATCCAGAGGTCAGGAGAATAGCCAGACTGGTTCGAGTTGATAGAAAGGCAACAGTAACTCAAATGACCATTCATTAGAACCAAAGTATGCAAAAGAGCATCTCTGATTGCACCACATGTTAAACCTTGAGGCAGATGGGCTACAGCAGCAGAAGACCACACTGTGTGCCACTCCTGTCAGCTAAGAACAGGAAATTGGAAAATAAAAGACTGGAAAAATGTTGCCTGGTCTCGATTTCTGCTGCGACATTAGAATAATAAGGTAAGAATTTGCGTCACCTACATAAAAGCTTGGATCCATCCTGCCTTGTACTGTAATGCACGGTTCAGGCTGGTGGTGGTGGTGTAACAGTGTGGGGGATATTTTCTTGGCACACTGATGGCTACTTCCAGCAGGATAACGCACCATGTCATAAAGTGCGAATCATCTCAGACTGGTTTCTTAAACATGACAATGAGTTCACTGTACTCAAATGACCTCCACAGTCACCAGACTCAATCCAATAGAGCACCTTTGGGATGTGGTGGAACGGGAGATTCGCATCATGAATGTGCAGCTGACAAATCTGCAGCAACTGCGTGATGCTATCATGTCAATATGGACCAAAATCTCTGAGGAATATTTCCAGTACCTTGTTGAATCTATGACACGAAGGATTAAGGCAGTTCTGTAGGCAAAAGGCGGCCCAATTTGGTACTTGTAAGGTGTAAAGTGGTCGGTGAGTGTATACAGTATATATGCTGGCTATTAATTTATTGTGGAAAAAAAATATATTCCTGTTAATTTTGCTTTGTCAACTGCATCCATTGTAGCTACATTGTTCTCACTAAAACATGTACTTAATGAACAAATACTGTAAAATGCGTAGCATAATCATACACTAAAATGATTAGCTGTGCATTGAAGCTAGTCTTTATACACAGGCAGCATGAATCGCCCACAGTCTGATGCATGTTGCACACAAAACTGGAAAGCACTTGCTCAATCTGGCAAGCTCTAATTTGACAACTTCCAAAAGAAAGAGCCCACATTTGTTTTTGTTTTTTTTTGTTTTTTTTACAATCAGCCCACAGGGAAACAAAGTCACGTAATAAAGTGCTGGCTGATACAACAAGCACTTGAGGGCAGATTTTGTGATGACTATGCAAACTCCATACTTATTTTGCACTACTCTTTTAAGTGTTTTCTGTATAACAGTTTCAAAGAATGGCAGCTGCTACAGTAACTTTCCATGTCAGACTTTGTAGTTCAGTTAATAGTGGGCAGTTCTTGGTCAGCTGCAGCTGCACTGTGAATCAGACCTTAGGATTTTTTAGAAACCTGCTATGAAGAATAAAGTGGCATAACAATATAAACTTACAATTAAACAGACAGTTCACCCGAAAATGACAACACTGCCATAATTCACTCACATAAGATATTTTGAAGAATGCTGGTAGCAGGCACCCACAGACATCCATAGTATGTTTTCCTTATTATGGAAGTAAATGGTATTCTTCAAAATATCTTTGTGTTCAAGAGAAGAAAGCAACTCATAAAAACCATATGAAGGAGAATAAATGATGAGGTAATTATTTTTGCATGAATTATCCCTTAAATTGCTCTGTGATCCTTTAACACTGGATTTTAATGTCATCAAATTATTCTTGTTCTATTATCCCTCATGAAAAATAAGTTTATTGAGTGTGCTATTAGTAGACTTCGTATAAGCTAAACATAAGAAAGCATACTTGCATTCTACTTTAATGTACTTCTCTAAAATATTTATCTTATGAAACAAAATTTTAGGTGTACTATTACAGTAGTATACTTTTAAACTTAAAATAAGAAAACATAATTACATATTTCAAGTATACTTGGCTTGTAGTTGTTTTTACTTATCTGATTGAGTGGTCTATTCGTTTTTTGTTTTTCTTTTCACATATATTAGATCAGTGGTTCTCAAACTGTGCTTCCTTCTAGTAGTACGTAGAGGAATCGCTGAATAACAAAAGAAAAAAGTGAACACACTTTTAACCCTTTCACACATACTAAACACCGATGTGATCAGCACCGGATGTTCCCTGGAGCGAACGATTGTTGGTGTGCTTAGAATGTTTAGTGCATCTGCTGCTAAAAATCAATCAGCTTGGCACAGAGCCAGTGAAAAGTGTGCAGTGCTTGTGGAGCAGAGTGGCTATTGCAGACCGTTGCTGTTGTGTTGGCATTTCAGTTACTGCAAACTCAGGAATTTCCCCATGCTGCATAATTGGTAAAATAATTATTACAAATGTGTTAAATGTGTGTTTGTAGTTGTGTAAAATAATGTGTGTGTTTGATATATAAAATAATTTGTTGTGTAAAGCAGCGTGGCTTTCGATTTTATTTGTTACCTCAGATTTAGGCTAATTAATTTGGACGTGATTCAAATGTCGCGGAACTATGCCATGCTTGAAGTTTAGAGATAGAATTTAATTAAAGTTAGTGTCCGTGTGTGATTAATGCAAACTCCATGTCTCGCTTAAGATGTGATCTCGGTCGAACCCAATCCGCACATATGAATGGATAATTCACGTAGCCTATGAATTGGTCAAGCAGTGTATTGATGCGTTGAATCCAAACCTGTCAACCCACCAGTTTTTTACTGGGATTCTTCTGTATTTTAAAATTCTATCTCGCTATCATCCCGTTTAGGTATTTTCCGTATTTCTAATTTTTTATGAAAAGTGAAAGCAGTGTCAAAGAGCCAATCTCAAATGTTATATTATTGCAAGAGCTTTTGAAGAGAAATATGCTTTCACTTTTTTTTTGGCTTGAAAACACGTTGAAATTAATATTAAAAAGGACGCATTCACTTAAAGCTATGCGTCGACCATCGCCTTCATATGCAACCTCTGAATCAGTCCATTTATGTATTAGTGCTGACTGACGGATGCGCTGCGTAGTGATAAAGACACTGTTCCCAGATCAGCTTCTATTCACGCGATTTGAAGAGGAGTGAAAGTGGACAGTTTTGGATTTTGGTGGGTTTTTAAACACAAATAATTTTGTCTTAAATGAGCACAGTTAGGAACGTAATCGAATGCTTTCATTAAAGATCTGTGGATTCTTAAAGTGATGCCTCTGTTATCAAAACAATGGGTCAAAATGAGAGATTCGCTTAATATCTTTAGTAACTTTAGTAAATATTTAAATACAGTGAATAAAAAATGAAGGAGATTTTATAACTTGATTTAATTTCTGTAGGCCATTGATTTTAATCGGCTAAACCTGTTGTTTTATTTTTAATTTTCTAATGTTTGTTATGTATTATCATTTGAAGCTAATTTCCTCCCTGCATATTGGGGGCATAGACTATCACCTATTTTTATATCCCAATGTTGACAGGTATGGTTTAATCACTTGTTTTCTGACACACGGCCTACTCTTGCTCACAGTAAGCAGATCTAATTTCTAATTGAAATATGTAATTCTAAATCACATATTTAAAATACAAGTTAATGTTTAGATTTGAAAGATATACAAATATGTCATACCTATGTACATGCTACATATATTTCAAAATTTATCAAAAAGAATGTATATATGAATATGATGACATATACTGTATACTATATTTATGAGGTCCAAGCAACATTTCCAGGTTTTGATGTATAGGCTACTACTATATCTTGATGCTTTACATTTAAGAACAGCACTTTTCTTTTTACTTTTTAAGAACACTACCATTTTCTATTAACTTTTAAAAGCACATTTTAATTTAAACGTTGTTTAATTTTATTTTGTGTTTTTACCTGTAAGCACAGTACATTGTTAATGTTCAAACTAATTATAATGTTTAAAAAGGCTGACAATAATAAATATTCTTAATCATAGGAATTAAGCTGCCACGATTTTGAACTGTGCAGTGCTGTAGCGGCTTAATTAGGCCTACTATGCTACTGTATTTTAAAACTGGTCATTATGGTGGTATTTGGAGAGACAATTTTTTTTTCTGAGGTGGTACTTGGTGAAAAACGTTTGAGAACCACTATATTAGATGATCCCCCGTTTCAGGGATGAGGCGTAAGATTAGTCCTAGATTAAACATGTTTAATACCATAGCATACCATACCAGTAATGTGTTTCTCAAAATTGTATACAATTTGCTTTAATGTACTTGAACTATGGCCTACCATGGTGACAAATACAAATATGCTAAGCATTCTCACAGCCAGCTGTCAGCATTACTTCAATTGTGTTAAAGTTCTTAACTTTGCTAATTAATCTTATTTTGTGCTAATCAAACTTTATGCTACAATTATAGTAACTTATAACTTTTTATGTATTTAGTGTACTGTAATGTGCTAAATTGGAACAACTTATATTAAGTATACCTTAAGTATGTGCCTGTGAAAGTTCATTACATTGATTAGTGATAATAAAGTGTACTTTATTTGTGTTTCATCCATACATTACGAATTAATAATGAATGTGTGTGTATCATATATCTCTATATCATAAATATACTATTTCTCAGTACAAATATTGGCAATAATAACTTATAACACTAATAATAACAACAACTTTTTATGACTAATACACTTATTAGCCTATTCCAAATTAACGTTTACAAACTCCACACTTTGTCTTTGCACACTTTGCACACTGAGAGCATTAATGCACTCATGGCCTAATGGTTAAATAGTCTGACTTATGATCTAAAAGTTGCAGTTTTGAGTCCAGGTACTGCCCGCAATGGTTGGTGGTGATGCGTTTATTACTGTGTGTCCAGTTTTATTGGTTAAATGCAAATCCCAAATTCTGAGCATTTGACATCATACTTGGTGACATCCCAACTTTATTTTTTCATAAATTAATTATTTATTACAAGTTTGACAAAAGTAAACTACTAGTATACTCTTAGGTTTACTTACAAATGAAAGCTTAGTTGTAGACTACTTGTGCACTTTAATTTGAAGTATACTTTAATATACACAATCTTTCGTCAGTTTAGTTCCAAGCTTATTCCAATTTTTGAAGTAGTTCACATGCAAGTTCTACTACATAGAATACTTACTACATGGCATAACATTACTCAACTATACTGTTTTCGTAATGGATGACTGAAAATATTTTAGTGCATAAACCATTGCTGAAGAGAATGGGATTTTAGTGTGTTAAGTGTAAAAAAATGTACCATAGTTATGCTTTTTTGCTTAGGAATCAGGACACATTCGGATGTACAAGAGGGAAGTAGCTGTATTACACTTTTATTGTTTTGATGACCCTTTTCACCATTGAATCATTTAGTTAATTAATTAACTTTAATTTACCATATCTCCATATCAGTGGCTGTTATGTTCTCTGAAAACTCTAACCTATATTTGTGTTTGTGTGTGTGTGTGTGTGTGTGTGTGTGTGTGTGTGTGTGTGTGTGTGTGTGTGTGTGTGTGTGTGAGAGAGAGAGAGAGAGAGAGAGAGAGAGAGGGAGTGAGAAAGGCTTCAGGAGTCACTTTGATTCTGCTCTCTGTTTCTGGCTCAATGTGTGCAGGTACGTCTTTGATATTGTGATTCTATTCACTGTGATTCTGTCTTACAGTAGATGTTGAAGTCAGTGTGCAGCTGAAGAAGTGGAAGCTTTGTCTTTAATCCTCATCTATATGCTGCTTCAAAGCCAAAAACCATACGCCCAACACACGCACACACATGCACACACACGCACACACACACACACACACGCACACACACGCACGCACGCATACACACACACACACACCACACACATACACTGACCTGCTGTAAGTGCACTATAGGCTGTAATGTTTACTTGACTGTAACATCTGAATATTTATACATTTGTTATGAATTGGCAAAAGAGGGATTTCATAGCAAATTAGATTCAAAAAAATTAACACAAAATGTCAAATGTGATCAAAAACCACTTAAAAATTATTAAACCCTAGTTTTCCACAACTGTGAGGATAAAAATAAAAATATTGTATTCTTATACACAATTTTCTTCCTAATACATTTTAATATATTAAAAAATGCAACACAGAGATTTTAGTGAACAGTTCAGGGTAATAAATTAAACGACTCATTGAATCATGGAAATGAATCGTTTGATTCTTCTAAAAGAACAGAGGTATTCAGAAAGTAAGAGTTGATCACAAACACAGTAAAAGTTCAATTAAGATGAATCGATAAAACAATAAAGACGCATCAATTCCATCACTATAAATATAAGGATTGAAATTGAGCAGGGCGGTACGGTGGCTCAGTGGTTAGCACTGTCGCCTCACAGCAAGAATGTTGCTGGTTCGAGTCTCGACTGGGCCAGTTGGCCATTCTGTGTGGAGTTTACATGTTCTCCCTGTGTTCCTGTGGGTTTCCTCCGGGTGCTCCTGTGTGTGTGTGTGTGTGTGTGTGTGTGTGTGTGTGTGTGTGTGTGTGTGTGTGTGTGTGTGTGAGAATGAGAGTGT
>CAIGQZ010032649.1:7487692-7499808 GCA_903798205.1 Danio tinwini | reverse complement strand
TGTGTGTGTGTGTGTGTGTGTGTGTGTGTGTGTGTGTGTGTGTGTGTGTGTGTGTGTGTGTGTGTGTGTGTGTGTGTGTGTGTGTGTGTGTGTGTGTGTGAGAGAGAGAGAGAGAGAGAGAGAGAGAGAGGGAGTGAGAAAGGCTTCAGGAGTCACTTTGATTCTGCTCTCTGTTTCTGGCTCAATGTGTGCAGGTACGTCTTTGATATTGTGATTCTATTCACTGTGATTCTGTCTTACAGTAGATGTTGAAGTCAGTGTGCAGCTGAAGAAGTGGAAGCTTTGTCTTTAATCCTCATCTATATGCTGCTTCAAAGCCAAAAACCATACGCCCAACACACGCACACACATGCACACACACGCACACACACACACACACACGCACACACACGCACGCACGCATACACACACACACACACACCACACACATACACTGACCTGCTGTAAGTGCACTATAGGCTGTAATGTTTACTTGACTGTAACATCTGAATATTTATACATTTGTTATGAATTGGCAAAAGAGGGATTTCATAGCAAATTAGATTCAAAAAAATTAACACAAAATGTCAAATGTGATCAAAAACCACTTAAAAATTATTAAACCCTAGTTTTCCACAACTGTGAGGATAAAAATAAAAATATTGTATTCTTATACACAATTTTCTTCCTAATACATTTTAATATATTAAAAAATGCAACACAGAGAGATTTTAGTGAACAGTTCAGGGTAATAAATTAAACGACTCATTGAATCATGGAAATGAATCGTTTGATTCTTCTAAAAGAACAGAGGTATTCAGAAAGTAAGAGTTGATCACAAACACAGTAAAAGTTCAATTAAGATGAATCGATAAAACAATAAAGACGCATCAATTCCATCACTATAAATATAAGGATTGAAATTGAGCAGGGCGGTACGGTGGCTCAGTGGTTAGCACTGTCGCCTCACAGCAAGAATGTTGCTGGTTCGAGTCTCGACTGGGCCAGTTGGCCATTCTGTGTGGAGTTTACATGTTCTCCCTGTGTTCCTGTGGGTTTCCTCCGGGTGCTCCTGTGTGTGTGTGTGTGTGTGTGTGTGTGTGTGTGTGTGTGTGTGTGTGTGTGTGTGTGTGTGTGAGAATGAGAGTGTATGGGTGTTTCCCAATGCTGGGTTGTGGCTGGAAGCATCTGCTGCATAAAACATGCATGTGGCGACCTCTGAATTAAAGACGAAGCCAAAGGAAAATGAATGAATGAATGATTTAATTAATAAAAGTGAGCATTTAAGAATATATGTAAATATATGAATTTTTATCACATTTTACTTGCCTCTGTTTTGGAAGACTTGTTGATAGTTAAATAAAAAAACGAATTATGAGTTAAGTGACGATGATAAACTAACTGAATTGAAATGTGAATTGAATTGAATTTCCGAAATGTGTATATGTGTTTCTGTCTCTGCATGCATCATATCAATTTGCTTGCTAACTAGCTTATGCAAATTTGCGGGTTAAATAATGCATAAAAGTGACCGGCTTATTTTAAACTAATGCAAACAGACTGCGACATTAAACATTTAAATCAGACTTGCGTGTACTTTGTCACATTGTTTTAACCGGTTGAGTTTGTACTACTGTTGGTTTCCTCTCAGCCTTAAGGCAAACTGTTCTTTATATAATAATGAATTGTTATGCAAATTAATAAATTACTTTATTATGATATGAAAACAACTGTAGTGTACACTATGTACAGTATGTAGTTTTGGTGTCAGCCTTACACTGCATCTGAAGTGTCCTAAATTTTCAGTAAATCTTTTAAACAGTAAAATTCATACAATGTAAGCAATGCATTTTACTGCATGGGACAATAACCATTTTTTTGGTTTGGAAAAGTCAAGGTCTTTAGTTTGTTAGAGCAACAGTATCTCCAGCAAAAAAGGACCCTCCACATAAAAAGCTACTGTTCCAAAATATTTTAAATGTTTCTTACAGTAAAATATATCGTGTTTAATGTGGGAAAAGTTGTTGTTTTTTACCCAGACATTTTTAAAAGAACAGATTTTAGAGAAGTAATTACAATACCATGATACCGTGAAACTGTGATTTTTTTTTTTATCCAAGGTTATCATAGTGTAAGAATCTTATACCGACCCATCTCTAGTTAGTAGGACATAATGGATTCTGCAAAAATTTAAGCAGGACAATTTAGCAACAAGTTAGCATATTACTATATAATTTTTAGAGATTTATGAAGGATGGTGTGAAAACTAGATTAATGGCAGATTTGCCAACACATGAATAAATAAAATTTAAAAACACATATTGCATTTAACAGGGTTTCTGCAGGTTTCACCGAGTCAAATTTTAGACATATTAAGACTTTTTTAAAGACAATCAAGAAATAAATTTCAGACTTATATAGGGCTGAACACTACAATTTAAAAAAAATATTCTGGCCGAGCAGAATATTTTTTACTTGACCCATCAAAAAACTTTTATATGTCAAAACAAGCAGACCCTAGTTCTATACAGTACATACTTTTTTTTTTCAACATAAAAAAAACAAGAATTTGCTTTTGCTTTTGTCCTCTTTAAACCTCTTTAAGTAACATAACAAACAAAATGTATGCACAACAGACTGCTATAATATTAGTTATAAATAGAGACTTGCTAAAGGTTTGTATTATTGGTGATTAGATTTGTTGGATCGATTGGGTAGCTTTCCATAAACTAATGAAAACTGAGACCAGGGTTCTGTTCTTTGTACCTTGCTTAAATGATATAAGATGATTTTGCAGACCCTGGATCTTTTAACCTTTGATAACTGATCTCTAGCTAATTTGGTTTTTCAAACAAGTTTGCAAATCAGATTAAAATGTCTGGATGAACTGATCTGAGATTGCTGCATGTTGAAGGACAGATCTTTCAATCCTTGAAATCGTGACCAGCAATGCAGCAATTGGCTGACGGCACATCATAAAGACATAATCTGAATAATATTTAATTATCCATGTGAGCAAAATTACATGAAATTCATAGTAAACGGTGTGTTAAATATGATATGCAGTAACTTTCCACCTGTTGTGGACTACAGGTTTACACTTTCATGTGTCTAGAGAATTTAGCTATTTATTTAGTTTTACATTTAGAATGATTTTTCTTTATTACAGTAGCCTAGGCCTATTCAAGTTTCTTAGTCAAAGTAACCCAAGGAATAACTGGCTGTTTAAATAAATTTTGCATCTAAAAAGCATTTTGATATTGGTAAAGGTGTCTGCAACTTTTGCAAAGCATTAAATCACCGTCATATTAGCTGTCAAAATATGTGCATGACTGCATAAAATATTATTCCTTGAAAAAAGTTTAATATTGTGCATGTCTATTGTCATACACAAGCTGTACTAAAGCTGGTACCTTAAAATATTACACATTTGTATCTATAATGTCCATATTAATAAATGTTCTCTTTGAAGAAAAAACACCCCGTGACAGTCTTCAGTTCAGTATCAGTTTTATTAATTTATTAATATGTTTTTTCAACTTTTAAATCTGTTGCTATGACAACAACTCTCGGATGAGTTTTAAAGAACAAATGATCCTGGATTGTATCAAATCGTCAATAACCAAATTCAGCTAACTGAGTAATCCATGTACGAAGAATGGACCCCTGCTTAAAATGGTTTGACAAAAACAAGACAATGTTCCTTTGTTTTTGAAAATTAAGACATTTTAAGACTTTTTAAGAGCTCATGGACACCCTGATTTAAGTACAAAACAATTATTTAAAATTGTCAGACATTTAAACAGTATAGTGTAATGTAATTAAATTAAGCCAAAATCAATAAGTGAATCACGTGCTTATGATTGCTTGCGGCTGGTCCCGCATTATCCAATTTATAATTTATCAATTGGACGATTCCTAAGCCACTATAAATATCCTAAGTTCCATATAACAGCCATCTTCATTTTAAAGAATACCCCCTTCCACCCCTACTCCTCCTCCTTGCCTAGATTGGTGACACGGTGGCCCAGTGGTTAGCACTGTTGCCTCACAGCAAGAACGTCACCGGTTCTAGTCCTTACCAAGCCGGCCAACGTTTCTGTGTGCCGTTTACACGTTCTCCCCGTGCTCACATGTTTTTCCCGCGGGTTCCCCAATTTCCTCTCACCGTTCAAAAACATGCAACTTAAGTTAACTGACTAATCCAAATCGGCACCATAGGCATGCTCCTAGTAAGTAGTTACCTCTTAAGAGCAATCACTATCTGTTCATTATCTACAGCACGGGAGTTCTCGAGATGAACCTGAGCTCAAACTTCCCTCTCGTTTGCCCCGGGTTTGAAGATCTTATGAGCTCAGGACTCTCTCCTGAGACAGCATGCCAAACAAGCTTTATAATCAATCATCAGCTAAGTGTAAACTCTTAAAAAATGACAATAAAATGTATTCAATAAATGCATTAAAATATTGACATATTAAAAACTAAATCTGTCAAAATGAACAGCAAAATCCCTTCAAATATTATTGCCATATATGCCCCAAGTGCACATAAAGAAATTCATCAATACACAATAAACACCACAGTTAAGCTAGGTGAGCTCAGTATTATACGTGCTGTCATGTTTTTATAAACTATTTTAAACACAACCATTCTAAAGCAAAATTGCGTGAACACACACATGCACACGCACAGGCACACGCACACGCACACACACACACACACAGTGCAGAAACATCCTGTTACAAAACCACTAACACAAGGTCACTTTAACTGCAATTTCAGCAGAATCTCTGCTTGGGGAATCCACACACATATACACACACACACTTGTAAAGTGAGGGTAAATCCCATTTGTGTTTGTGAGTGTGCAAGTGTGCATGGAGTCATTTATCACTGGTGTCCCCTGTTTTTTCAGCATGCCCCATGGGCTGATGGGAGATATGGCAACCAGTCACTAAGAGTGACATTGTAATCTACAACACCTACATCTAGAGCACACGGGGTTCCTTTCGCTCTCACTCTCGCTCCTGTTTTGTCTTTCTCATCTTTACAATCTCAACAATTACATGACTTGAGCCTATTCAAAAAGTCAGAAAGTAACTGCTGCATGAATGGAGAGCAATTATTATTTTTCATTCAGCATTGGCTCTCAACTGGTTAGGCTTTTTCAAGTTTAATAGGATGATGTTGTTGTTTTTGAGGATGAAAATGTCCATTTTTACCTATGTGCAGCAAAATATAATGAAAATGATCTCACCTGTTTATGAAGTCATTACTCTGAGGTTGCGAACACATTAGCATCATGTGCGTTGTCTATAGTTAAATGGTTCATAGTTCATTCATCATAATGTACTCACCCTCAGGCCATCAAAGATGTAGGAACCCTTTATTTTTTCTTCAGTATAACATTAAAAAGGTTTTTAGCTGAAACTATTGCAAGACAACAGCCACCGGCACTTTGAGAGCCAAAAAATAAAACATAATATATACCAGTGGCTCTTGACCAGTGTTGGGGAAGAAGTAATATATTACAATCTAAGTAAATAATGTGCTATTTAATTTGTAAGGAAATTAATGTGCTATGTTATTTTTCTTAGTTTTTTTTAATAGTAAGAGTACATTATATTACATTTATAGGTCACACTTTATTTTGATTATCTGTTTGTTGATTTTAGGTTACATTGCATCTACATGCCAACTAATTCTCATTAGATTATAAGTAGACCGTTAGGTTGGGGTTAGGGTTAGTGTAAGTTGACATGTACTTGCAAAGTTTCTAATAGTCAGTTAAATGTCTGTTGAAGGAGCAGTATCAACAGATATTAAGCAGACAGTTTACTAATACTCAAATGGACCATCAAAATAAAGTGTTAGCTATTTATATTAAATAGTATATTACATTTTACCTGAAACTCTTAATGTATTGTGGTCTTACAATTTGTCTGTGCAAAACCTGAACATTATTTACAACATTAAAGGGCACCTATGATGAAAATCAACTTTTGTAAGCTGTCTGGACAGAACTGTCCGTATGTATATTGTGTCCACTGTTATACTGAAGTGATAGAAACCCAAAAAGTGTCTTTTTAAAAATGTAAAAGTTAAAATAGGACCCAAATCCCAGTGAGTTTGAGCTTCACCACAATGTGACGCAGGAGTGCAATTTTCCCTTTTCACCAAATTGATTGACAGGCGCCATGTTTCTATAATAACATGTATACACATGTCCACAGAACTTTTTTTTTTTTGCAAATAAACTGGGATTAAAATATTTGTTCCAACTCTCTGTGATTTTTAAAAGTTGTATGTTTAAAATTTAATAAGTTTAAAACAATTTTAAAACAGAGCATGTTTGTAATAAAATCACTATTCTTAACCGTTACAATCACCACAGCCGCATGGTGTCAGTAAACACTAATGTATGTGTGCGTGTTTACTGCAAACGGCATTTGTGTGTGACTCATCCTTTCAGAAAGGCTTGAATAAACTCCAACACAAATACATCAAACAAACGTGGTATTTTTGACTAATGAGCTGTATTTCAGCTTCATCCGTGTCTGTCTCTATCACTGATTGCTGTTTATCTGATGAACCGCAGGAGAAGCAGAGCTCAGGAGAAGCAGCTCATTTTGATTTAAAGCCACAGGCTACAAAAACAGCTACACCATATTCATACACCATCATGGGCAGATTCTGGAGGCTATAATAAGTTATCTGATGTTTTTTTGAGCTGAAACTTTACAGACACATTCTGGAGACACCAAAGGCTTATCTTACATCTTGTAAAAGGGGTAAAATAGCTGCCCTTTAATATAAAAAAGAAGTATTCATCCCATAATTCTTAATTGTCTAGATTCCCATGAAAATTACTCAATTTCATCCTTGAAAATTTGCTGAACAATGGCAAATGTGGCCACACTTTACCAGTGTGTTCTAATACGATTAGCTACATTTTATTTTTGGCATTTAGTATCGTTTCATTCCTCCTAACTCTATCACAACAGACTTTACAGTATGCCCCATTTTTAAGTCGCGACCCACCAGTTGAGAAGCACGCATTTTCCATTGATTAGCTGTTATCTGCCATTTCATTCCACTGGCTTAGCATCGGCCTTTCCCCACACACGCACAAACACACACACACACCTGTTCTGGATTCTGACAGCCTGTTCTAAACAGTCAGACGCTTCTCTATAACCAGCAGTAACAGTGGCTAAAAACAATGGCTGGTGGATCAAAGCCTTCCCACTTCTCTCCCCCTTTACTACACGCCTTGTTTTTCCCCAGAATCCTCCGGGAATTTTCCACTGACATTTCCAGCCATGCTCCAGAGTGACTAGCTCTAATTCTCTCCCCGAGCACCCCCTCTAGAACCTCCATCTTACGGCTGGCTCATTTGCCAGGTCTAAATTAGCTCAGACCAATCGGGAAGAATTTGACGCCGCACATTCTTAGCTAACAACATCTGGGGAGGTGTCACGTGCTTTGCCACTAACCTTTTTCGAGGAACATTAGATTCGGAAATTAAATGTGTACCCACATACAGTAAGTATAATGGTATCACACTTTTTAAAAAGCCTGTTTATTTGAAACCAAGGGAAGGTTGACAAGGAAATGAGCCATGAGGAGCAATCATAAAAAAGTGAAATCATTTCCTGCATGTGCCCAGTGGGTTCAATATTTTAAAAATTATTTTAGACTTGTGACAACGATGTGTAAAATGTTACAGGATGATTTATAATAGCCTTTTTGAAATATTCATGAAAATGGCACAGAATATAATTACACCTAACTGGTAGTTATCATAAATGTTTAAATGTAAGTTTAAAACTGATTAGTCATATAGAAGGGATCTGTATTGAACCTGTTTATAGTAAAATAAACAGTTAATGTGTTTCATGTATGAACATATACTGATATCCGATAATTCAATATATCGTGATACTGATCTTGCACCAATATTTATTAATCATTTATTAATTCAAATAATTAATAATCTGTTAATCTGTCTTTGACATTGAACACTGAACATAAGGCTTGTTTGTTATCATCAGTTAATTTAACCAAAATCTATGTAATGTAATGGAGCAATTCCAGCATACAGTATGGATGTGACATTTGCAGTAAAATCTCAAAACATAAATTCACAGAGAAAATATACGTTATAAAGTAAGTAACATTATATTGAAACATCTGTTTATATTTTGCAAACTAACTAACCACAGAGTTATGGGAGCAGACAAATATCAACCTGTAAACATATTTGATATTTTAAATGAGGAAAATAAACGTGATAAAAAAAGTTAGCAAGTTTACAGTATACAACATACTTTGTAGAAATTATGTGAATTAAACTGCACAACCCAAGAGAAATAATACTAATCAAAAGTATTAGAGTTGGCTCACTATAGAACAAAAACAAGGGATTTTATTTTATTTGACATTTTTTTGCATTAATTAGGAAAAAGCTTTGTTATGGATGTGACACCTCTCCGTTATGGATGTGACAGATGTGAAATTTCTTTTGTGTCTTTGGTAAATCAAATCTTATTGTTTGAAAGCATTAACAGAGACATTTTTGAGTATTTTTAAAGCACTGTAAAATACTTGCTTACACAAAAAAATTGAACGGTTTCAATATTTTGACGAAAACTTTTTTTTAAAGGCAAGGTTGACATTTGCATAGAAATGCTCAATGACAATTACAATGTAATGACAATTACAAAAGTATGTATTAATCTTAGTTGATGTTAATTTCTTAAAATTAAGTAAATTCCTAATAACACAATAAAATCGTAAGTCGTAATTCATTTATTCATTTTTTTTTCGGCTTAGTCCCTTTATTAAATGTATGTTAAACATTTAATATATGTTTAAAACATATGTTTTACGCAGCGGATGCCCAACCCATCACTGTGAAACACCCATACACTCTTATTCACACACATACACTACGGACACTTTTAGCTTACCCAATTCACCTACAGTGCATGTCGTTGGACTATGGGGGAAACCGGGGCACCCGGAGGAAACCCATGTGAGCATGGGGAGAACATGCAAACTCCACACAGAAATGCCAACTGACCCAGCCGAGGCTCGAACCAGCGACCTTCTTGCTTGCTCTTGCTACCCACTGCGCCACCGTGCTGACTGTAAGTCGTAATCATTTTATTAAATGCAGTTAATAACTAATGGATTTAAATTGTATTTTTTAAGCTTTTTAATATGACTATTTCTTCCTTGATTTTAGCTTTTTATAACTTGCAAAAACTAATGTTTACTAATGGGACTATCTTATATTTGTTTAAAACATTTATTTACTCTGAATATGTACAATAAAGCAATACAATGCACAATAGTTTTCGGTTAATATATCTGTTAAAGTAAGCTTTTTTTTTGCAGCTTAGGTCAATATCATGATAATTCTGTATATTGTGATAACAGCTTTAGCAATTAATTGCAACAGGAAAATGTAATACCGGGCAAAAGCCTATTCATTAAAGAAGTATGTACATTTTTAAAACATTTTTTGTCCCTACATATAAACCAGAAGTCTGCTATCGTTGTATTGGTTGTTGTATACTCATGTAAGCTACAGTATAGTGTAGACTGAAAACATGCATGCAAGCCATTCATTATAAGTCTTAGCAAGAGCTGCATAATCTTTTTTTTTTAAATAGTACTACAAATTTTTTATTATTATCATTTTATTATTTATAAAAAAAAAACAAGTAAGTTCTACAAAAAACAAAACAAAAAAAACTGAGTTGGAATGAAATAACATTCTAACAAATAATTTATTGGTGAATCATTCTGTTAAATATTTGAGTCTCTTTTGTCGGTGTATCAATTTCTAATTATTTCTTAACGCATGTATTAATTCATATCTTCTCATGTGCATGCACTTGAATCTGAAAGCTCTGAAAGTCATGAAGTCATCTTACAATAGAGTGTGAGCGGCCCTTCAATCTGCTGAACAGCCTCAGAGAGGGGCCAAACGTGGGAACGAGATTATGAATGAGTGTGTGAAAGAGAGAATGAACACCATTTTACTGCTCTTGTCCCACTAAATAGCCTCTTTATACTGACTGAGGCCAACTCAAACACCCACTCCAATTCAGTGGCACACACACACAACATCCTCACAAAAACATTCGCGCTTAGTACATCAGACGTGAACACCTGCGACGGGGAACTCAGACTAAACATCAACCAAATTCTGCCTCCAAAAATCATTAGAGTCTGGGTAGTTTTTGCTGGTTGATTAGTTGAAACAGATTGGTACTTGTTGAACTGTTTGTACTGTAGAATGTCTCTCGTCATGTGTCATGTCACCAAAATGTGCATTTAATGTTTTTGTACATGCATTTTTACATAAAAAATGAATTCATTTTCAAAAATTTACAACGCTTACCTTGACATCCTTCACGTTCATTCGTGTGCCTTTCTTGCCCACGAAAATATCATCTATGTCCACCAGGATGTAACGCTCCAGAGATCGTGAAAGCTTTCTGCCTGTTAAAAATGCGATGGCATCCACCAGTATAAGTCTATGTAACCAGTAGTTCAGCCCGTGTCCAAACAACACGCGCTGCACCCCATCGTAGAGTCCCAAGTCCTGCACAATAGTAGCATGGAGACCCTGTGGGCCTGGGATGATCTGGGCTGCCCCATTCTCCCTGGGTCGAGTTTTAGCCAATAGAACGGGTTCATACGTAGAGTGGTTAAACTGAAACACAGTCCAATCCTCTCCCGGTAAATGGCCTCGATCCACTTCCGCCCGTGTTATGTAGAGCAGAGGTGAGCGTGGATTCACGCAACAATCTCGAAGTGCGACGTTTGTTCTCAGTGTCAAAGGGAAACCCCTCAGCTGCAGTGCAGGCTGGGAGTTTTCACTTGCACGGTGAAAAGCAATGACGCCAACGCTGTATTCTGCACAGTATTTATCCAGAAGGTCTCGATTCCATGCGTCCATTCCAACATACTTCAGAAGGTTCTCGTAGATGACCAAAGCATAGCGTCCACGGCCTTTGTGCGTTAGAGGCGGGATATCACCCTTCCCTGGGGCGATTTCGGCATGGTAACGGAATTGGTTAGATTCTAGAATGGCGATGATGTCTTGTCCCAGCTGAGAATACTGACTTTCCACAAATACCAGCACCACCGGATCCTTGCGTGATGGATCGATTGGTTTAGGCGTTCGAGGCTCTGACTGTCGAAAAGGAAGCGCCCTGAGGTCAGCACAGTCTGGACCAATGGCGCGGTCTGCAAGGTCCAGTTCTTGGGTGGAGCCTGTGTAAAGGTAGTAGGCGGAGATTAACACACTGACCATACAGAAGGTGGCGAGGAGGATGACCAGCCTCCTCAGATTCCTCCGCAGCTTGGTGGCCAGATTCATGGCAAACCGAGCACATGTGTGGGAGTGTGTGTGGGTGGGAGTCTCTGATTGTTCACTGAGGCGGGCTAAAGCTGCAAATTGGCTTTTTTGGTAATCATGCTCCAGTCATGTGACCATCTCACAAAACTGGTAAATTCGCTTCCAGGACAGACCACTTATGGAGGTTTGGTTGGAAAAATGTGGCCTACATCACCAGCTGTTCTGAATCCTTCATCCAACTAGCAACCCTCCATGTCTTGAGATTTCTCCCGACACCCAGCAAACCTACAGAGAACACAGACGACAAAAGACAAGCAAATTCTTGTTTTATACAACTTTAACCATCTTTGAGGTGTGCCTGTGCGTGTGTGTTTCTCCACAGAAGTGTTCATCAGGGGTGTGTATAGATGCTCTTGAGGGGCAATTCAGCCGTCAGCCTTCAGGTTGTTTTCAATCAACACTTCACCAGCTGTGGCCAACACTTCCCGGGAGGAGTGTGTGATTGGTCGTATATAAATAGGAAGTTGGAGGCTGAGCCAATAGAAGCCTGAGGGTGGCTCTAAGGGAGAAATTCATCATTTTTCTAATGGGAATCAACTGTGTCACGCATGTAGCCTGCTGTGTATACACAAGGTAAGCTGCACAGCCACATTCTGTCTTCAAAAAGTTGCTTCTGAAGAAAAAGGTATGACAGTTAAAATGTATGCTTTGTTTTTCCTATAACATAGGTAGGGACAAATACAATGACGATTGTTCATAA
>CAIGQZ010032649.1:7456816-7470316 GCA_903798205.1 Danio tinwini | reverse complement strand
ATATATATATATATATAAGATTGCTTTACTAAGATAAGATATAGGTATATATATATATATATATAAGATTGCTTTACTAAGATAAGATATAGGTAAGGTTGTTTAACTCAGCTAAGCTTTACAGAACAAAATGAAGCAAAACATTTTTGGGGGCATTAAACTTTTAATCAATATATTTATGTAACATAAATATTAATTTGCTGTTGTTTGTTTGTTTGTTTTTTGCAAAAATGCATTTTCTATGATTTCCGTTAATGTATTATTCTAATATAAATATGTACCATTAATAATAAATAAAATAAAATAAAACACTGTTTTTGCAGTTGAATGTGCCACCCAAGCAACTGGCATTAAAGAGAAGAATTCAAACAGACAGCTTTATTATACAGGTATTTCTGGAAACATTTTTTGTGCAGTTCTGTTAGGCGCAGCAGAAATTATTCACTGCAGTTTTAAGTTTCATTGCTAATGCACTCAGACATCTTAAAGAACTAAAGCTACGCATGCAGAGCATGAACTGGTTACGACTGAGACTAACAGAGCATGATTTTCCCCAGCATTAGCCATCATGGAAAACGTCAAACTAATGCAAATGAAACACAGAATTATGTATAGCATGTCTAAATTGATTAGCTAGTTTTAACTGGTCTGAAAGGTTTCTATACTTCAGCTCAGTTTAATTGGAAGAGAAGGTTATATTAAACTTCACCATATGTAATCTTAATCAGTGTCAGCAAAAAATAGGACTTGTAGACATGTAAAGTCGTGAGCTGTGTAGGTTTGCATCAATGGAAAAAGAACTGAAATATTATGTTCAGAATCTAGAATAGTAAAAGTGCTTCCTCCAAACATCTAGAATAAAAATACTTTTTTATTTTGATAAACTGGCTTGGAAGAATGTGTATTTCCATTTCAGTTTCGGCATCAATCATGGTGCATTTTATACTTTCTGTTTCTGTTAGTCATACAGGAAGTCACTTGAAGTTATAGTTCACCCCAAAAAGTTTTTTTTTTTCATTTTAACACAAAAACGCTTTTTTGAAGAATGCTGAAACCCGGTAATCATTAGCCCCTTTCACACATGCAGATCATGTGTAAACAGGCCCTTTTTGAAAATACTGGTAAATTCGTTCCAGCAATTTTCCGGAAAGAGAAGTTGTAACATTACCGGTAATTTGCCGTAATGCTGTGCTGTGTGAACGCAGAAGGAAAATTGCCAGAAAGAGCGCGTCCACGATTAGAATGTGCTGACATGAGACATGTACTCCAGCCAATCAGAACACTCAGACGCATTCACATCTGCGCTATTTATGAAAATAAAAGCCTTTGGATATTTTTTCAGACACATTTAGCTGCTAGATGTAAGCCAGATAACGTTTTAAGTTCCTTAAAATGTAATTTTTTTCCACAGTAATGCCAACTGTGGAAAAAATCATCAAAAAAATGCATTTCAGTTGCTTGATGCGTGTGCACTAGAAGCAGCCGGTGAGCACACATATTATGTACCATCAACCGTCAAAAAAAGCCTGACCCTTTCTATGTTTACAAATACAAGCAGAGCTGTTTAGTGGTCATTTCTGGCTAATGATGTCAGAAATTACTGGTATTTTGAAATGGATGTGTGAATGTTTTTTTCCGGAAAAATTCTAGAACGTTCTTGCCTGTGTGAACAGCGCTTTTTTTAATTTACCAGTAAAGTTGTTCCAGTAATTTTTCTAATATTTACCGGTACCACTGTGTGAAAGGGGCTATTGATTCCCATCATATTTGTCTGTCCTAGTATGGATGTGAATGGTTACAGTTTTTCAACATTTTTCTAAATATCTTTTGACACAACAGTTTGACCCAATCTTCAAGTCAAGGCAAGTTGAGCTTTATTGTCACAAAAATGGAACGAAATGTCATGTCTCACATGACCACGTTCTACATAAATAAGCATAATCATAAATATGACTATGACAATATAATCATAAACCTATATATACATTAACTAACATACTGGAGCAGTAATCTCACTATAACTACATACTGTATAAATGCTTAAACGATACACATAACATAAGACAGACTATACAAGTACTTTTTACTTTTACAATCTGTGAAATGTGTTGTATATATGATAAACAAAAAATTACAGCCTTAATTAAAATGTATTGTAATTGAAATCTACTGACACAAATTGAAGTGCAACAAAAGAAACACTTTAGGATGTTTTGTGGATGTTTTCTTTCTATTACGCTGAACAAAAACAATTAATAAAAATGTCAAAAGCACAAAATCTTACAAATTGACAACTGAGTGAAAAAAACTGTTTTGCCTGTAGTGTCTCACCTTAAAATGTTTTTTTTATTACATTTGTATTATTTATTTTATTTAAATAACCAATGAATATGGTTTAAAAGCATACTGAATGCAGAAAACAAAACCAGAAAAAAACAGTTAATGAAAGCTGAACTGCCTGCTTACAGAGTACTTGTAATCCATCATATTGTACCTCTTATTTTATAAACCTGTCTTCAGGCCAGAGCAAATAGGCACACACACACACATATATTCCGTTGATCAATGTCTAAATGACTCCTGAAATGACTTTTTGTATTGATCAGTTTTAGTCTAACTGAATCAAAGTAACCACAATTGTGCATATCCACCTAGCTAGTAGCAGATGAGAATGAGCTAAGCCCATTAAAGTGACCTTGTGTCACTTGAAAAAACCCTTTTTGAAAAGAACATTTTATTAGGTTGTATTTCAAATTATGCATCACAATTTCTGTCAGACATTTTAATGCTGAATTACAAGTTGTATCACAAAAGCAAAAAGATTCCATTCAGACTCATTCAGATTTATTTTCAGTTGCTGATGATGTGAGGTGATTTTGCAGCTTTGTTTGTCATGGCGCCAAATTAAGCTTGCACACAAATGACACTTACTGTATGCACATAGCCTGTTTTCAGAAGTTTATAACCTTTATTTTATAGGACAGTACACTGCCTGACAAAAGTCTTGTCATCGATCCCAGTTGTAAGAGCAACAAACAACAACTTGACTTCTAGTTGATCATTTGGAAAAGTGTCAAAAGGTAGATTTGTCTCATGAATCATCTGTTGAACTGCATCCCAATCATCACAAATACTGCAGAAGACCTATTGGAAGCCACATGGACCCAAGATTCTCACAAAAATCAGTCAAGTTTGGTGAAGGAAAAATTATGGTTTGGGATTTTATTCAGTTTGGGGGCATGTGAGAGATCTACAACAGAGATCTGATGGCAACATCAACAGGTGGTATCAAGACATTTGTGCTGCCCGTTACATTACAAACCGCTGCAAAGGGCAAATTCTTCAGTATTCATTTTTCTGAAAGAGATGAAAGAGGAGGCATTGAAGATGAATCCGAAGAATCTTGATGAAATCTGGGAGTCCTGCATGAACACTTTCATTGCCATTCCAGATGACTTTATTAAAGAGCCCCTATTATGCATTAAAAAGGGTCATATTTCGGTTTTATGGGTCTTTAACAACATACTGATATGCATGCAAGGTCAAAAAACTCTTTCATGGTCTTATAATATGCATTTATTTTTACCTAATTATCCCAGCGACTCCCATATGAATCGTTCAGTGATTCATTTGTTCCCAAACCCCTCCTTAGCGCGAAGCTAATCTGCACTGATTGGACCGATGACAGCCTGTTGCCATTGGTCGACAGCGTTCAGCCCGAGACACTGGCTGTTTCTCAATTCCAAGAACGCAGAGAACGGACTTGCTTTCTTGTGGAGACCAGTCTTGCCAGGTGTCCTCGGAAGAACAAACTCGGGAGACCGCGAGAACAGAGAACGTGTCCTGTGAGAAATGAGATGCTGCGTTCTTCCTGATGGTTACATGACCTTCACGTTTTTTTAATAAAGGAATAAACACATTAAGGGTGTTTGTTTGCTAAAATTCATATTAAAATCTGTTTTATTTATATTGTGCAACGTATATTTCTAATGCTTTTATGCATATAATATATTTTGAAAAGGGGGAAAACAATAAATCGTTGTATGAATGCTGTAACGTTGAAATACTTTTCAATTAAGATGTCCATGGTGATTTTTATATTCACAGTTTCATTTAGGGAAACTCCTTAGATAAATAACTTATATCTCTGAACTTTAATAATAAATCTAAATAAAATGCTGTGCTTCTCACTTCCAGTCGCAATGACTTCTGAGACTTCTAGAGCGAGATCGGTGCTCAAGTCTGCATCCGTGCATCCTTGATATCAAGAACACATCCGGGAAGATTCACGCATCCTCTTCTTGCGGTCTTGAGTATTGGAACTGAACTAATGATGACGTAACACCATAAACCCATTTAAATTCGTAAACAAAGCAGCACGCGTCGTGTTTTCAACGTGGCATTAGATGCGATATGGGAATATAGAGTTAACCTGATACAGTGCAAGTAGTTACAAGTAACAACGCAATTACATACATACTTTACAAGCTAGAGAAAACAAGGAGGCAGCTATTTACTTACACTTTCTATATGTGTCATGGGCCAGGTCTGATTTCATTATCTTTCATTTTGGAGCATTTCTCCCTTCTCAGCTGTAGATCATTTCTATTTGCAACCATTGCAGTGGCATCTCTTGCGTGAAGTGCTATATATTTTTCTTCTTTGGCTCTCGACGAAGGCGGTCGCACTTTTTCCCTCTCCGTCCCTTATCTTCCCTGGCTGGCTCTTCTTGTCTCGTCTTATTCTATATCTGAGGCTCTCCGTGTCCTGCTATCCAAACGAATAAGGAATTATGGATTTGATCAACTGGTCTCTGAACGCGATTGACACCATCTTCTCAACGAGAAGTTTGGGCTCGGGAGAGCCCACTTGTCCTGCCGGGACGTTTGCAGCTGGATACGTGATGGACGGGTGGGAGAAGTGGCGTGTCGTGTGCCTGGCTGCTCTGTCCCTGGAGGATATTGAAGATATCTTCCTATTCGGAACTTTGATAACAGGGTTTCTGCTGATGGGCTTATGCGGGGCCCTGGGGTATCGACGATTGATAAAAGCGGTCAGTGCTGCTCAAAACCCCACCAAGCTGGCCGGCTTGATTGAAACTATAATGGGCAGGTATGCTGCTAATCAGACTGCTGTATTAGACCGCAAATTTGAAAACATCGGGGTGAAATTAGCGGCTTTGCAACAAGATTTGGCCAGGACTGGAGACCAGTGACGGACATTAAATATCTGTAAAATTGGCAGATATTGACCTAAATTTTAAATACTTTCTTCTCTTTCGGCTCCCAGTGTTTTCCCAGCCAGATGGCCTCGGCTGGAGAAAAACAACTTCTCCCGGATAGCAAGATAAGGAGACGCTCTGAAATTCCTGCTCCTTGTCAAGGACACCTGTTGGACTCTACAGGCTTGCTTACATACACACATACACAGCTACAGATAAGACTTTCATTACCAAGCCCTTATCCAACGCCTTCGTGTGCTTTCACCCACTGGAGGGGGTAGGCGGGTTTGTGACCAGCGCTTCTTACAGCTGCAGGACGGATGGCTGCCCGCCTTTACCGGACTATATCCACATCCCCTGTTCCAATTCCCTGTTGCGATGTTTTGTCTAGTCTATGTGTTTATGTGCTACTGCCAAGGCTTTTTTAATTCCCTGGTCACACTCTGCCCTAATTTAAGAGCAGGGTGAGAGGGAGTTTTTTTTTTGCCTATCTTTCCTTATGTATCTTGCTTATTTTTTTTCTAAATGCTACCTCCCGTTGACCTGTCTCTCCCTGAAATGTGATGTCTGTGTATGGTCGGAGGGGTCCAATTTCACTATATGTCAGTGTATGTGAATACATGGAGGTATATGTGACAAATAAAGGCTTGATTGAAATATTCTCAGGGCTTACTTGTACATCCCCGGCCAGGGGGTTGTAGCGCTCCTCCTCTGTCCTCTGGCAAGCTATCTTTGCTGGCTCCCATCGTGCTTACCCTGAGCCTTCTTTCCAGTGCTGTGCACCAGCCCAAAGCCTAGCGTACCTAATAAACTGGCCTTATTTTGCACGTGTTACCAAATTCCATTGTATTCTGTGACTCTAGTAGGCGCTGTTCTCACTCTTTGGCTTGAACTGGCTCCCACAGGCGGATTGGACATGCAAACAGCTTTCATAGCCTATACTCACGTGAATGCGCTGGAATGAACTGTGTAATACTAGTATCTATAAAATCCCTTGTATTTCACACAGAACAATTTTATGTTCTTTAAATGTAAACAACATTGCAAACTCATGACTTCAGGATCAGTTTGTATTTGCTGTGTTAGTAAATGGGGTTTATGTTTCGTATCCACGTCACGCCGAAACGGCTAAAGACTCGTTATCAAGATGATTCATTCCAACCACTATGAGTCAACTCTTTTTTTAGATGAATCAATAATTTTAAAAACTGTCTACTTTCAGATTTAAGCTTTAGCTGGATATTTCACTTCACTTAGATCTGTGTTACACACTACAGGTCATTTTCGAAAACCCATAATAGGGGCTCTTTAATAGGTTATTTGCGTCATTGCAGAGATATTAATTCTTTTGTTTCCACTGCACAATGACTTTATATTCTATACTGTACATTATTTCTGTTAAGTGACAAGACTTTTGTCTAAGCAAAGTCAGACCTTACTGTCCTAATCAAATATTTAAAAATCAAGGCAAGATCATATTTTATTTTGGTAAAATAAGAATAATCTAGAGAACTTTGCCTTTAGTATAAGCCACTTCTGATACCAAATGATCAACTACACTGAAAAAAATCATTCAGATATGATTCCTTGGATTTACTCAATTTTTTAAGGTTAAGTGGCTGTAAACTATTTATTTGGGCTAAATTTAAACAAACAAATTAAGTAGAATTTAGCAGACATTTAGTTGCAGACATCATTTTTTTCAGTGTAGAAGTCAAGTTATTATTTGTTGTTCCTAAAACTTGGATAGGCGACAAGACTTTTGTCAGATAGTGTACTGTATAGTGGAAACAGGCAAGTGTGGGAAGCAGAGAAAAAAGTTGGACCTCAAGCCGGGAATCAAACTGGAGTAGCCATAAGCACCCCACTAGGCTTTTGGCGCCGACAGGACTATTATCTGTAGTTTCTGTTATGCAATGAGACCAATATTTTTAAATGACAAAAACTGTAAAACTAGATAACTAAAATGAGTTACTAAATTGGTGAAAAAAAACCCAGAAACAAACCTGTGTATGTGTGTGTGTGTGTGTGTATACAGTACCTTGTATTCCTTACATTGTACAAATGTTTTCACAAGTATAGTAATAAAAATACATTTTGACTTTGAGGGCCCATTTTTTGGTGATTTGCACTCTTCTCTCATCAACAGTTGCTTTCATCGTTTTACCTTAACAGTTGTCAGCCCTACTCTGCTTCATTTATTAGTTTGCTGGAAATTAGAACTGAATTTAGAAATAGTTTTAAAACAAAACTTTGCGCTTAAAAATATTAATTAAGTGTGTAGGATAATGGATATCTTCAGTGGAGTGAGGTTTCACTGTTTCCTTTACAAAAGTAAAGGAGTAAAGTAAAGAATAAAGGTAAAGAGAAAGTAAACTGGCCGAATGGAGGAGGCTCATTTTTATCCTCACGCAGATGGTCTGTTAAACAGTTTTCTTGCTGGTAAGCGTTAAATTTTTTCATTCAGTTTTGCCACTTACAAAGTTCGCCATGTAAATAGCAAATGTGCCATGGTGCGACGCAACTGACTCTTAAAGGGAATGGGAGATGAGACTCTGATTGGTTTAATGCACGTTATGCTCAAAACACGCCCATAACTCATTAAGACAATAAGCACAACCCTGTTAGACCATGCGCCAGGGCGCAAACTGTATTTTACCATCCTTAAAATAGCGAAGTGGATTCGGGCACACCCTTAATGCTTTTGCACCATGGGCTTTAAACTTTGCGCCTAGATCGTTAAAACAGAGCCCATAGTGTCATCTAAATATGACTTTGTTTGTTGTGAATATGTGCCCTCTAGTGGTAACATTACAATGTTCTTTTAAAGAATTTTTTTTAGCTGGAACTCCGATTCTTAAGCACTCATTAAAGGGCAACTAAGTTACCCCTTTTTCCAGATTTAAGATAAGTCTTTTGTGTTTCCAGAATGTGTCTGGAAAGTTTCAGCTCAAAACACCCATCAGATTTTTTATTATACCTTTCATAAGTTTCTATTTTATAGCTCTGAGCAGCAGGTAGCGTTTTTTGTGTACTCCGCTTTTAAGGCTAGTCCTTCACGCCCACCATTTCCACATGCCTGTCAGCATGCCTCAATCTCCTCCCTCAGCTGCTTCAGACAACAGATAGACACTAAGGAAGAAGATCTCACATAACGTTTGTGAGAAATACTACAGTAAGAACTTTACTAATGAGTATTTGATGCAATTGTTATGGAGTTGCAACGATGAGTCACACACATTGTCATCACAAAGTTCATGCAGACACACAGATACACACATACAGACAGCACGCGCGTTTAGCTTTGCATTCTTTTTGCACGCAAATGTGACAGAATCCAGGTTAATATCCACTGCTGGTTGGATATCTGTTTAGTTAATGTACAAAATAAACCTGATTGAATGTCAACAAACCGGGATTGAAGCGTCTTCTTTTATAATTGTTCTGACACGCGGCTGTGCTGATAAAGTAATGCTGAAGTAACTTCACTCCAACGTCAAGTTGCGGTCTGTTTCAAAACCGCTCCAATTGGTCCATCGTTTTTATGTTGTTAAATAAAAAAAAAAAAAGGACTGGGTGTGTTTATTTCACCCCAATATGACGGTCTATACACTATACCTACACATACGTCTGTCCAAACAGCTTGAAAAGTAGATTTTTCACCATAGTTGTACTTTAAATAAAAAAACTACTAGTATTTTGTGAATAAAAACAAAAATAGGCAAATAAACATATAACATGTGGCTCCTGAAAATACATTAATGAATAATGAATAATCAGTCTGTGGAATAAACTGAATATATTTTAAACATTTTTCATCTTTAATCCACAGTCTCTTCAAAAAGTCCTTAAAATCTCCTGAATTGCTCGCTTCCGGTTGCGTAATGTCACATACATATGCGCAAATGCACACATGAGCCAACATTGCTTGTTTACAAAGGAGAAGGTAAATACTTGTGCTTAGATGAAAGCTGTCACTCTTAACCCTAACCGCAAATTATTCCTAAAATCTGAGGAATTCTAAATTGGATAACAATAATGTAGAAGCACATAAAATTTAAGCCTAAACTTAAAATAAACTCTAAACCTATCCCTCAAGTTTGATTGGCTGATTGAAATGTTGTTCCAGGAGCATGTCCAACTTGGTAAAATCACACTAACCATGTAAATGCAGGCGTATATTGTGCATTTCTTTCCTGTGGTATGAGCTTGTATGCTGTTTTTTTTCCCATCAGGAAAAGCCACGAGGAAATCATTGTTGCTCATATGCTTGTGAATTGTACCATGTGAGATCATTTTAAACATGTCAAAAAAGTTTAGAAGCTGCCTGCTTGAATTCGTGAGGTGTGAGTAACTGAACAAGCTATCTTAAGTTGACCAATCAGGAGGATGAGCACTGTATGATATGTTATGCAGAAAAGGTTGCTGGGGATGAAAGTTTACCATGGACTATACTTTATAATGCACAGCCCTGGTTTCCCAGTGCTGAAAAAGAACCTGTATGTGTGTGTAGCAAACATTCGCGCTTGATTTTATTGTTAAGCCCTTATGAGAGAGAGGTCGCCAGGTCATAAAATGGTGTCGTATGTCACTGAGTCCAAACGATTTTAACATAAACTCACTCATGACATGTGCATGGACATACGATCTTCTGACCATCAGAATTTTCACCGTGTACACACTCTTAAAGTAAACAACATAGCTCAAGTCAAGTTTGTCCTCAAAACAGCAGTTTTCACTCTCAAGTACTGTATGATCAGAATCAGAATCAGAATCAGTTTTATTGCCAAGTGTGTTTCACACACACAAGGAATTTGTTTTGGCAACAGAAGCTTCCAGTGTACATAAAGTGACGAGTGACAACACAAAATTAAATACAAGAAAGAAAAGGCAATAAACATTAAACAGAGATGCAGTTAGTCAAAAAGATCTGGATGTTGAGTTGTATGTACAGATATGCTGTAAATATACAGGTTATAAGGTGTTGTGTACAAGTGGTTATGAGAAAGCATTGCACGTTTATTGCACAGTAGGGGAATATTTAACTGTTCATGAGGTAGATGGCCTGAGGAAAGAAACTTTTCCTGTGTCTGGCTGTTTTTGTGCTTGGTGCTCTGTAGCGCCGACCAGACGGTAACAGTTTGAATAGGTAGTGTGCTGGGTGTGAGGCGTCTAGAGTGATTTTACAAGCCCTTTTACTCACTCTGGAAGAGTACAGTTCTTGAAGTGTAGGAAGGGTAGTGCCAGTGATTCGTTTGTAGTGCCAGTGGCAGCCAAGGGTAGTGCCAGTGATCCTTCTCAATGTAAGTTTTATTTATTTACAAAGTAACTTTTCTGCTAAAACATTTAAGTATTACATTTAATTTTGAAGTAATTAAATTACAGTTACTTATATGCCTTAAACACTGTAAATACATTTAAGAGTTCTGTATAAATTAATGTAGAAAATTAAAATTTTATTTGCCACATACAGAGTCATACACAGTATGATATGCAGTAAAATGCTTACACAACTACTAGGGACCTTAAAATAATAACAACAATAACACAAAAACTATAATAACAATACAATCTAACTTATGGAGAAATAGAAGTTAAGCAATGAAAAATAAAACCAAATATAAAATATTAAAAGACTTTTGATATAGAGTATGTGACTATACAAAAAATACAAAGTCTAAAATATATAAGAGATATCTGAACAATCAGAAACATAGAAGTGTTTCTAACAAAGTGCCTGGTGCATAAGAGAGGAAGAAGTGTATCCTATAGGTGGTTTGTCAAGCCCACTGACCTGTATGGACTATACACTATAGAATTACACAACATATGCCCAGGGTGTGTGCAAATGTGCATAAATGAGAGCATCCAGTAGATGTGTATGTGCAGATGTGCAATGTTCAAAAGCGTCCATAAAATGTGCAATGAGCAAAAAAGTATCTAATTCCTATGTGTTGCACTGATTTAGAGACTGTATCCCCTGCAGAAGAATAATTGAGTTACTAGAGCAGCAGAATAGATATATTTTTGATATACAAATTGATTTTGAAAAACAATCACATTGTTTATATTTAAGTAGAAATTGTTTAATGAAAAATAAGGTATACATTTAGAGAAACAAAATTAATTGTGTGTGTTTAGATATTTTGCATACTTTTTCAGCTTTATAATGCTATGTTTGTCCAACAAGTGTACAGCCCTCTGAACAATGAAATAAAATTTGTCACTGCGCCTATGCAGGTCTAAAACGCTGACACGTTGCTTAATACACACAGGATGTACAGCAATACACAAAATATATTTACATATGAAATAAAAGAAAGGATTAATATGTTACAAAAATTGTTATTTTCTACATAAATATTAAACCCAATACCTCCACGCCTTCATGTCCGGGGGGCTTTTTTCAGTTAATTCATGACAATTTGCATTTGTATAATGTTATTATTATTATTATTATTATTATTTTTGATATTATTACTATTATTTTTATTATTATTATTATTATTATTATTATTATTATTATTGATATTATTATTATTATTATTAGTATTATTATTAGTATTATTTATTATATGCATATTTATATTTGTTTTAATAAAAAGTAGTTTAAATGTATCCACCTGTTGGGTTTTGGAGACGTTTGCATGGGGCATAAGAATAGAATGTGTTTTTGGATATAACACTTGAAATAAAAACTGGAAATTAAAACTGAATTTAGCAATAGTTTTGAAACAAATCTGTGCGCTTAACAAACTGTATTAAATAAGTAGGCTAATGGATGTCTTCAGTGGAGTGTGTACAACACCTTTTCCTTATCCACAAAAGTAAAGGAGTAAAGAGTAAAAGTAAGTAAAGAGAAAGTAAAGAGGCCGAATGGAAGTGGTTCATGCTTTATCCTCATGCAGATGGTCTGATAAGTAATTAAACATTTGATTTATATACAATTTTAATGATAAAATTGGTAATCAGTAATTAATTCATTTTTTTTAAGTATAATTTATCCAACACTGATCCTCCTGTTTAATTCAGAAGGAATTCTGCAGATTATTTTGTGCTTGAAGTGTTGAGTGCAGCTTTTTTTTTCTTACATAAAGTCACGGTAACAAAGTTAAAGGTGGTGGCTGAGGCTGTCGATAATAACAGAGTGGTTTCTCCAGGCAACATCAGGGCCTTATTCATTATTCGACACCCAAAGCAAAGCTTCAGCACTGGAGGAGGAGAAGTGCTCATCTTCCCTCAGCCAACACACTTCTGCCCCACTGATAGACACATCCAGAGAGAGAAATGGCTCCAGCGGAAAAGGTTAAATGAAAGAGATGAGACAAAGGGAGGCAAAAATGAGAGACAGACATAAGGAAAGCGGGTGAGAGAGATGTAGAGAGGAGTGAGAGATAGAGATCGATGGACTCTAGTAATTACATGGTGATTTATGAGTGAGAGGTGCACTAGATCGCCTTTAATTTCACACCGTAACTCAAGTTTTTTTTTTTCCTCACGACTGAGCAAGGTCAGTGTGTGTGTCTGTGCATGTGTGCGTATGTGTGTGTGTGTGTGTCTGTCCAGGGGCAGATCATTTACACACTCCCTACTTCTGCTGAGTAGCTTCCCTGTCACTGAGATATGATCATTCTGGACACGTTTTTCACTGCCAATACAAGTCATCTCTCTTTCTCTCCCTTCCCTACTCCCTCCCCACATTGTCTCTTCTGTTTTACTTCTCGTTTTTTTGCTCCATCTTTCTTCCTCTCTCTCCATCTCTCTGGCCAAACCACTTTCGTTTTGGCAACTGCTCTTTTGCTGAGTGCAGTAATATGAATATGATGACACGCAGGGCTCAGGCAGTAATCGCATATTTGGGATCTGATAACTGATTTATTAAGCAGCCGTGACAGCGAAATGTTTTCTCAGCATAAAGTAAATGTTTCATCTCGCAGACCCCAAAGCTTTAAAATCAGTATCGACCCACGGTTTTCTTAGGCTTTTACGTTTGAATACCATTGTTAAGTGATAAGTTTGTTACAGCCTGTCATGCAGTGTTGATTTTTTTATCATTATTTATTTATTTTTATTTACTATTAACTATTGTGCTATTATAATCACTTTTTCCCACCAAAAGTTGGATATATGATGAATATGCCTAAAAAAAAACTAATGTTGCGTCGTCTGTTTTAGTTTAATCCAGTTAAAATGAATCTTTTTAATCAGACATGCACACTACACAAACGCACGCACACGCACACACACACACACACACACACACACACACACACACACAC
>CAIGQZ010032649.1:7444669-7456716 GCA_903798205.1 Danio tinwini | reverse complement strand
ACACACACACACACACACACACACACACACACACACACACACACTTATCGGCCACCTTATTAGGTACACCTGTCCACCTACTCATTAATGCAAATTTCTAATCAGCCAATATCACATGACAACAACTCAATGCATTAAAACATATAGACATGGTCAAGACAATCTGCTGCAGCTCAAACTGAGCATCAGAATGGGGGAAAAAGGTGATTTAAGTGACTTTGAATGTGGCATGGTTGTTTATGCTAGATGGGCTGGTCTGAGTATTTCAGAAACTGCTGATCTACTGGGATTTTCATGCACAACAATCTCTAGGGTTTACAGAGAATGGTCTGAAAAAGAGAAAATATCCAGTGAGCAGCTGTTCTGTGGGCGTAAATGCCTTGTTGATGCCACAGGCCAGAGGAGTTATGCAGAAGAGCATTTCTGAACACACAACACATCCAACCTTGAGGCAGATGGGCTACAGCAGCAGAAGAAAACACAGGGGGCCACTCCTGTCACTTAAGAACAGGAAACTGGGGCTACAATTTGCACAGGCTCACCAAAATTGGACAAAATGAAGATGGGAAAAATGTTGCCTGGTCTGATGAGTCTCGATTTCTTCTGTGACATTCGGATGATAGGGTCAGAATTTGACGTCAATAACATGAAAGCATGGATCCATCTTGCCTTGTATCAACAGTTCAGGCTGGTGGTGGTGGTGTAATGGTGTGAGGGATATTTTTTTGGCACACTTTGGACCCATTAGTACCAATTGAGCATTGTGTCAGTGCCACAGCCCACCTGAGTATTGTTGGTGACTATGTCCATTCCTTTATTTTTAGTTCACTGTACTCAAATGGCCTCCACAGTCACCAGATCTTAATCCATTAGAGCACCTTTGCGATGTGGTGAAAAGGGAGATTCGCATCATGGATGTGCAGTCGACAAATCTGCAGCATCTGCGTGATGCTATCATGTCATTATGGACCAAAGTCTCTGAGGAATATTTCCAGTACCTTGTTGAATCTACACAGTAAAAAATGCAGGGTTCCACACAATTCATTCATGTTGTCCCATCACAAATCGATTAAGTTAACTTAACACTTTTAACAAATTTATGTGGATTGAACATAAAAAAATTTAATTGTCCCAATGAAAACTCAAGAATTGTGTTGACTCAGCTTATTTTAAATAAGTAGTTTGAACAAGCAAAACATATATATTTTTAAGTGTATGCCACACACTGAAAAAAATCATTCAGAGATGATTCCTTGGATTTACTCAATTTGTTTACGTTAAATGGCTGTAAACAATTTATTTGGGCTGAATTTAAACAAACAAATTAAGTAGAATTTTATTAAATTTAATTTGTTTGTTTAAATTCAACACAAATACATAGTTTGCAACAGTTTTGCAGACATCTTTTTTTTCAGTGCAGAGGATTAAGGCAGTTCTGAAGGCAAAAGGGTCCAAGCCGGTACTAGTAAGGTGTACCTAATAAAGTGGGCGGTAAGTGTCAGTATATACTGTATAGTGCTGGGTTGATGATTACAAATTTACCCTCTGCTGAATCGTTTTGACTGGCCAAAGTCATCTGGTCACAATTACAAATTGCAAATGTTTTGAGGTTAGTAACATTACAGATACAAAAAAGGACTGCATTTCATTACTTTTAGACTGCTTTTGACTCAACATGTTAATCATATAGCTTTTCTAAATTTACTGTTTATCATGGATTTCCAGGGGTTTGTCAAGGACCCGAAAGGGCTTAGTAAGATTAAATAAATATAATAACATATTGAATTAAAATAACTATTATTTAAATAAATATAGAACATTTTATTCAAATAAACATAATTTTAATATAAAATAAATCTTTTGAACACTAAAAATAATTGAAATTTTTAACCCAAATGTCATTTGTCCACCAGAGAACCAAGCAAATTTGTTCATTTATTGAAATGATAATTTCAGCAGTGAAATAAAAAGATAAGAAAAAAAAAAAAATATATATATATACACACACACACACACACACACACACACACACACACACACACTCACACACACACACACACACACACAAACACACACACACACACAAACACACACATCATGTTTTTGTACTTCTTAGAGGCTCTGTCTGACAAAAATAAAATGCCTGTATTACTGGAATAAATATAAAAAAGACATTACTATTTTTACTATTATTAAATAATTATATTCTCCAGAAATTCTAAATCTTTAATAAATGAATGCCATGGTATGATGAAGAATATTATTTACAGCTACAGTATGAATTAGAATTTGTTATTATGTAATGCATAGCAAATTTTAATCTGATTAATCTGTAACCTGAATCACATGAATCTCATTCGTAATCCATTTATGAATACTTTGTAATATATTCTAATATAATTACATATATTTAAAAATGCAGTATTAAACCATGAAACTGATTTAAAAATATGATCACAATTTAAATTAATAAAACATATATATTTCCATAAATTGGAATATATAATTTATATTATATTTATATAAGTCTATTATATAATTTATTCCTGTGATGCCAACTGAATTTCCATCATCTGTTATTTCAAACCTTCTTGTCACATGCTCCTTCAGAAATGATTGTAACATTTTGGTTTGGTGATCAATAGACATAGAAACATCATATTATTATTAATGTTCAAAAAAGCAAAATCTGTTTAGTTCAAAATATGTTAGGAAACCTTTGATAAAAACAGATAAGTGCAGTTTAGAAAAAGCAGCTTTTTAAGGACTGTATATGTGTTTATGTGAAATATTTGAGTATTTTTGTCAAGATTATTAAATATATAAAAAGAGTATTAGTATCAAAAATGCTATTAGAATTAAGCAAAAAATCCCAGATGTCAACCAATATCTTTCTTCAGTAATTACGTCAATGACATTAACACTGGTCTCCTGAGAGTGCTTTGTTTTCACTAGTGCCGTACCGAAGGGCCTCATCTCCCAAGTAACAACCTTTAATAAATTCCTAACCGAAATAATCACTCGCAATGAGGCTAATCATACATGTAATATATAAACAGCACAAAAGTTCCAAGCTGTCAAGCACTCCATTGAAATGAGGACTTTTAAAGAGTCACTTTTAAACCCCAAATTTATTCATTATCTGAGACAGAGGACATAATATTCACCTCATATTGTACTGAGAAAAATAATCTGTCTTGACTGCAGTGACAATTTGATGAGTTATATCTTTTTAAAATGCCTTCCATTCAGACAGCAGAATGTAATTATATCAAGTCAAAAGAAATGAATCTGGGCAAAAATAGCTGTGAGTTGAAGCGTATGTGTGGGAGACATGTTTAAACATTTTTATCTAATCGTGAAGCACTTGCAGACTCTGAGGAGTAACGTTGAGATAACACAGGCGTACCGCTTCATAAATTGCCTTTTGGCTGCGTAACAGTGTGTGTATGGGGTTATTGTGTCATTAGCGTATGGTTAAAGTGTGTGTCAGTCGCAAGTGTTCTTGTGGCTTAAACTGTAAACATGTTGAAGAAAGCACGTGGGGCTGTGGGTGATATGGAGCTGCGTGGGAGTTTCATATACTGTGTGTGTGCTTTACTTGTATGCTCATATGTGAGTATTTCTCTGTGTTAAGGTGGATCTTCACCTCGGTTGCTGTTGTGGTGAACCACATCCCTCTCTCCCCTCCTCCATGTTTGTGAGGAGGACGTAGGCGTGTAACTGCCGACACAAACGACCTGCTCGACACACAATTCACAGCTTTTTCTTTTAAGTCTTCATCGTCCCTTCTTCACCAACTCTCCTTCTAATGCTTTCTCTCTTGATTTTTGCAGAAACTAACTCAGATGAAAATATTCACATACTCTCCTTGCTTACGTTGGTGCAAATAAATAAATAAATAAATAAATATAAATAAATAAATAAATAATTGAATTATTTTTTATACAACATGAAAGAACATGTGTGGAGAATACTTTGAAAAGGTCGCTGTCAGAGTTACAAGCTACTCATAATTTAAAAGACAAATTACATGCAGCATGCATTTTTGTAACTATCAATTTTATAATAGTTATATATAATATATAATAATATACATAGCAATTCTTTCTGGTTCTTAAATCTGACTGGCTAAACTGATAGACTATGCTAATTTCTAGTATTAGCACTGATCCAACATCATCATCTGTGTTTATCACTCTGCCCACCTTAGCAATTAGCAAGAGTGGAAAGAGTAGTCTTTCATTCCAGGCCAAGAGCACTCATCTGATGGACACTTATTCTGGAATCTGATAAATACATTTTCTTATACAAAATATAAACTGGACAGAGTTAAAAAGAAAGTAAAAAACAGAAACAACAACACAAAACTAATAAATGCTGTGTAATTAACAAAAACTTTTCAAAATGTCCATTAATCAAAGAACCAGAAAACCCCCCTAGAGAAATGACAGTAGAACAACTGTTTTCAACAGAATGTGCAATATTTTAAACACAAAATCCTCCTTCATCCTCATCATCTTAGAAACATTTCTGAACAAAAATTAAGCCATCACATGAACAAAATATATATAAATAGAAAGTATAATACAATATGAAATATTTATAATGTAATAATATTGCACAATTCTATTTAATAAATGTAGAGTTAATGAGCATTCCATAGACCTGGTGTATATTTGAAACCTCAAACAACACATGTATTGAACTGAATAATTATCATGTCCAAAACTGATTCAATTAAAGAAATATATATATATACCACATGGTAATTTTACATGTGGGAATTGTTTTCAATGCAACTTCACATACAAAACCTCAACTTTTACACATCCCCATACAGCAAAAAAGTTCCAAATTCAAGGCACTATTTTGTGCAAGACCACTAAAGTAATCTGTTGCGATGCCCGTGTGGTTTATATTGTCGGTAAGATGAGTAGGCCTTTAAAAATTTGCATTTCTAAACATCGATGCGCTATTCAACATCATGATCCTCGAAGTCCTGTTGCACAGCATTTCTCAGTTATGAAACATTCTGTCTCCCCTCTACAAAACATAGGGATTGAAGTTGTGAAGTGTTTAAATCAGGGGGGAGATCTTAATAAATTGCTGTTACAATGTGTAGCATTTTGGATTTTCATTCTAGATACATTGTCTCCAAGAGGTTTTGATAGTTTGATATTCATCATTTTCTTTAATAATTCTTTAATGTTGAATTAGGTGTTTGGGAAAAGGTTCTTTGGCTATACTTTGTTTTATATTTTGTTGTATTATTTTGTTGTATTTCCTTGTTATAATCTGTTATGTTTTCTTTATTTTGTGATGTAATATTAGGGTTTGTTTCTCTATTTTCGTGTTGTGAGTTAATATGGGAGATCATGTGATCCAGAAGTGTACAAAAAGGAGCAACTTATTGTGATAAACACTGTCTGATAAAGAGCCGTGTGCTCGAAACGTTACAGCATTTTTAATTTAAGAAATTGGCGTCTTTGGAGCTTTGGTGTTGCCGGCTTTTATGAATATCTATTTTGCACTTTTTGCTGTTTGGCTGAGCACCCAGTTAAAGTGATGTGCGTGCTTTTGTACATTTTTTCAAAACTGATTCATTAAGATTATTCAAACTTTCCAAAACCATGTGTGAGACCGAACAGTTTAGGGTGGAACCTAAATTTGTCAGTCATGACGTGGCTGTAATTTGCCATCGGTCGATCACATATAACTGACAGATTCTGCTGCCCTCGCATCAATAAACAAGTCACTTAAATAAGAGAAGGAACGTCATTGCATGAGGGAGAGATTCATTTGTTTGATTAAAGTTTAATAAAAAAAAATAACAATAAATAAATAAATAAAATAACATTAAATTAAATTAAATATGTCCATTCTGGTTTCATTGTAACATTATAAAAAACAAATTTAACAATATTTCAAATTCTTTAAACAATTTCATAGTAGCTCTCAAAGCATATTTGCACTTATTTAAACTTTCAGGTCATTTTTACAGTATACACCTCTAGTTTTACTCATCACTCTCAGAGAGATTGAAACTGCAATGTAAAAAATGCAGAGTTCCACAGAATTACATCATGTTGTCCCAACACAAATCAATTAAATTAACTTAGGCCCAATCCCAATTCTATTTTTGTACCCCTACCCCTTCCCCTTCCCCTTGGCCCTTACAACCGAGGGTTAAGGGGAAGGGCTTCAAAATTTACCCCTAAGAATTGGGACAGCACTTCAACACTGCACATGTCATCCTACGTCATCACGATCTCTTGCTTCATATGAGATCAGACGATCGTGACTGCTGTAGTTATTCCGGTTGTGTTATTTTTTGGTGTTTATCTTCAGGAAATCACTGAAGGCATATATTATGTTATCATGACGATCTAATGTGGCAATAAGATCGTAACTGTACTGTGTATTTACACAGTGGCCATATTCATCTATGTAAACAGTCGAAAACAACATTAACATTATAGCACACACTGTAAAAGGCTCATCCTCAGCCAGTAGACTTTTCTGACAGGGTATTCGAGTGTCATCGAGTGTCAGAATGTTGTGGAACTGCTGTACAGGAGCAGGTTTTTTTTTTAGCGTTTTTTTTTTTAAAGCATGACGGTAAAACACAAATGTGGTTATGAATATATTTAAAAACATATGTTTGTTTGTCATAAAGATTCGTAATAATGACAAAAAACACTAATTTGTGGATTTCCTTACTTCCGGTTTCAGCAATACTGCCATTGTGGCAGTACTGCTTTGTTTGAAGGGTGTATACCCCTTGCCCTTAGACCTACGCCTTCAAGCTAAAGAGAATTGGGACACCACTAGCCCTTGACGTGAACACGCAAAACGAGGGGTAGGGGTAAGGTAAAGGGGTAAGGGGTAGAACTGGGATTGGGCCTTAATGGTTTTTACAAATGTAAGTGGATTTAACATAAAACAAATAAGCAACCCCCCCTCCCCCTGCAAAATAAAACAAAAAACAACAACAACTTAAGAATTGAGTTGTTTCAACCTATTTTATATAAGTAATTTAAACAAGTAACATAAGTCTTTTTTGAGTGTTTCTGACATGCAAATGAGTACACTAACAAGACCACAGCCTCTAGCGCAAGTCTTGAGCACAGAGAGGTGAGGTCCACCTTTACAGCTCTTATAACTGGCCTCCATTACACTCACTCCCCATAAACATCGTTCCCAACTGGGTCATGGCACCAATGTAACCCCTTTGGCCCTCACCCCTCACCAAGCAAGACTCGAACATGTTCTAACAAGAAAGCTTATGACTGAAGATTCTAGCACCTCTCACTAGTATAGCTCTTGGGGCCAGAAGAGTGATATTTACCTGCACAGCTGGCTTCTGCTACCACCTCATTCACATCCGGGTCACGGCACCAAGGCCACCCCTTGGTTGTACTTACACCACTCAAAGTTTGATTCGCATCGGCATTTCCAGCATGGGAGGCAGGCAGACTAACAAGGATGCTAAAGACAGGAGCCTCTAGCATCTGTTGCTAGTGTGCCCCTTGAGATCAGTAGAGCAAAGTTTAACCACACAGCTTGCTAGTTGCTCTCCAATACGTACAATAATATAAATCAATCAGTTAACTACTTTATTTTCACATACCAAAGTAATGTAAACTAATAAACAGATTAAATGACAAATACACATCTTTTTCCACCTCACATAAATGCAAACACATGGCGTCTCCGAAGCTAACCTCTGTTGCAAAATATATGAAAGCGGGGCTCTAGAGCTTCACCAGTGCTTAACCCTGCAAGAGTGTGTCTGTGTGTGTAGGTTGTAGTAGCCTGTTGTGCCCCAGGCAAGGCAGTTAGCATTCAGCTCAGAGGCTTGCAAAGCCTTTCAGGAAAAAAAAGACCTACACACACACTCGGTTACACACATACATGTTGAACTCACGCACAGGAAGACATCCACACATTTCTAACTAACTATTATACATTAGCATATGTGCGTTGTTTACACTTCTGTCCCTTGCTGTGTGACTGCGGGAGTGTGTCTGGATCTTAAAGAAAATCAGCCACATAGATTAGATTCACTCCACTGAAAATTAATAGACAATAGTCTCCTTCACACTCTCCTGATAGACGCACACACACAAGGCTCTCTCTAGGATCCCTGTAGAGTTTTTATTTTCCTCAGAGGCCAAAACTTTCCCATAGCACCTGCTGCTGTAACAAAGGACACACACACAAAACTAATGTTACACACCACACTCATTTTAGGAGGAAAAAGTCAGATGTGAAGCACCAGGAAGCACACATACACTGGGGTAATGCTGTGAGGCCTGGTTGATTGGTTTTGCTGGTAGCAGTGGCAAGCTGCATCTTTTTTCTTTGAAAGGGCATCAATGGCTTCTATGGCACTCTAGATGAGATAAGACATTACCAATGGACAAAAAAAAAAACACTATCTACTTAGTGATTCTTTATACATGCTTAAGATAAGCATATCTTCTGCTGCAGCTTCTGTTTAGCACAATAATAGTATAATAATAGGATTATAAATATAAATAGGATAATAATAGGATTCTAGTTTAAACCCGGACAGACCTGTTTTTTTTTCTCCAAAATTTCAACTTATTCTGTATATAGTTCTCAAACATTGCTAAACAAAAGAGAATTTATGGCATTGTGCTGATCCAGTAGGTGGAATTATGTTGGGGAGGAAAAGATTGTGAAATTTTGACAGCAATCGATGATATCACATCTCATTTTAGGCAATGCTTGTCAGACAATTTATAGCCTGACAAAAAATAAGAGTGAAAATTCAAAAATGTACATCTGACTCAATGACTGTATAAAATATAGTTGACACGACCATTTTCCATTAAACGCTGTGAAGGAAAAAACACCTCGTGACGGGCACAAACTGTGGCAAAAGACTGCTGAAATTGGAGCCTGGGCATGCGCAGAAGGACTGCCTGATGGAGCCAGAGGAGGAGCTGCGGAATCGAACTTCCAACCAAACGCTTATACATCTAATCAACCACGCCCCCCGAATTTCTCACTTGACCGCTGGCGTCTGCACTATAACAAAGGTTCGCTAATGTACACTTAGGGCAGATTTATACTTTTGCGTCAAGTGCACATGTATGCTACACCGCAGCCTACGCGTGGATGCATAGCCCCTCGCCATAACCGTCGGCAACGTTGACGCGCACCTCTCAAAAAATGTAACGCATATGCGTAGCGCAAGCTCTGTGATTAGTCGGCTTGGTATCGCTGACGAGTGTGGGCGGAGGTGAGAGCCGCGCACCCGATGCAGCGAGTGTTTACAAGTGTGGAGTCCCGTGAAGGAGCTCCAGATGGAGACTGTTGTTTTGTGTTTACATTATGATTAAAGTTGTTGCACATCCGACGGTTCCTGCCTCAAAATGAGCGAATTTGAGCCACTTGTACCTTAAGGAAGGGTTCAGAAAAAAAAACTAAACACCAGAGAAGAAACTTGCACAGAGAAACATAAACACCTACTGCCAGATAGCGTTTCGGAAGTGTATTGCAGAAAAACAGAAACAGAATGCAGAAGTACAAATGCATGGCTACGCGCAAGGCATAGGCCGTGGGTTATGGGGATCACTTGATGCAGAAGTATAAACCAGGCTTTACTCGCGGGCCGAGTCCGGCTCGGATGCGGCAGCGTCGGCTCGCTAATGGCCGCCGCATCTGGCCTGATTGACTCACTAACGGCCCGATGCAGCAGCCGTTAACGAGCCGACGCTGCTGCATCCGAGCCGGACTCATAGGTACAGCAGAAGGAGTCGGGCCAAGGGGTAAGTCTCCGGCAGGCGAGAGTCTAGCCGGAACTGGCCCGAGTGTATTTTGTTATCTGGGTGGTTAGGTGAGTATCAGCAAACTGATAAAGCCCTGACCTTACTGAATAAACTGTGTTCCACCAGATCTTGTATGTCAGAAACTATAGTTTACTGCTGAACAACTCATGTTATCATGGTAAAATGACACAGAAATCGAATAATAACACTACAGTCTCCTGCCGAAGTTCCGACCTCTGCTTTAAGAAACTCAATCACAGCTGTCAATCACGATGACAGTCCAGCCATAAATTACTGCTCAAAACATAGTCTTTACAAAAATAAAGATCTGCACCTATATCAGCACGATAACCAGCGCCTTAACTGACCAGGACCATTTTTCGGAACATTTTATTGCAAGTGTAATTCATTTTTTTATTTGGTCTCATGTCTCCTTCAGTACCACAGAGGAGGCAGGCTTTATGACTTGTACTGCAGCCAGTCCCCAGGGGGCGATCAAACGGCCAAGACCTTCACTCAAAACCAGGCTTGTGGCACGCTTGATCTGAATGGGTGAATTCTATTGAAGTAAAGTCACAATGTAACATACAAATGTGTAATTATGAGAAATAAAATCACAAAAGAGAAATAGCCAAGCTGCAAAACATAAAATCATACACTGAAATTTATTCTACACCTGACAAAAGTCTTGTCACCTATCTAAGTTTGGGAACAACAAATAATAACTGGACTTTTAGTAGATCATTTGATATCAGAAGTGGCTTATATGAAAGCCAAAGGCCTCTAGATTATTGTTATTTTACCAAAAAAATATAATCTTGCCTTGATTCTTAATTATTTAATTAGGACAGTAAGGTCTGACTTTGTTCAGACAAAAGTGAAAGAGAATATAATGTATAAGAGAAATAATGTACAATATAGAATATAAAGTCATGGTGCAGTGGAAAAAAATGAAAATTGTGTATGACTCCCATGAGCTTGCATCCATACATCTCTGCAATGACTCAAATAACTTATTAATAAAGTCATCTGGAATGGCAAAGAAAGCATTCTTGCAGGACTCCAAGAGTTTATCAAAATTCTTTGGTTTCATCTTTAATGCCTCCTTCTTTATCTTACCCCAGACATGCTCAGTAATGTTCATGTCTGGTAACTAGGCTTATTAATCCTGCAGCACCTTGATCTTCTTTGCTTTCAGGTATTTTGATTTGAAGGCTAAAGTATGAGAATGCTATCCTGCTGAAGAATTGCCCTCTCCTTTGTTTTGTAATGTAATGGGCAACACAAATGTCTTGATACCTCAGGCTGTTGATGTTGCCATCCACTCTGCAGATCTCTCGCATACCCCCATACTGAATGTAACTCCAAACCATGATTTTTCCTTCACCAAACTTCACTGATTTCGGTGAGAATCTTGGGGCCATGCGGGTTCCAATAAGTCTTCTGCAGTATTTGTGATGATTGGGATGCAGTTCAACAGATGATTCATTGGAAAAAACTACTTTCTGCCACTTTTCCAAATGATCAACTAGAAGTCAATTTGTAAATTTTTTTGCTCTTACAACTGGCATTAATGACAAGGCTATTGTCAGGTAGTGTATTTACATTTATGAGAAATAAACTAGCATTTGTGAGAAAAAAAGTAACAATTGTGACATTTTAATTGTCACAATTAAATGTGACATTGGCCTCTAGTGGATTTGCGAAAGCAAAAACTACCCCCCGCCCAAAAAAAAACAACAAAAAAACGTAGCTCCTGAGACATATTTGGCACTCTCCAGAAATGTATATAGAGGTACGTTTTCAAAATGACCCTGGGTTGAAAGCTCCTTTATTTAAGAAAAAAAAAGAAAAGTTCTGAAAGAGATCAAGCCTCAGCCAGGTAAGAAAAAGTAATGCAAAAGTAACATAACACATTACTTACCATAAAAATTAACTAGTAAGTAACGCAACTACAATTGAAGTCAGAATTATTAGCCCCCCCTGTATTATTAGCCCCTCTGTTTATTATTTTCCTCTAATTTCTGTTTAACGTAGAGATTTTTTCAGCACATTTCTAAACATAATAGTTTTTATAACTCATTTCTAATATCTGATTTATTTTATCTTTGCCATGATGACAGTAAATTATATTTTATTAGATATTTTTCAAGACACATATATACAGCTTAAGGTGACACTTAAAGGCTTAACAGGCTAATTTGGCTAGTTTGGTTAATTAGGCAAGTTATTGTATAACAATAT
>CAIGQZ010032649.1:7388761-7399055 GCA_903798205.1 Danio tinwini | reverse complement strand
GACATACTTTCTAAGTAACTTTTTGTTTGCATTTTCTTTGCAGAGGTTAGTTTGAATAGTACTATTTGATAATTTTCTGGGGAGTCATAACAGTATTAAGGGAGAGAAAATAAATACATATAATGCAAAAATGCTTCTCTTACCTTGCTTCGTCTAGTTTCTAGTCTAAATATTTAAAACTTCTTAGATCAAATAAAAAATATTGTTTTGTTTTAAACTTCAAAAGAAATGTCAAAATTAAAAGTTTTTCCTAAAACAGGTAAAATTATGTGCCAGTGGGATATGTAAACTAATCTCGTTTTTACTTTGAAATTAAGGTATTTGGACTAGAAACAAGACAAAAATAAAAACTATTTAAAAAGTAAGAAAAAAGTTTTTTTTTTGTTTGTTTTTTTTTGCACAAATCATATACAGTACATTCTACAGAAATACAGTAATTTCATACAATTCTGTAGCTCCTGGTCAACTAAGACTCAACATTACATATCTAGCGATGCGACTGTTGCGAATGTGCACAATGCCTTATTGATGCTGAAACAATATATCATGCAACCCTAGTTCTGAGCAGGAAGATAATGTGCTGAGAACATTGCTAAGAATTAAAGGTAATGATGTTGCAAATAATGTTCAGTTTCTTGCAATTACTTATTGTTTTGCTTCATAAGACCTCAGTGTTTCGTTTGCAGCTATAGGTAATAGAATGTCTTGAATACATTGTTAAAATAATTAAAAATGTTTTTAGGTAAAACGTTTTATTTTTAGGGGTTTTCATCTTTATTGACAGGACAGTGGAGATTAACAGGAAAGTATGGGGAACAGAGAGAGGGGAAGGATCGGCAAAGGACCTCGAGCTGAGAATCGAACTCAGGTCGCTGCGAGCACCTGGGTGCTATATGTCAACTCACTAACCACTAGGCTAATGGCACCAACGGTAAGAAGTTTTTTTTTAATAGATTATAGGAATTACTAATGCATAAATCTAAAACAAATCAAAAGAGTCAGATCAAAAAGATCCTTATAGAGGATTGTAAAATATGCAAATATCTCTATTAACAATATTATTCAAATAAATATGCAAGTGAATCAAAATGTAAGAATTGTGGGTGTAGCATTGGAAAAACAAAATAACTTCTGTGAGAGCAGGACTGAGAAATCTAAAGAGAATTCTTGTTCAAAAATCACTTTGGATTATTGCAGTATTTAGGTTACTGTTAAGATACTCATAGGACCTTAACCCAAGTCTATCTTCAATGCATCAAATGAGACTTTTATACAGTATTATACATTTGTTTGTTTTTGAGCTGTTTTGCTGAGATAACCTTTACAAATTTTAAGAACCACTGAAGAGCGCATATAAGGGTTGAATCTGAGACAAACTTGTGCAAACATCAAACCAGTGAGACGTCATTATCTACAATATCAGCTACAGCAAATATGTCAGCTAATCTGCATTTCAACTGTCATATACTCTCTGTCTCAGTGTCTCTCATTCACCCTATTGATTCAATGTCAATTCATCTTTATAGAATAGACTACAATAAATGTGTAGTGTCATTGCAGCGCTACATTTTGTATGACACACAATAAATGAAAATTAATTGGTTCATTACAGCTTCAAACCTTTATTTTGCAGCTTGGACATTTTTATAGATTTAGTTATAAGTTGAAAACAAATAATAATATATTTCAATTTTAAATCTCTTCCAGTGAGCAGTATTTGGAACATCTGACAAGAAACTAAATCTCAATTTTAACAACATTATGATTCTCTACCATCATTTACTCGCACTTGTCATTTCAATCCCATAAGAATTTTGTCGAAATCCTCCAAACATAAATCAACATATTTTTAGAAACCAGTCATTCCATTTAAAATAAGAAACCCAAAGATTAATGCTTTGAATTAATCATGAAGAAAATGTAAAAGTAATCCTTATAAGTCAAGTACTTCTGAAGAGATGTCACTGCTTTACATAATACACATTTTCTATTTATATTTTCCCCATTTAAAGCATTAATCAATGCATATACGTAAAGAGCATCAAACATGGTAAACAAAAGCTTAACATGCAATGGACAAAAAAATAAAAAAATTAAAACAATTTAACAATAACAATTTAAAGCAGGGGTGCCCAAACATTTTCTTATGAAGAGCCAAAAACGTTTGAGGCTTGAAACTTGATTGAGGCTATGGGCCTTAATATATATAGTTGAAGTCAGAATTTTTATTATTATAATGTGTTGAAAAAAAATCTTCTCCCCATTAAACAGAAATTGGGGGAAAAAATAAACAGGGGGGCCAATAATTCTGACTTCAACTGTAGGTGGGGCAATTTACAGTACCATGGGTAATTTCCTAATTTATTTAATAATGTTTAAAAATTACTTGAAAACATTGCTTTATAATAAATAATACAGTATTTTTTACTTTACATTACATTTTAGGAACGTATTACAGTAAAAGTTTTTGCATTGATTTGCGTGCCAATGTCTTCTGCATAGTCCTCTATCTGCCGAGTGACAGTATTTACATAAAACAAAATCTGATTCATTTACATTTGATTAAAACAATTGATATCAGTTTGCTTTTTTTTGTAGCTCAGGAATAAACAAACAAAGGTTAAAATAACATAAATGACAATTTCTGTATTAAAGGCATTCACCCCAACCCTCTCCATCATACTCATTTTCCACTCACATGGGATGGTGGGCCAAATTAAAGGTTACAATGGGCCAACTTTGACTCACCGTCCCTACTTTGGGCATCTCTGATTTGAAGAAACATGTATCGTAAATGCCTGACTTCCTCATGTCAATGAAAACGTAACTTCAATATTTTTTTTTTGGCAAACAAACTTTACTCAAACCAAAAGTACGATATTGGCTGGATTTGTATTTACTAGTCTTTTTCAAATGTTTACTGGTATATTTTTGACTTATTATAATGTTTTCTTAGTTAACCCTAAGCAAGGATAGTTCAGCTTAGATATTTTTGCATTTATAATTTAATTAGCTTCAGTTTTTTACAGTGCACTGTTAATTTTTTTCAAATTGTTGAACCGAGTAAATGTGATTATTCTTGCATGTTTTCATCCACGGTTAATGTACAAGATTTTATGTTGAGGGAAATGGTTATCTGTAAGTCAATGTGGCTTTATAGTTTATACAGACTGATTAAAACCATAGTACACAAAAAAAATTGTCATTTACGCACCATCATATCAGTTCAAACCTGCAACTCTTTGTTTCTTCTGTGGAACATAAAAGAAGCAATTTTGAAAAATACTTCAATCCAAACACCTCACTGACTTGTTTTAGCATGCGTTACTTACAAAAACACAAGGTATATTCTTAAAAAGTTTTTTCTCTTCTGAGTTCCACAGAAAAAGTCAGTCATATGCAACACAGGCTTATACTGAAAATGTCCACTTATATACATTTCTAAAGACTGTGAATTATGTAGTCAGAGGAACATATGGCTGCATTTCATCTTTAAAACGAGCGCTACAGGGGCGGTGTGACGCCATTCCTTTATGTGCTTTCCAGCTGACCACTTACCTCCATGTGGATAGCTTTTCCGCTGTTACCAGTTTGTCCAGTGGCTTGCAGAGGATTTGTGACGCAGAGCGGTGTTGACAGTGATAATGGGATCTGAGTCCAACGAAGAACAATTTCAGAAAGCTGGTAAGACAAAAACAAAAGCCAAAAAATAAAATAAACAAGTAAATAACAGGGTGAGAATGTGGTGAAATCTGTAAACGTGGTAAAAATCAGGCTGTCGCAAGGTTTTTTTTTCTGGATTGCTTTTGAAAACACTGTCGGTAAGGTTTAGGGAAGTGGGTGAACGCTGGTCAATCGATGCTTTTTAAAACACTATTATTTGGGTTTAGAGAAGAAGGAGGGTGGGGGAATCGGTAAGTCAGTCAGTCAGTAGACAGCGGGCTCTGGTGGATTTACGCAAGAAAAGCAGGTACAAATAGCTCACAAGAGAAATTTGAGATCTCAAAATGTGTACACAGCAGCCTCTGGTGAATTTGCAACAAAAAAATTAAACAAAACAAAAAACATAGCTCCTGGGACATATTTGGCGCTCTCCAGAAATGTGTATAGGCAACACAATCTTACGGCAATTTCGTAACTTTTGATTTAGTGGCTAATTCGTATGAATTTGTACGATCTAATTCGTACAATTTAGTACGATTTGCTCATCACCCAATGACAATTGGGTTTAGGGGCGGGGTTGGGTGCCACGCCTCTTTTTTTAAAATCTTACATTTTCATACAAATCAACTCGTTCACATTTTTATGAATTAGCCACTAAACTGCCAAAACGTAAAATACTTACGTTTCCTTGTGAGATCAGGCTGGTATAGGGGTACATAATAAGAATGGGCCTGGGTTGGTCATATGGCTTTAGAGAGACAATGTAGAATGAGAATAAATAAATATAGAATGTATACAATAAATAAACAATAGAATTTGTATTTTGGGGTGAACTACGTTTTTAAGGAGAAGCCACAATTTATTGGTTTTCTAAATTTTTTAAATTGAAGTTTTATTTCATTTTTCCAACAATGATACTGGCCACAACCTTTTAGTTTCTTCAGTCTGTCTGTCTCTTTTCTTTATCTCCCTTGCCTATCTTTGTGTCTCCGTCTATCAGCCTATCAGTGTCCCTCTGTCTCTCAGGTATCATGTTATGTACATGACTGTGTAATGAATAATACTGTAGTTCCTGTATAAAGTATCAGGTCAGATCGATATCATCAATCTCTTGCCGTCTGCCCACAGCAATACCAAACCACTGAGTGTGTGTGTGTGTGTGTGTGTGTGTGTGTGTGTGTGTGTGTGTGTGTGTGTGTGTGTGTGTGTGTGTGTGTGTGTGTATGTGTGTGTGTGTGTGTGTGTGTGTGTGTATGTGCCAACTCCTGAAACATCTGATACACAGACGTTTGGATTTTAAAACATTGTCTAACACACACTTACACGCAGACAGGAAGCTGGTCATCCTGAGATAAGATGACTTCTCTGACTCCCATTTCAAGCAACAGTTTTTGAGCCTCTGAAAATATTCGGCACTTTCCTGTCAGCTCTTTTCCCTTCGTGCCCCTTCCGTCTCTCTTACAGGTGAATGGAATGGAAAATGCGGGAAACATGAAAGCTGATACCCACATACAGACTGTTTCATCTGCTGAGTGCAGAGAGACAGAGCTTCAGGACACCACACTACCGAAGATTTCATACGAGAAACTGAGAAGGGGAGACAAAGACTGATTTTCTCACACCTGTGGAGAACAGATTAAAATAAAGCAAAACTAGAAAGAGAGTTTCGTTTTCATAAGAAATAAAGTCTTTCATGCTGAGTTTAACGGACAAATTTGAATTGCTATTGATTTATTTAAACATTTATGTCTCAGAACCTTGCAGTATTATAAGTGTTCTCCCTTTGAAAGACTCTAGAAGGCAATTTTGACTCAGCTTCAGGAATTATTCTTAGACTTTTAAGGTTTTTAACTGGTGGATTCTGACAACATGGGGAAAAAAACTAAATGCAAACATCAAAGGCAGCACATCTTATCAAGTTTATGAAACTTTGAACTTCCTTTAGTGCATAATGTTGCTGAGCATGAAACATATCTTCACATTTAAACTCCAAATGGAGTTATTCCTTAGATCAGTAAGCACTATTTCTGAACTTCCTCAAATCCACCTCGACTGTAGCCTTGAGTTTCGTTCTGGAAATGTACACATCCCAATATAGTAAATAAATACTGTAATTCCCACCCATGGTATGTCCAAGTTGCATTAGTAATGTGTTGTTGTTGCCTTGTCCAAGATACACTGCGAGATACACAAACAATTTCTTCCCTGACTATTTACATTCACAGACATGACTAACATTATATGATCAGAAGTTTAAATTGACAAGGCTTTAGAATTCGAGCAGATGTTTTGTTTGTTGTTACTCGAGTAAGCAAGGCACAAGCTTTAAAGGCACCAGCCCCACCTCTGGAAGTGGGGCTTAAGCCTGGTTTATACTTCTGCGTCAAGTGATCGGCGTGACCCACAGCGCAAGCCTTGCGTGTAGCCATGCATTTATACTTTATGCGCACTGTTTCTGTTGCTCTGCAATTACACTTCCGAAACGTTAGCTGGCAAAAGGTGTCTATGTTCCTCTGTGTCGAGTTTCTCCCCTGGTGTTTTGTTTTTTCTAAACGCTTCCCTAATGTACAAGTGGCTCAAATTCGCTCATTGTGAGGTAGAAACCGGCGGACGTGCAACAACTTTAATCATAATGTAAACACAAAACAACAGTCTCCATCCGGAAGCTTCTTCATGGGACTCCACACTCGTCAGCGATACCAAGACGACCAATCACAGAGCTTGCCTTATGTGCACACGTTACATTTTTTGAGAGGTGCACGTCAACGTTGCCGACGGCCACGGCAAGGGCTATGCATCCACTCGTAGGCTGCACCGTAGCATACACGTGCGCTTGACGCAGAAGTATAAATTAGCCAGCGTGTGAGTCAAAGCGACGTCACCAAAGAAACACCCTTGCTCTATTATTAGATGTAAGGCTCATTGGGCTCAACATTCACCAAGTTATCGCTCTCCTCGCCGCCAGTGTTTGTAAGTTTTGGTGTGTTTGCATACATGTGTACTTTTCATTATGTCTTCCTTAAACTTCAGCGGTTTGCATTTCTGACGGTCACAGAAGCTCCCTGTCATCTTAACTAGGTGTAGCTGGAAAGTGCGAGCGCGTTGCCTCACGTGCTTGTCCCTCCATTGGAAATAACAAACTAACGATGCGCAGCGCCATGCATTTCGCGTTGTCGCGGATGAAAGTGACAACCGTGGGGTTTGCTCACTATTCTGCCGCCTAGGTCGCCTCTATGGACGCGCTGGCCCTGTTCAGGACACTGTTCATATGTCTGCAGCGCCACAAAGCGTTATCTGAATAGTTTCATTTTAAATAACATGCGAATGTGTACGTCTGGTGTGCCGTGTCGTGGCTCTGAGCGACGCATCCGGTGTATGAAACCCTTTAGTTATAGCCTCAAGCAGGTCGTACACCATGTGGGCGCTGTGTCGCGGTGCATACGGTGTGTGATGCCTTTCATTCAAAGTTAATTCAGTGTGCTTGGTTATTAATCTCGATGTGAGCTACAAGCTCAGAGCTTTAAACTAGCACACAGTTGGCTGTAAAACTATACAAAGACACAAATGATTTTGTACTCTCTGCTTGGTCTGTGTCTGAGTCCTACATGTATGGCTGAATGCTGGTACTCTCATGTTGCTTCTCTCTGTCTGCCTGTCTATTGCAATACACAAAGCGGGGGAGCTCTTTGCTCTGCCCCCCTGTTAAGTTGGGCGGGAAGTCGAAACTCATTTTCATGTGAAGCAACACGCCCCTAAAACAGCAAACTGTGTACACGCCCCCAAAATGACACTTTTTAACACATCATAATAAAAAAAATCTGAATTGTGTTTTGAACTGAACCTAAACTGGCACACTCAGAAGAACCATAATATTAATATTACATCTTAAAAAAGGGGTAAAATAGGTGCCAATTAAGCTTTGTTTATCCGAAAATGACACAGACTTTTAGCAAAATATAATTAATTAAATATTTTTTATATGTTTTAAAATATTATTTATTATCAACATATTTCTCAGCTTTTATATACATTTGAAAAAAAAAAAGTCCTGTTCAAAATCATCTCAATAATCAACAGAAAAGCCTTTATTGGCTTTTACAGCAATCAAACGCTTCCTATAATGGCTGACCAGCTTTTTGCATGTCTCCACTGGTATTTTTGCCAATTAATCTTAGGGATGAGCTCCAAATCTTTCAGGTTGGAGGGTTTCCTTGCCATTACCCTGATCTTCAACTCCCTCCACAGATTCTCAATTACATTTAAATCAGGACACTGGCTGGGCCAATGCAAAACATTAATGGATTTTGACTGCTAACCATTTCTTCACCACTTTTAATGTGTGCTTTGGGTTGTTATCAAGCTGAAATGTCCACTGATATCCAAGGCCAAGTTCTTTGCAGGCTGCCTGATGTTGTTGTTACGATTTTTCATGGTGCCATTTACTGTGATTAGGTTCTCTGGTTTCCACCATCATGTTTGACAGTGGAGATAGGTGTTCTTAAGGCTTATTTTTTTACACCAAATGAAGGATACATGATTGTGGCCAAACAATTACATTTTTGTTTCATATGACTATAAAACAGAAGACTAAATGTCTTTTTTTGTCCAGACAAGCATTTAAAGGCCAAGCAAGCATTTGTGTACTTTCTCTAAAAAAGTGGTGTCCTCCTTGGTCTGTGTCCGTGGGTACATTGTCGCGGGGTAAAAAAATACAAAACAGGGAGGATCTAATTGCAAGGTCTTTATTGACCAAATGAAACAAAATAGATCAAAAAACAAAACAGAAAAGGGTGCAGGAGAGATAGAACAGGTCCAAGATGTCCAGATCTGAAATATCTTCGGGACGACAGGCAGATCCAAAATAATCAAGCTTCCTATTAAAACACAGAGAGCAATGAGTAACAACGAACTGACCAGGTACAAAAGAACGCCAAGCACATATATAGCAAAGATAATAAGATACAGCTGACACAAATAATCAGTGGAGCTGATAAACAAACCACATGACAAAAACAGAGACATACCAGGAAGTGCGCACAGACTGCAACCGTGACATACATGTGTACCATCTGCCTGGAGATGCCCAGATTCTTCAGGATGGCCTTTTTGGAGGTCCTTGGATTTTTTTTTTACCTCTCACTATCCTCTTGGCCACCACAGGTGTCACTTATGGCTTATGAACACGTTCTCTGAGATTTTTCACAATGCAGAAACTCTTGTATTTTTTTTATATTAATTTGCACTGTAGCCACTGGAAACATTTAGATATGGCCCTTTCCTGACTTCACTGAGGTCCTCACTGAGCTCCTTTGATTAGCCATGACTGTCCACAAACCAACAGCAGTGAGCTTCTGTTTTTCACCTGTTGAGTTAATTTAAACTATTAAAGCTTTTCTCAATGAATGAAACTCTCAATGAGTAATTAAGATGCTTTAGAACAGCTTGGACTATTTGAAATGGTACAAAACTTTGGATTTTCCCATAGACTGTGACAGTTTGCAAAGGGTATGAATCATTTTTGACATGCCACTTTTTGTTCAAATGTAAATAAAAGCTGAGAATGTATTTCCCCCAAAAATTATGATTGCTGTTTTATCTTTTGCGAGAAACCTGTGAAAAAAACAAACTTGCTGGTTAAATAAAAGTAACAGAAGTTAGAATTTGCAATGGGTATAAATAAAGTATAGGGTTTCCATTAATTTTAACATTCATTAAAACATTAATTTATTTCATTAATTTTATTATGAAGACATAATTTGTCCATCTTTTCAAACTTTTTTGTAAATTATTAAAATGTTGTGACAATACATTATGCAACAATTAAAGATTTAGCAATTATCGTATCATGAACACTTTCCTACTTTGCCGTAGGTATTAGTACGTAACATTTACATGCACAAAGTGTGCATTTTTATTGACTGATGCTGAAATGTACATTTTGAATATATTTAAATGTGTATTTAAATGCACAGCATCAGCCCACTGACGTAATTAACACAATAGTCTACATAATTAGTTAATACAAATAAATACATAATAAATAACAATGACACAATTAATATAATACTTGTTAATGGTTTAGTTTTCATGAGTCTTTGTTTACTATGCATTTCTGAATGTATATTATAGAATTTGTAATTTGTTTTAACTTCACATTTTGGGTTAGACTATACCAATTATAAACTCCATTCTGCTCGACTACTTAATTTTGAGCAATTAGGAGTCATTTCTACATTTTGCTTAGCAATCCAGCATTTTGTCACCTCCAAAAGATAGCTCAAAACATCATTGAATATGTCTTGGTAAATTCTTGTTTACCAACACAGGTGTATTCTGGCAATGCCTGGTTTATTTGGTTAGTGGAGTGGTGAGGCCAGAATTCACTCCCGTTTCAGAGTGTTATGCTCCTGCACCACTACAAACAAGCAATTATTGCCTCAGTCAAACCCACCTTAACAACCCATCAAAGCTTCCAGGGGGAAAAAAATTGCCAGTCGCTTGAAGAATTACGATTTATTTTGCAAAGCTGTGACAAAAATAAATTGCAGAATAAATTCTGGGGAAGGGAGATGCCTCACTCTCTTTCTCTCTCTCTCTCTCTCTCTCTCTCTCTCTCTCTCTCTCTCTCTCT
>CAIGQZ010032649.1:7364066-7386782 GCA_903798205.1 Danio tinwini | reverse complement strand
TATGTATGTATGTATGTATGTATGTATGTATGTATGTATGTATGTATATATGTATATATGTATGTATTTATTTATGTATGTATGTATGTATGTATGTATGTGTCTATCTATGTATGCATGTGATGTATGTTTGGTGTGGTATATGTATCTATTACCCACACCTTTGACTCATTTATCGTCAAACTACTAACGCAGTGCTATTAGAAGGGGACCAGAAACCCAGGAATGACTCACTTAATCTCTTTCAGACACTGAAATTCTTCCTGCCCACGCTTATTGATTAAAACACTTGCTGTAGTTCAGTACATTGAAAAAGAGGGAACATTATCCTAATTTAGTATTCAGTTAAAGTTAAACATGATCCCTCTAAATGTCTCTAATTATTTCTGTGCTACTATGGGCTAAGATGGGCTTCTTTAGAGGATAAGATACATGCACACTTATGAATAAACTCCCACACACGCACGCACGCACGCACGCACGCACGCACGCACGCACGCACGCACGCACGCACGCACGCACAAACACACACACACACACACACACACACACAAAGTGTCTAAAGTTTCTAAATGACCAGCTAAAGACTACAAATTATTTCAAGCACTCTGCACTATTCATATCAAGCTTCTACCTCAATATTTTTCAAGTCATCCACTCTGGTTGACACACCTTTATGTATGTATTCTCTTTTTAAATCTGCCAAACTGCTAACCGGTTAGCATATTATCTTTGGATGGCAGGGGAGTGACTGTGTTTTAAAGCCACGCCTCCTGAAATCGCTAACTCACGCACCACAACATGACAGCAGAGAACCCACTAGTTCATGTCATTCGCCAGTTAGAAATGTAGTTAGTGGTTGAACGGCGGCATGCAGGAATTATTACTATTACTAATTATTACTACTTATATTCATAGTTATTCAGACTTATATTCAGAATATTCAGAGTAGCATGGTAAACAATATAGGGAGGTTTTCATTGTTCAAAAATGAACCAATGTGAGTATAAAAGCAACTTCAGCTCAGTAAAGCAGGCTAGGTGGAATACCCATAACACAACACAATCTACATCAGCTTTGAGGGGATAAAATAGTTTTAAAACACAACATTACCTGTCTAACAGAAATACTTTAGCCATGGTGTCATCCTTTCTCCAGCATGCAAAAGTAACTCCAATATTGATTCAGGATTTTAAAAAGTTTCAATTCAGCAATTGATTTTACCGCGACTGTGACTTTCTCGTGTGCACGTGAACGAGCGGCGTGCACACGCTAATGGCGGATATGCGTGAACAGAGATGCGCAAGAGCCCAAATCTGTATTTGTTGACAGTTTGTGCTACTCATTGGAATTATAATTACCCAACATTATTTATTTGGATGTTTAATTGGATTTTTTTTGTTTTATGCCTTACCCAGAATATAAAACTACATATAAACACATTTAGACCATTCATTTTAATCATTACTATTGGACTGTGAAGAGACTTTCAACCAGCACAACAAAAATGTTTCTGAAGACAATCACCTACTGCTCCTTTAACTAAAACAAAAATGTCTGGACCATGTTTTTTTTTTAAAGCTTAATAAAGTTAACTAAAATTCTATATATAATTATATATAATTCGGGGCGGCCACGCAGTGGAGCAGTAGAGGCCCGTTTCCACTGAGTGGTACGGTACGGGTCGGTACGCTTTTATGGCCGTTTCCACTGTCAAAAGCGTACCAAACCGATCCGTACCGTACCACTTTTTCGAAAGGGTACCAAAGATGAGAAATGGTACCCAAATGTGGAGCTACACGCGCAGCTGAACGCTGATTAGTTTTACAGAGATACTTCATGATTTCGTGGAGCTAGCCAGAATCAAAACAATGGAGCCGCCATGTTTTTAAATGCACAGCCGAGACAACTATATGCATATAATAACGATACATGGATGACCCGGGCTCAAAACAAACCTTGTCGTTGTCTTGATGAACAACCACACAGCCAAGAATCTGCCGTGTCCTGTTGTTGTTTTATGAGGCCGTCTAAAAGTGCGAGCGGTTTTTCGCTTTCTCCAGGGAGCCCGCGTTCGCGTCTAGATTTGATATAACGAACTTCTTGAGCTGATAATAATAACGTGTGTGTGATTAATGAAGCGTCTTCGACATCTGATCCATTCAGAAAGAAAAGGACAAACGCGAGAGTGAAGCGCAGAAAAAAAGGAGAAGCCCGACAGGATTACAAGGATTCCCGACAGGAGCAAATAGTTTCAGCAACCTGAATCATGAACAAACTGCCATGTTTATCATCGCCTTTTGGACTATTATGAACTCGGAATGATGCAATTACTCTCTAACAGAGGCTACATGTGCTGGTGAAGATTACAGACACAGATGAGAGGTTAGCTCTGACTGTGGGCTACTGTATATGTTGCGTGTTGTTTTTGAACTCAAATAAGGACTTAATGTATGCTGTGTGTCGTTTATCTGTAATTGGTAACATATCAGAGACTGTAAGGGTCTGTATGTGTTCATATATGTTGCATTTATTTATTTATTTTATATAATTGCAGACGTTACAGTAGGCTGTAACACTGTCATTGATCTGCAGTTATAATCAAATCATGTTCATAGAAATGTTAGTAATAAACATTTATAAACAAGTATTAATATGTTTAAAGCATCTGTTTTGTTAGAAGAGCTTCTCATATAATGTGAACGAACTGTACAGCTTTACTGTAGACATTTATTCGAGCGAGAATGACGTCGACTGAAACTCTCTGTAGTACACCACGCCCACCAAAAGGGTACCCTTTGTAATGGAAACGCAAGCTTGATAAAGGTGACCCGTACCGACTTGGCGCTTCTGTGTGGAGTTTGCATATTCTCCCTGCATTCACGTGTGTTTCCTTCGGGTGCTCCGGTTTCTCCCCCCCAGTCCAAAGACATGCAGTATAGGTGAATTGGGTAGGCTAAATTGTCCGTAGTGTATGAGTGTGAATAAGTGTGTATGGATGTTTCCCAAAGATGGGTTGCAGCTGGAAGGGCATCCGCTGCGTAAAACATGTGCTGGATAAGTTGGCAGTTTATTCCTCTGGACACGCAATTCTGAACACTCAAAGCGCTGTACACATTGGGGGGAATCTCCTCGTCCACCACCAGTGTGCAGCATCCACCTGGATGACACGACGGCAGCCATATTGTGCCAGACCGCACACCACACACCAGCTGATTGGTGGAGAGGAGACAGAGTGAAGTCAATTGTCATATGAGGAATGAGGGGTGAATAAAGGGACAAAGCCAAAGACACATGAATGAATGAATAATATAATTAGGAATTGCGTCTATATCCCTATTAAGGTGGATGGATTTTAAACCTCTAGGCTAAAATATACAATTTCAGAGTAAGATACAGTGTAATACAGCTTAATTTACCAAAACGTGTTAATTCAGGAAAGCAGTTAAATTCACCTGCATTAAATCCACAGCTATATCATTTTGTGTTTGTGTGAGTTTATGTGCACGAGCAAAAAATGATTCAATGTGATGAAAGCTGGATCTGACTTATTTATTCATTTATTTATTTAAAATATGCTTCAACACTCTTTTCCTCTCATAAAAATTCATGATCATTTATCAAGTGTACTCCGGCCTGCAGCATCTTAGCAATTCAGACACATATAAAGCATCCAGTTTAAAGGACAGCTCAGAGCCTTTTTCTTCCTCTTCTTTCAGAAATTGTGGTTTTACCCTGAAAGCATCCTGCCAGTGAATTAATCTCCCAGACCTTTTCACAGAGCTCAAATGTTCAGATAATAGCCCACTTGGACACTACATTAGCATACTGAAGTTACTCAAGGCACTGTCTAAATGAACTTACGCTATACTACAAAAACATTCATGTTTCACACTGCATCCAAACTGCACATTTCAAAACACACACACATACATACAATCTCAGGTTGCTTAACCCTTGCACTCAGCTAGCATAAATGTACTTATTGTCTTAATATAAAAGCATTTTGGATCTCACTCTTTATGCACTTATGCTTAAATGCACTAATGGTCCAACATGGCGTAAAGACACTATGAGTAAAATATGGGGAACGCCTGTCAAATAACAATTACTGCATTAATAAGGTGAAGAATTATACTAATAGTGACTTGACTCACTCTGACAGAAGCTAAATGATTCATAGTCTTGAATGCCCTGTGGCATAAATATCACATTAATTGCTGCGGCGTTTTAATGTGTGTGTGCGTGTGTGTGTGTGTGTGTGTGTGTGTGTGTGTGTGTGGCTGTTAATGTGACTGAGATCTCACACTCGACCTTACATGCCCATTAGCTGTATGCTAAATGCTTTAATTGTTTGGTAATGAGAGACTCTGACAATATAGGAAAGGTTGTGTGTGTGTGTGTGTGTGTGTGTGTGTGTGTGTGTTTGCAGTTCAGGTTCTCAGCTATAAACTGACTGGGCTTATGTTGCCATGGAGAGAGCTTTAGTGTTACGGATATTTTATTGTCTCTTTTCTTCATAAGAAAACAAACAAGCAAATCTCAAAATGCACCATTTGTGTTGAATTGGAACAGTTCAAACCAACATCCCCAAAAATGTGCCTTTTTTTCTTGTGTTTCAATCAATTTCCTTTTTGATTCACACACAAAAATGACAAGTAAAATGTACACAGTAGGGGGACAGAGGAAGCTTTGTCCCACAAGACATGAGCAGTGTCCCACATTTAAAATTGGTCTGCTATTCTCTATATATATACATAAACACAGACATTACTAGTCTCTCTCAGCATGTCACCCCTAATGTTGTACCGATTAGAAACATTAGACAAGTAAATATTATTTCCTTGTATATGTGAAACTGCATCTGGTGGATTCATTAGTGTTCTCCTGGAATTCAATTCATTTTCTTTTCAACTTAGTCCCTTTATTAATCTGAGGTCACCACAGCGGAATTAACCGCCAACTTATCCAGCACATGTTTTACGCAGCAGATGTCCTTCCAGCTGCAACCCATCACTGGAAAACACCCATACACACACACACACTCATACACTATGAACAATTTTAGCTTACCCAATTCACTTATACCGCATGCAACCCAGGCTCATTCTGAAAACGTAGTGCTGTGGACGTTTCTGGAGACTGCGAAATACTTCCTGGGAGGTACGTATTTCTGCAGTTTTTGTTTTTGCGAATCCGTAAGAGGCCGCTGTGTGCGCTTTTTCACATCTCAAATTTCTCTCACGAGTGCCGTTCGCACCTGCTGTTCTCGCGTAAACCCACCAGAGGCCACTGTCGACTGACTGATTGACTGACTGTCTGTCTGTCTGTCTGTCTGTCTGTCTGTCTGTCTGACTGACTGAATGGCCGGCCAATCGACTGACTGACCCACCCTCCTCCTTCCCTAAACCCAATTTTATAAATTGACCCACCCACCCACTTACTTCCCTAAACCCAACCAACGGTTTACAAAAGCCGTCTAAAAAAAAGAAAAGCCCTCAACTGATTTTTACCACGTGTTCAGATTTTACCGCATTCTCACCCTCTTTTTTACTTGTTCATTTTATTTTTTGGATTCTGTTTTTGTCTTACCTGATTTCTGGAACCGCTCTTCCCCGGACTCGAACCCCGTCATCGTGGTCAACTCCTCTCTGCGTCTCAAGTCCGCCGACGTAACATGATGAGCTAACGGGACAAATTGGTTGCGGCGAGAAAGCCCTCCAGGTGAGCGGTCAGCTGGTGAGCACGAAAAGGAGCGGTGTCATACCGCCCCGTAGCGTTCGTTTGAAAAAAAAAATGAAATGAAGCCTTACGTACCTCCGGCTATATAATTTGCTGTCTCCAGAAACGTCCACGGCACTACGTTTTCAGAATGAGCCTGTGTTGACCGCATGTCTTTGGACTTGTGCCGCAAAAACCAGAGCACCCAGAGGACCCACGTAAACACAGGGAGAACATGCAAACTCCACACAGAAATGCTAACTGACGCAGCCGAGGCTCGAACCAGTGACCTTTTTGCTGTGAGGTGATCGTGCTACCCACTGCGCCACCATGACACCCTTCTCCTGGAATATTCTTAGTTATTTTTAAATAAAACATAAACAATATATTTATTAATTTAATCATTAAAAGCTTCATTCTACCTTTCTTTATAATGTTTCTAAAGTTTTTGTGTTTCTTGTGTATCCAACACTAGCTTTAAACATGCGAATCTGCTTAAAAATGATAAATACTAGTGCCTACTGTAAGTACTCTTTAATCTCCCAATCAATAGGCATTACATTTCCTGCTGTTTCCTGCTATTCTTTTTAAAATAAATTCATAACTTTGGTATTGTTTACACCCGATATTAACATGCAGATTTAAAGTGGAGGGGTTTCTGTTTTCCTGACTGATGTCCAGAGGGAGACAAGAGATATCAGTGAAAGACTAGTGATAAAGCTAATGAAACTAAACTGAAACTAACATAGTGGGAAAACAAAACACATGGATCTCAATGATAACTAGAGCTGTGTGGGTAAAGGGCACCTATTGTACCCCTTTTACAAGATAAGCCTTTGGTGTCTCCAGAATGAGTTTCAGCTCAATTACCCATCAGATCATGTATTATATAATATAGAATATGGAATCTGATAGAATATAATATAGAATCTGCCCATTTTAGTGTCAAAAGACTACAGTATGTAGCTGTTTTTGTAGCCTGTGGCTTTAAATCCAAACGAGCTGCTTCTCCCCACCCACCGCTCCATCATGCGTCAATCCAGTGTTGCCAACTTAGCAACTTTGTCACCATATTTAGCAACATTTCAGACAACACCTAGCGACAAATTTTAAAAAATTCTCTACCTAAAACACAAAAATCGAACAGACTTTTTTTGATGTTACTGGAGATTTTTATAGACTCTCATGGGTCCATACTGTGCTGTTCCTACTCTTCTCAACGAGCTGCAGGTGATGCCGTCGACCCCTCCTTCACCTCAGAGCACTGACAGGCGACCCAGTCCTTGTACAGGAGTCTCTCCTACCTGCAGCCTGAGAGCACATCACCCCACTGCTTACTGATGGCAAATAATTTAGCACCGTGAGTGTGAAGGTATTTTCCTTGTACAGTCAAACAGATCTGCCTCTTAACTTGTTTTTAACTTAATTTATTTTGACCGTTTATTATTTTCCTGTTCACAATCACAGAGACTATAGTGACAGTTTTGGAACTTGTCGGGGTTTATTACGTCTGAGAGATTACTGCAAATTCACTACACATTAGTTAAATTGACATCCATAAAGCGTAGTGCAAATATAAATACCCCTTTATTAACCAGAGGCTGTTAAATAAACAGAAACAGTTGGACGTGATGATGTCAGTAATATGCAAATTGACATATGATGTAATGACATTTAGCGACTTTGAGCAGAGCATAGCACCTTTTCATTGAAAATAGTTGGCAACACTGGTTACATCAGATAAACAGCTTTCAGTGATAGAGACAGACTCAAATGAAGCTGAAATACAGATCATTAGTCCAAGTACAATACCAAGTAAGTTTATTTGATGTATTTGTGGAGAAGTCTATTCAAGCCTTTCTGAAACGATGAGCTACACACAAATGCAGTTTGCAGTACACACACACATATGCGCATTTACTGACACCATGCAGCTGTGGTGATCATAGCGATTAAGAATTACAAAGGGATTTTACTTTTTCTATATTACAAACATGCACTGTTTTAAAAGCGTTAATGTAAACTCGTAAAAATTAATTATTGAGGTGCAGCTGATCACAGAGAGTTGTAACATGTTTTAATCCCAGTGTCTTTGCAAAAAAAATTTCTGTGGACATGTGTATACATGTTATTAAAGAAACATGGCACCTCTTGACAAATTTAATGTGCAGGGAAAACCACACTCCTACATCACGTTGCGCTGGGCCTCAACATTTTTTGTGCTGGGCCTATTTTAATGTCAGGAAATTTTAAAAAGAGACTTGTGTTTCTATTACTCCAATATGACGGTGGACACACTATACCTACACATAATTCTGTCCAAACAGATTCCAAAAGTTGATCATAGGTGCCCTTTAAAAATATTCTTCAAATGATCTTCCTTTGTATTCTTTAGAAAGAGTATATGATGGCGAGTAACTGATAACAACATATTCATGCTTGACTGAACTATCCATTTAATATAAGTCTTGCTCTCTCATTTAGTGTTTCTCTCCGTTAAACAAACAAGAGTCTCAGCCTCAGATGTTATACCCAGGGACCACTGGCAGAACGTTTGGCCAAATCCCAAATTGCACACTTCATGTGCACTGGCAGACTTGTGGATTTAATAGCCGCCTCATGTTCATATCTGTTAAGTCCACAAGACCGTAGGGTGTCCTTTTAACTTTCGGAAGGGGGCTTGCGAGCAACGTCTTTGCGGTCACTTTGCTCCCTTGATGCTCACTTTTGAAGATCACACTCCAAGAAAACTTCTACCTGACAGTCTAAATGGCATTACGCCACAAAAGAGCAGACTTAAAGGATCAATGCAAGGGTTTAACTAGGGTGAGCATACATTTGAGTTTGCAAAATGTAATTTTTTTTAGTAAAGATGTAAATACTTGACAAATTTGTTCACAACCATTAAAATATGTTACTAAACTTTAATACATAAGTAATAGGATCCTTTTCATTAAGAGAAATGTATACAGTAAGTAATGCAAAAACACATTCAATTAAAGACAACAGTAGAAGGAATTAAAACTAATCCGAGATTTCTAGGAGATTTCGAAATCCCAGCCAGAAGCATTTTTTCCCAAAAGAGGACATATCCAGGAAAAAGAAAATGCATGATTACTGTAGTATAGAGTGCCATGTTGGATTAGGAAATTATCTGACCAGTTCTATATATACAGCATGTATGTGTATGTATATACATACACTTTATTGTGTACACCTGTTCAACCTCTTGTTAATGCAAATTTCTAATCAGCCAATCACATGGCAGCAACTCAATGCATTTAGGAATGTAGACATGGTCAAGCATTAGAATGGGAAAAAGGGGTCCCAATTGACTTTAAACATGGCATGGTTGTTGATGCCAGACAGGCTGGTCTAAGTATTTTAGAAAACTGCCATCTCTAGGGTTTACAGAGAATGGTCCGAAAAAGAGAAAATATCCAGTAAGCAACAGTTCTGTGGGTGCAAATGCCTTGTTGATGCCAGAAGTCAGAGGAGAATGGCCGGACTGGTTCAAGCTGATAGAAAGGCAACAGTAACTCAAATAACCCCTCGTACAACCGAGGTATGCAGAAGAGCATCTCTGAACACACAATACATCTAACCTTGAGGCGAATAGGCTACAGCAGCAAAAGACCACACCAGGTGCCACTTCGGTCAACCAAGAACAGGAAACTAAGACTACAATTTGCACAGGCTCACCAAAATTAGACAATAGAAGATTAGAAAAACGTTGCCTGGTCTGATGAGTCTCGATTTCTGCTGTGACATTCGGATGGTAGGGTCAGAATTTGGCATTAACAACATGAAAGCATGGATTCATCCTGCATTTTATCAACTGTACTTAGTTTTATTGACTGTACTATTCACTGTACACACAGTACACAAATCTCAATCTAATAGAGCACCTTTGGGATGTGGTGGAATGGGTGATTAGCATCATGGATGTTTAGCTGACAAATCTACATAACTGCGTGATGATCATGTCAATATGGATCAGAATCTCTGAGGAATATTTCAATTACTTTGTTGACTCTATGCAACGAATATTTAAGGCAGTTCTGAGAGCAAAAGGGGGTTCAACTAGTAGGGTGTACGGGGAGGTTGGATCCAAATGCAGGTTTATTAAATAGAGATGGTCAAGCAACAGTCAACACAGAAGCAAACAGATGTACAGTATACGGGCAATCCAGAGTCGTGGTCGATAAACAGGCAGATGGTCAGTACAGGCAGGCAGCAGGCAACGTAATGTAAAGGTGATGGTGATGCTAGCATTAATGTGGTGGTGGGGTGTACAGCAAGCCCTGTTGTCAGCTGGTCTCGCTGTACACTACCCCTCCCCCAAAAAAACATTAAGGGGTCTCCTCCATCTCGCCCACTCAGTTGCAGGGCAAGTTCAATATGGTGCATTAATGTTTAATGGGGCTCATGTAATGGCATGCATGAATAAAGTGGCTCAGATAACCCTCCACAAAAGAAAATAATTAAACATAAGTCATCCATATGTTAGGTGGGCTACCTGAATGAAGTCTTCAACATAGTCCTCGATTGAGAGATTCTCCTGACGGAGACGCATGAGTTAAAATCCTGCTGGATCCATTTTGTGGCCGAGTCTTCTATCACGAAGCAGACGCTGAGAACAGACATGCAAATCCAAATAAAGGTTTATTAGATAGAAATGGTCAGGCAAGCAACAGTCAACATAGGAGCAAATCGATGTAGACGGGCAATTCAGAATCGTGGTCGATAAACAGGCAGATAGTCAGTACAGGCAGGCAGCAGGCAACGTAAACAAGCAAACAAGGCGAGGGTCAAAAACACGACAAGACAAGGCAAGGAAAATGGGTCATAATGTTCACTAACAGTTCGACAAGACACAGCCCTAATGTGTGTTTGTTCGCTATATAAATACTATAGTCCAAGTAATCAGTCTTTGACAATCCCCAATTAACCTGTTTAAGCCTTTGAATTGAACTTTAATCTGAATACCAGTGTCTTAAAAAATATCAAGTAAAATATTATGTACTGTCATCATGGCAAAGATAAAATAAATCAGTTATAACTAATTCATTTTTAAAACTATTATGTTTAGAAATGTGATTAAAAAATGTCACTTTATATATAAAATATACTAATATAGGGCTAATAATTATATATTTACAACCAAAAAAGTAAACATGAAAAAAGTGCACTTTTAATACCTGCATGAAAAAAAGTGTGAAATGTTAGGGCACTTCATGTTTTTTAAATCACAAAGCCTTTAGTTGTCCAAAATGATGCACTATAAACTACACTTTTTTTAAGTGCAACATAATACATATATTGCCATTTGCACTTAAAAAGCATGTTGCAATAAAAATACAGCTATTTTTACTTCAGCATCATGTTTTATGTAATTCAATTAAGCCGCACTCATATTACCAGTGAATTTCTTGCTGTACAGTAAGTTGTACTGTACTGTGAAGTCACTCATTCATGTTGCTCTAATCTTATACATTATAACTGCACATAAAAAAAACATAAGACAAAATATGAATTGTCATTAAAATCTAGGATATCTTTTCTGTTAGGCAAAGAATTATGATTAAAAGTATTTGACATGGAATTTTTAAAAAGTAGCATTGTGCTGTTGTTGATTAACTACAGTACAGCTGTGCTCAGTGGATTGAATTAATACAATCAATTCACAAATGCACACAAAAACACACGTTGGTATCGCTTCTCATAAACCCAACCCTCAAAGGAAACGTATTGGAAATTTCGAATGTCAAAATACCCTGTTAAGTATGAGTAGTTGTGGAACGGATCACAAATCTCACGGTTCGGATCACACTATTGTTTTTAAGTCATGGATCAGACCATTTTTCGGAAAATATTCAATATGAAAAATGATCTTTGCTACTGATTCTGATAATGATAAATATAGAAATCTAACATTTGTACAACGTCATGTTTATTTTTACTGAATGATTCACCAATTCACACATAAAACTTCATGTTTCATTAAAGCTGTATCAGTTTTGAAAACCTATTCAGTGACATCATTTTGATGGTTGCCACCTATTGGTTAAACAATGTAATTGCTACAACATTCACCAGCGTCAAGTTCCATTAAAGGGTGATTTTAATCTTTGCCATAAACATCAGTATTTATATCTGAGCTATAAAATGTTCTCCCAGTACTTCTGTGTTATTGTATTGTTTGTAACTAACTGAAAAAGTGTAAAAACTGAATCTCTCTCGATAAAATGCAGATTTGAATGCAGCGATTTAAAGGATTAATAAACATGCAAACGATTATCATTTATTATTCATGTTGCGCAGGTTTGAACTGAGATCACAATCTTTTATGTTTAATTGTGCAGCTTTACACTGAATGCATTAATGCAGGCTAAACAAAGTGACAGAAAACACCTTTAATTAATAACCTAAGAAAGCATTTAAATAGGTCCCCACCACAACTTTTTCCATCATCAAGTTTTACAGGGAAGCCTAAATGCTTTCATACACGTGATTTGAATTATTAATCCGGGGGTCACATGCGTTTCGAATTGTGGGTTGTGATCCGAACGGATGACGGATCAACCGCGATTCATTACACCCCTAAGTATGAGCATTTTGATTTACAAGGACATGAGACATATTCTCATAAATCAACTCCATGTTTTAATACCTAGGTCATACCCATGACACAATACAAATTTCTGTCCTTGTAAGTCACCAAAACCAGTGTATATAGAGAGACAGAGAGAGAGAGACTGTATGATTGTTATTGTGTTAGTTCCAATTACAGGTGTAATCAATTGGAGAGTTTTAATAGACTAAGACCTACCCCTAAACATTTGAACATTTACTGAATCGAGAACACAAGATGGCTACCTCAACTCCATCATAAAATAGCTTCTGATGGGAGCAGGGTCGAATGTAACATGTGCATGATGATTCTTTTGGTAATGGTGAGCATGGTCATAAAAAGCTGCTAAAAATGACCTCAGCTCGGGGCATGACAAACCGAGGCATTAACGGCAGAATGTGTGAACACTGAGAAAAGCTTTGCAGGCATTAGAGCACATGTTTTAGCAAAAAAAAAAAAAAAAAAAAAAAACATGGCTCAGCATCATTCTGACCATACATTAACAGAGATGATGGAAATGTTCAATACAAAAAAGTAGCAAATAACAAAATATTTCATCCACATTGTGTGGGCATCCATGAAGTAGCCACTTGTGTGAGTGATGGTAAACTGAGCGATGTCCTTGCCGTGTGCTCTAGAGATTGCTAAAAGTGCTCTTATTTTAGACAAGTCTGATCTCTGAAGACCCATCGGCCTGCTATATGAAACCCCGCTAATGGATAACACATTGTCAGCCTGAGTGAGTGTGTGTGAGTGTAAGGAGGGCAGCTACATCCATATCCGTGTGCTTGTACTCGGCAACGGTATCAAAACTGAGCTCATTTCTCTCCGGCTTACACTATATTTTACAGCAAGTGAGTCAGTGAGCATATTCATGTTCAGAATAGCTGGAGTTTAAAGTACAAACGGTTACAAATTCTCATAAGGTTGATGATTCACCCGATTTCTCGGGGTAACAATATGTGCAGTAGATAGTCTGCATATATAGTGAATATGTGCTTGTATTCCAAAAATAAAATCACTCACCCCTTGCCAGTGCCTCCAGGAGCTTTCCAATTTTTGCCATGATTACATTTAAACCAGTGCTGTACGCTGTTGAACTGAAGCTATTTCCTTTACTGTAACACTGTTGCTACTATGAAATTACTTGTAGGCTCATTTTTTTTTGCATGTTGCAAGGCTGCTTGGCAATTTACACTTGGTAATCCTGTATATTTGTAGTGTCATTAAAGGACTAATGGCTCATTTTAAAAGCTAAATTAATTCATAGTTTACGAGGCTGATGAATGCTTGATTCTGACATGGCTGATGAAAATTCTGGTTTATCCTTGATGCATTCCCTAATTTGCTTGAGTGAGTGTGGCGAATGTGACGTCATCGCTGTGTTTGCTGAGGTTCGCTTTAGGTGCGCGTGACATGATTTAGGCTGTCAAAATTTTTTGAGACTTGAGGGAACAGTTCGCTTGGCGCCACATTCGATTTGAGGTGTACTGTATATGAATCATTTTGAAGAGATTTTGTTTTAAATAGGTATGCCTGTACTGAGATATTTAGGATCCGTCCATGCGTGATCATAGGGAGAAACAGAAGACCAATTATTATTGGCTAGAAATGGCAAAAGTGGGAAAGAAGTAAAGTTTTTGTTAAAAAGTTTAGAAAAACTTAAGGGATAAGTTTGTTAAAACCAAAAAGTTAGGCCATGGCAAAAGTGAAGACCCAGGTGGTTTTAATATTACAGAATATGTTTTTCCACCATTCATAGGTTTTAATTTATTAGTAACAAAATTAAAATGAAGTAACAAATGATATCTTTAATAACTGGAAAAGAATATTTGAACCTATTGATTTACAATATACTGATGCCCTAGGCTTTTCTAGGCTTTATTGGTGATAATGGTTTATTCTTTCCATAATTAAAAAAAACATATTTGTAGAGCAACCCATGTTCTGTTGTCATTACTATTTTAATAAACTTTAAAAGGTAGAACTGTCCTAGATATAAACAAAAGCAAGTGATGAAACAAAGTTTGATTAAAAAAAATCTTAAATGGTTAAAAAAATATTTGAATATTTTATGATAAATTAATAAAAAAAAATTTGATACAAATCATTATGATATGACGTACTTCCGAAAACTTCCTACTTCTATGTTTATCCATCTGATTTTATGGTGGGTTTCTTTTGACCACCCCCTGTCATTTTAAAGAATATCACAACAGGAATGCGTCAAGTATAAAAGCCTCGTCCATTTTGTGAGGTGTGCAGCAGTCAGCTGAGGTGCGCGATGTGGTACCAAGCGAAAGTATAAATCAAGCTTAAGGAGTGATTATTTTCATGGAACCGCACAGCTAAAGTAGTTCCAGACAGGTATTAACTGCATTAGAGTTACATGTCACCAGTGTTGGGAGTAACGTGTTATAAGTAACGCGCGTTACATAATACTATTAATTTTCTAAAGTAACAAGTAAAGTAATGCATTACTTTTAAAAATAAGTAATACTATTTGAGTTACTTTAAAAAAAATGTAACGCAAGTTACTTTTTACCTTGCTTAATTGGCTTTTACAAAATATATTGCAGAATATAAATTACCTAGTCAGGTTGAATCACACACTAAATGAGAGCGTGCTGCGAGGGAACAGTCAGCTCGCACTTATCATCATCATCAGGTCTCCTTTTTCACAGCAGATGAGTCAGTGTACTGTTTTACTAACTGAATAACTCAGAATATTGGTTTATTTCGAGTCAGAGGGGGTATCCGGTATGTTAGTACTTATGATGCAAACAGTTTCACGACAACTTAAACAGTTTGACTGTTTCACTTAGAAGATCCGGTTGAAAACAAATGATTCATTTGCCGTCATCACTACAGACAAGTCAGAAAGAGAAACTATGGCAGGACGGAGACTTACATTTTTGCAATGGATTCTTGTTATTTTAAAAAGAAGTGAATTGTCGTTAAGTGTAGATTACGTGTAAGTAAAATTCTTGACCACTGCAAGAAACATGACATCAAAAACTGGATGCAAAGCACTACAACCGCACTACCAGCTAAACAACACATGATTGACATCAGATCATGTTCTACAGGTAAAACTAATAATTTGACTAAACAAACAAAAAAAGGTTATTGCTGCAAATGGAGATGCAGTCACTTTGTACTGTAGAAGCCACTACGTTTGGTAATATAGTAAGATTTTATCTCTTTTGGGAATTGATTTGTTAAATGAAAAACATTTGTTTAGGCCACGTTAAGCAATTTATTCAATGTATAAAGGTCAAAGATTTATTTTGATTTGGGGATGTTTTTATATTGTCTAACTGTTAATTTTGTTATTAAACATTTTAAAGATTTCAAATCTGTTTTTGCCTTAATAAATAATTTCATGTTAGTACTCTTAGGTTTTATTGCAGTCTTTATCTCAATGAACAGTGAATTTACTTAACTAAAAACACAAAAACACATTGCTTTACATGTTTTCATTAATCTGTATATACAGCATGTATAGCTCTGGGTTCAGAAAGTTTTAAAAATATAATTTTATCCTACATTTTGTAAAGAAAAAATAAGGTGTAGGTTATATAGGTTGCATCTCTATAAAAAAAAAGGTGAAAAAAAACTGTTCTGAAAGAGGTCAAACCTCAGTCAGGTAAGGAAAAGTAACTCAAATGCGACTTAAAAGTAATAACTAAGTCCATAAAAAGTATAACTAAGTAACGCATTTAGTTACTTTTTGGGGGGAGTAAAACAATATTGTAATGCATTACTTTCAAAATAATTTTCCCCAACACTGCATATCGCTAAGCTGTATTATTTCAGTCATTTCACAGCCTACAACAGTCAAAAGGAAACATACAGGAGATGTAAAACTGAAAAAATATTTCAAAATGCAACATCTGAACAGTATCTTTAGGCAACCATACGCTGTGTTAAATTACTAGAAAAAATGTACATTTTGCAACACAGTTCCATTACCACCTCCTTTATACATAAAGTTTTAAATTTAGAGGCCCACCATTAATTATTTCTTACACACTGTTGTCACAATCCTGTTGTCTACCTGTCATTTGGTCCATGTGCTATCTGTTATTGTCAAATGATTCCTTTGTTTAGTTTTCCCGCCATTCGTTAGTTTCATTAGTTCCACCTGTGTCGCACCCATGTATGTATTCAGTTTAATCATGTCTTGTCCATTTATACCCATGAGTTCAGTTAGTTCTTTGTTCGGTATTGTCTTGTCTTCATGCTGTTCCTCCATGTAATCTTGTTACTGCCCTGTAAATGTTTGTTAAATACATATATGGTTTTGATAATTCCTGTGATTTTGTGAGAGTCAAACCATGACAACTGTATTCAAAGTTATTTATATACTATATACCACAGTATATAGTCCTCATAGTGTGCATATAAAAAATAAAAAAACAATACTTCTTCTGAAGTCACACAGATAGTAGCCACTGGTGGGAAACATGAAGCTATTTTTTTTTTGGTTGGTTAATAGGACTCAACTGAAAAATGAATCTAAAAATGAATTTAAATATTGCTTTGAATATATTTCAAAAGCAAATGTATTACAAAACCAATGTATTAAAGAAATGTTTATCCTTAAATAGTTTACAGATTAATAAAAAAAGATAAACATTATTTTGTATCATGCATGCCTCTAGAAAAAAACACTTGTTTGTAGACAAAGACACATGCATACATTCATTTGTTTTCCTTTGGCTTTGTCCCTTATTTATCAGGGGTCGTGGAATAAAATGGCAACTATTCTGGCATATGTTTTGCGCAGCGGATGCCCTTTCATGCCACAACCTAGTACTGGGAAACACCCACACACTCTCGCATTCAGACATGCACTCATACACTAAAGCCAATTTTGTTTACCCAATTTATCTATACTGCATGACTTCGGACTGTGGGGGAAACTGGAGAACCCGAAGGAAACCCCTGTGAACACGGAGAGAACAAGCAAACTCCACACAGAAATGTCAACTGACCCAGCTTAAACCAGTGACTTTCCTGCTGTGAGGCATCAGTGCTAACCACTGAGCCACCGTGCTGCCCGACAATGATACAGTCAAAGCAGGGTAAATCGGCTTTCAGCTACTATGCCCCTCACTGCTGGAATCAGCTTCCAGAAATGATCAGATGTGCTCCAACATTAGACACATTCAAATCCAGACTGAAAACACATTTGTTTAGCTGTGCCTTTACTGAATGAGCACTGTGCTACGTCCGACAAATTGCACTATTGTTCTTTTCTTTTTATTCTTTTATAACCCATTTTAACACATTTTTATCTGTTTTTAATCATTCTTATTATTTGCTTTTTTATTTTCTTATACTTGTCTTTTTATTCTTGTTTATGTAAAGCACTTTGAATTGCCACTGTGTATGAAATGTGATATATAAATAAACTTGCCTTGCCTTACATATAGACAAGAATACATGCTTGCATTATGTTGCAAAAGTTTGCAAATTCACTTTTTTTTGTTCAAATGTAATTAAAATTTTAACTTTAAAATCTTTTTTCAAAAGTGTGTCTTTTAGGGCCCATAGTAAAACATTTTTTTTTAAACAGCCCCTAAAATTAGTCCATCAGACAACAAAATCAGATTAAGTTAACAAGAGACTAAATACAGAATTAAAAAGTGCAGATAATAAAAGTGCAGACAGACTGAAAAGTTAGGTGAGTGATATTAAAGCAATTCAGTTCAGATTCAGACACAGAAGCTCATTTCCATAATGAACAATATGATCAAGAGCGGACAGTCATAATCAGATGCAGGTAATTTACAGTACAAATAACAGGTGTAAAATGTGTTCTGGATGTGATTATGGGAACTTGTGTAATAGTGCAAATACCAGTAAACTGACTAGTGCAAAAATACTGTATATAGAAAATAAATAAACAAATTATTTAAATAGATAGTTATAATAAATGGACAGGGCAATACTGCATGTGCTCAACGACATGTTGTCTGTGGTTTAGTTCAAAATGCACAACATAATGAGGCAATGAAGTACTGTAATATTAAATTGGTAAAAAATTGAATACCAAAACACGCAAGGCACCTGACCATCAGTTACCATGGTGTGTTCTGTGCACACATTGAACAATAATTAAGGAAACTTGAATGAAAAGTTTCATGTTTGAAACTTTTCTACAGTCTCAGAAATAAAGGTACAAGGGCTATCACTGGGGCAGTACCTTTTCAAAAGGTACATATTTGTACCTTAAGAGTCCACCTCAAAGGTACATTTTAGGTGCATTTGGGTACTGATATGTACCTTTGAGGTACCACTAAGGACTCTTTAGGTATAAATGTGTACCTTTTGAAAAGGTACTGCCCCAGTGACAGCTCTCATACCTTTATTTCTGAGAGTGTAGAGTGTATGTGACTGAAATCCTGCTATCTGCTTATATTAGTTGTGCTACTTTAATAGGAATTTTAAAATTGCATATAATGAATCAAGACTATGCAAAATTTGCACAATGTCAACAGCTATTAGAGAATGGATGAAACACGAAACACACAAAAATAGTTTTTGTATAACAGCTTGTTTTGAACTAGACTTTGAAAATGACTGGTACTGGTGAGGCTTTTATTATAAATCTCTGTCCTTTTCAGAGCATGACAGACCCAGTTCACAGCTGGGACATTCTGCTACAAAGCCTTTCGTTTTTCACAAAAGAAAGTCATTTCACAAAAGAAATCATACAAGCTTTAAACAACACGAGGGTGAGGAGTACATTACTATTCCTTTAAGCAGATGAAGTGCTTTTCTGTTTGACTGATAACAATAATTGAGCAAATCGCTCTTGTGAACCTACTGTGAGGTTAATATTTTAATAGCACAAAGAAGTGTCTAACACTGTGATCTGTCCTTTTCCAGTTACACGCGCATTTACATGCATTTCAATAAAAAAGAAAGAATTATATCTTCATTCATCACGTTCAGCTAAAAATACACCAAAAACAAAAACTAATCCACAATTTCAAGGCCGCGTCTGAGAGATTCTTGTGATAGTGCATTCTTTATAACGCAGGTGTGTGTTTGTGTGTGTGTGAGAGCACTAAACTGAGATTGACCATCTGCTGTTGTTATGGTGTTGACTATAGTCCAGGCATGCACAGCTGTAATTTGCTGATGTCTTAAGACATATGGTGGACATGATAACATTATCTCTGCAGCGAAATTCACAAACATGGGTGCACAGACATGCACACAGATGAAGTTTAGCATCTGTTTTATAAAATAAAAAAACATGCACACTCACATGTGTAAACTTAAACATACAGTATGTGACCTTACAATATGTCTCATTTGATTTAAGCAAGAGAATGCCAGAATACATGAGCATGTGTGTGCACTGTTTATGTGATATATTGACTCCTCTGATCTGCAATACCATTTTTTTAATTACTAATCTGAACCCCGCATAGCATCCTCCTGGACAGATCTCATTCAGCTCAATATGTGTATCCCATAACTGTTATACATTTCAACTATTATTTATCTGTCCTCATGCATGGCAGTCAGGTATAGCAAAGTAGGAGGATGAATAAAAAAGAAACATGAAATATTTTCTTAACTGAAATAGACTTTGATGTATCACCTGACATTGTTAAATCAGAGTAAAGTATTTCATAATACATAAACATGCCACTATGGGGCTGGTATAAACCCAATATTTATCTCACAGCAGAGCCATTAAAACATGTGCATGAGAAACTGCAACAATAACACTAGATACAATCGTTTAATCTGTAACTGACAGTGTGTAAGAATTTCATACTGAAAGGGAGAAGTTCATTTGTGTGGCTCATAATTATAAAGTATGGCAAAGATAAAAATAGAGGACACCGTTAAATGTTTACAAAAAGCATTATAGCACTAAAGGGGAAACTTTACCCCAAAATTAAATGTCATTCACATTTTATATTAGGTGGACTTAACTTTTTTGTTCTTGCATCAATTAAATTACAATGTACTTACTGTGTTCATAATGTATTGCAGAACACTTTTGGTGCTCTTGAGGTGGGGCACAGGTAGGGTTAGGGAAAGGTTTGGTGGTATAGGTAGGTTTAAGGGTGGGTTAAGGTGTGAGGGATTGTCAACAATATAATTATAAATGTAATTACAGAAATTAATTACATGCAGTTATTTAATCAATCATAAGTACAATAAAAACATGTATTAGAAGCTTGACGGTTTGAGTCCTGGCTGGGTCAGTTGGCATTTCTGTGTGGAGTTTGCATGTTCTCCCTGTGTTGGCGTGGGTTTCCTCCGGGTGCTCCGGTTTCCCCCACAGTCCAAAGACATGCAGAATAGGTGAATTGAATAAGCTAAATTGGCCATAGTGTATGTGTGTGAATGAATCTGTATGGATGTTTTCCAGTACTGAGTTGCAGTTGGAAGGGCACCCGCTGTGTAAAAACATATGCTAGATAAGTTGGTGGTTCATTCCACTGTGGCAACCCCTTATGAATAAAAGGACTAAGCCAAAGGAAAGTGAATTAAAACTTTAAGGACTGGTTGGGTTAAGGTAAGAAATTACAGGAATCAACTACAGATGTTATGACAAGCAGATTTTTTTTAAATATAAGTAAAATGTAAAAGCAAGTACAACATGTACATACTGTAACAAAAGTTTTGTACTCAATGATTCATTTAAATGTCAGAAAAATTATTCATTACATTTACAGTTTTAAACTATAGCTAAAGAAATTTTGGTTGAACTATCCCTTTAACTAAGGGATAGTGCAATCAAAATGTCTTTAATTTGTTAAACACAAAATAAGATATTTTGAAGAAAGCAGACAACCTGTAACTGTTGACATCCAGAGTGGGAAAAACAAATATGATTTCCAGCTTTCTTCAAAATATCTTCTATTGTGTTAATAAAGAAAGTCAAACCCGTTTGGAAAAAGTGAAGGGAATGTAAAGGATGACAGAATGTAAATTTTTAGGTGAATCAGTTAAATATAAATTGGAATCATTTACTCAACTTCAGATCGTTCCAATCCTGTGTACATTTCTTCTGTTGAACACAAAGGAAGCTTTTTGGAAGAATATCAGTGATCAAAAATGTCTCACCAGCAGGTCTCTTTGGGTGAACAATCCCAAAGTATTGTGATTTACCTCGTTTGACTGAATGATGTGCTCAGCTAAGAGCGTTTCTTTGCTCGCACAAGTATCTTGGGCCAAGGCTCATGTTCTGTTATTGTAGTCATGAGTATTTAATACAATGTATGTGTCTAATGATCAATAGACCAAAAAGAAGACTATAATCAATCTCCTTTTTTCCCCATTTCATTTGTAAGTGCGGGTGGAGGAGAGGGCCAACAAGTTCAGGTTTCAACAACCACAGCCTCCCATGTGTGAACCCAAACCTGATATTGGGAGCTCACCTAAATTAATAATGTATTGCTCCTGTTGCTGGACAGTGTGTCCTCTCTTCCTGTTCCAATGGATGCCTACATGACAAGAGGTTCAGGAGCTAAGATGTGCTAATGTTAACAACAATAACAGAAGACTAGCTGTAGGAAATCTTAGGTTGATATTTGCATGCGAGTATGATTCTGCTTGCAGTTACACAGATAACTATACAGCCATTTAATTGGACTCTAATAATATTTTGGTAATTGGACTAGTAACCCAATCAAAAATACTAATATTAACAATAATTGAATGTAATATATAATGAAATCAATAGGAATAAATTGGTCAAATTTAATACAAATGTATTTTAAATTGTAAAAAGTGGTGTTGTAATCCAATCAATGCATGTAAACAATCAATTGGATTCAAATTTGAAGATTTTTTTTTTATGTATGTCCATTAGTGGTGACTACATTTTTTTTTACTTAACTACTGTTTTAATTACACTGTAAAATCCAATTAGAAAGCCTTACTTTAAAAAAGCATGCAAATCAATTGCCTTAAAGTGGTGGTCCACTACGATATCATATTTTAAAGTTTAGTTGATGTGTAATGTAGCTGTGTGGACATAAACAACATCTCTGAATGTAATACGCTCAAAGTTCAATGCAAAGTGAGACATTGGCTTTTATTGAGTTAGCTTAGCAAAGCCTACAGCGAACAATGTTTGGGGACTACAAATAAATACATGCGGGTTAGTGAGATCACAAACACTTCAGGTTACACGCATACACCCCACGCAGACAACCCGCGCATCGAAGGGGCGTGGCTAGAGGCGGTGTAACGTTATAACAGCTAAAGCTAAAATGCTGTCCAAACGCTGCTATTTCCACAGAGCTTGTTCTGTTTCTATATTTAGGCTTTCAAAGGACATGACACAAAGAGAGAAGTGCTTACAATTTAATTTTAAT
>CAIGQZ010032649.1:7324417-7348896 GCA_903798205.1 Danio tinwini | reverse complement strand
AATAAAATAAAATAAAATAAAATAAAATAAAATAAAATAAAATAAAAATAAAATAAAAGTGACACAGTGGCGCAGTAAGTAGTGCTGGCGCCTCACAGCAAAAAGGTCGCTGGTTTGAGCCCTGGCTGGGTCTGTTGGCATTTCAGTTGGAGTTTGCATGTTCTCCCGGTGTTCGATGGGTTTCCTTTGGGTGCTCCGGTTTCCCCCACAGTCCAAAGACATGCACTATAGGTGAATTGAATAAACTAAATTGGCCGTAGTGTATGTGTGTGCATGTGAAAGTGTATGGGTGTTTCCCAGTGCTGGGTTGCGGCTGGAGAGGCATCCCCTGCATAATAACATGCTGGATAAGTTGCCAGTTTATTCTGCTGTGTGGACCCCTGATTAATAAAGGGACTAAGCTGTAGGAAAATGAATGAAAATAAAATAAAACATTTATAAAATCTATTTACAACTACTTAATTATAGTAATTATAACTTATACATCAAACCAAATGAGAAACAACCAAACATGTTTTCAGTCAAGGTCAATGTACACAAGACTGAATGGGCATTGAGAACACATTCAGAATTGATTTAATCGACTTTTTCTCCAGATGCAACAATACTAATCAGAGCTTGCCTTTGTCATTTACAATGAATCATTTTGAAAGCATGTTTCAACAAGACTACATGACAACACAAGACATTGGATAATGGCCAGTGGGTTTTAACAATTTTGTAAACATCACAAACTGTACTTTCAGGACAAGCATAGCCACAATCTCTGGCTATAACAAAACAATGCCCTAGTTTCACCTGCTATTGTTAATCATTAATCATTTAAGTAGTATCTCTTGTAAACACATTGCAGTCATCCGTTTTGATGAGTTTGTATCTGTTCCAAGCAAAGCATTGCAGATTAAGAGAGAAGCTTTTAATTAGCATTTGTCATGACAACTGAGAACTTTGTTGTCCCAACACAAATATAATTTGTGGGCTTGACAAGCCCACTCAGCCAACAGTACAGGTTGAGAGGTCACAACATTTGCTGCAACAATCAGTCAATAAACAATCCTTTAAAAGGGATAAGTGTGTAATTATTTTATTAATCTCTTCAAAGTATATTATTATGCTCATTCAGTCATACCACATCTGCAAGCCTTTGCCAGTCTACTGATACCACATAATCTGCTGTTTTAGTCAACAGCAGGTGGTTCCAGACAATTTGTATTTCAATCATCTTTAATCTGCAAGGCTGTCAATTGTAACATGTCTGTTTAGTGCATTTAACAGAAAAAAAATAAATAAATATATATAAATATATATATATATATATATATATATATATATATATATATATATTACATTCTGAATGGTGCAGAATGATTCTTATATGATATATGCAAGCATTCGTAACATTAATTCCTAGCACACAGTGGTGGGTCTTTGCTAATTTTACAGTCAGTGAGATTGCTTACAATTGGGAGTTTACGATTCCAGTTGCATAATGTCATACATGCATGATTTTGCTTCTGTGTGTGTCATTATTGGACCAAACCTTGCTATGAACTCAGGATAGATAATGTTTTAGATCATGTTTGCTTGTGCAGGCTAATCATTTTACTTTGTAAGCCCTCAATGTATTGTCAGAAGCCATATACTGTATATGAATTATGTTTCACATTGTTTTTTGAGCTATCAATTTGCCAGTATAAGTATGCTAAAATTAGCTACCAAACAATTTCACTTGTTAAGAAAATTCAGAAGTTCTAGAGCAGCAAAAAAAAAAAAAAGATGCCCTATTTTATGTCTTAGCAATGGTTTTCATTCCTGATCCTTGCGTTCCCCCACTCTGCATATTTCTATGTTTCTATTATCTCTTCAGAAATTTGTTCCATTTGACTGTAAAGTGGACATCACAGGATATTGTCATGATTGCAGTTTGCATGTTTAATTCAAAGGTTATTAGTGTGTGTGGGACATGAATTCTTTGCTATTCTTATGATTACGGTTAAATAACCCAACAAACTTGATAATAATTGAAGATTCTGTGGTGCAGTGCATTTTTTTTCTAATGAAGTAAACATTAAGTTTAGCCGATTTCCTGTGTGCATGGACTAGAGAGCAATGAACACTTTGCAGGGGACATTTAGATTTAATGGGCACCTATGATGAAAATTTTCAACTTTTGTAAGCTTTCTGGACAGAACTGTGTGTAGGTATAGTGTCTCCACAATCATATTGGAGTGATATAAACCCAACACGTCTCTTTTTTTAAATGTCTTGAAAACAGGACCCAAATCCCAGAGATTTTGAGGCCCACCACAAGGTGACGTAGAAGTGTGGTTTTCCCCACCCACCGAATTGATTGACAGGTGCCATGTGTCTACAATAACACATATACACATGTTCACAGAGGGGTTTTTTTGCAAACAAACTGGGATTAAAACATTTGTTACAACTCAAAAATTTGTATAAGTTTAAAACATTTTTAAAACAGCATGTTTGTAATAAGAACAGTAAAATCACTATTCTTAATTGCTATAATCACCACGGCCACATGTTGTAGGTAAACGCAAATGTGTGTGTATGTGTGTGTATACTGCAAACAGCATTTGTGTGTGACTCGTCATTTCAGAAAGGCTTGAATAAACTCCACCACAAATACATGAAATAAACATATTTGGTATTTTTGACTAATGAGCTGGATTTAATTGCCATCCGTGTCTGTCTCTATCACTGACTGCTGTTTATTTGATGTAGCAGGAAAAGCAGACAAGCACGCAGGAACAGTGGGCAGGAATAAGCAGCTCATTTGCATTTAAAGCCACAGCTAGAAAACAAAAACAGCTACATCATATTTAGACACTAAAATGGGCATATTCTAGAGGCTATAATAAATAATCGGATGGGTATTTTGAGCTGAAACTTTACAGACACATTCTGGAGACATAAAAAAAAGACTCACACACCTATGCTATTTTATTCTACATTCCTAATCTTAAAGCTGTTTTCACTAAATACCAAAGAGGCTTCTATCTTTGTTTTTCAGTTTATAATGAGTGTATTGGATCCAACACAGTTGATGCTTTCGAAATGGGATACATGCTTCTCTGAAGGGCACTTTAGAGTAAAAAACAATAATGGCCGCCATATTGAGCTGTCATTTCAAACCGAAGTGCTCAAAGCTGGGCACTTTGAAGGGCCCTTCTGAAGGAAGAGTTTCAAAGGGTGCAACTAATGAACACTGAGCCCCCATGATCCTTTTACGCAGCAAAGTTGTTTGGTGTCGAATAGCGCGTTCCATTCGGAAGGGCTCATCACTGTGCCCTAATCCCTTCGAAGCTGTCACTCTGGAGGGTAAACCCTTCGAAGGGATTAGTGCATATTGATGAGCCCTTCGGAATTTGAATGTGCTGTGTCACATGATTTATTTGCATACGGCTAAATACTATACTTAATAGTCTTATTAGGACTGAACAAAATTATTGTATTACTTGAGAATATTTTATTTAATTGAGAGTTTTATTTAATATTCAAATATAAAATACAAAAAATATTAAATACAAAATAGTCTATTGGTGTTTAATTGGAAATGATCAGTTTATTTTTTGCTCCAGCAAAATAAGACATTTATAAAATACCCAAGTAATTATATACATGTTTTACATTTACATTTACCAAAATAATGCCTATATTTAAAGAGAAAAAATATTTACTGTACATGCTAAAACTATTCAAGATTTGTGATGATTAAAATACATTAGTTCATACATACCCCCCCCAAAATGTAAGATTTATGGGATTGTATGACCATAAGAGCAATTAAAATGTAAACTACACAACAAGACTTCACAGAATAAAAAAAATGTATGTTCTCATTACAGAGAAGACATGGAAAGCGGCCTTGAACAGGTTTAATTCTTCCTCAATCTGTGCACATCACAGGCCCATACAACGCAATAGAGCTCATTGGTCCAAGAGCAGGCTAGCTTGCATCAACCCGTCTACTGACCCTGAGTGCGACAGGTGTCATTCTGGTTCAGCTACTTTAATCCATATGTTCTGGCCCTGACATTCCCCGCTTTCTTTTTGGAGGTAAATTTTCCTCTCATTAGCCCCTTTACACATACAGACCTTTCTGGAAAATTGCTGCTATTGTGTATGTGTGAACAGGGTCTTTTTGAAAATACTGGTATATTCGTTCCGGCAATTTTCTGGAGAGAGAAGTTGTAATATTACCGGTAATTTGCCGGAATGCTGCTCTGAGTGAAGGCAGAAGGAAAATTGCCAGAAAGAGCGTGTTCATGTTTAGAATGTGCTGACGTGAGACATGTACTCCAGCCAATCAGAACAATCAGACGCTGTTTATGAAAATAAAAGCCTTTGAACATTTTCCAGCCACATTTAGCTGTTAGTCAGATACTGTAATGTTTCTATGTTTCTTCTTAATTTCAACTGTGTAAAAAAAATTATACAATGCTTATGATAAACCGCTTTTTGTTTACCTTCAAGCTCTGCTTCAGTTGCTTGACAGGTGTGCGCAAGAAGCAGCCGGTAAGCACCAGCACACACACATATTATGTACATCTCGACATGCGAAAGTGTTCCTCCATATGTTTTCATCGAAGTTGTTCACTTATCAATCCACAGAGTTTGTAATGTTTACAAATACAAGCGTAGCCATTTAGAGTAAATTTCTGGCTAATGATGTCAGAATTTACCGGTATTTTGAAATGAATGTGTGAATGGCCTTTTCCAGAAAAAATCCGTAACGCCCTTACCTCTGTGAACAGCGCTTTTTTTGAACTTACCAGTAAAGTCGTTCTGGGAATTCTCTGGTATCACTGTGTGAAAGGGGCTATTGTCTGCGATTACCACTGTTGATATCTCACCTTGTCCAATTATTGGTTTATTTGGGGTCTTCCCATCCGGCCACACTTTACCCTCTCATTTTGTAGACTTTGTAGCTTTCTTAACCCTTCTGGCTAGATGATTAATTCTTTTGAACTGGAAGAGCCCTTGCCCTCCTTCTCACACTTGTTGGGTAAGAAATGTTCTTTATTTTATGAAATTAGAGAAAATTAGGCACTCTCTTGACCGACCTAACACTATTTTCATTAAATTTTGGGAACCTCTTCGCAAACATGTACAAACTCCTCAGCCTGACCCTAAGTGGTCAGTCACCACAATTTGCTCCCACTAGACCTGAGATCTCTCTCATACCCACAAATTCCTCTGAATGGTGGAGGACACCATATAAAAACCATCGACTGCCCTTTCCCTCCTCCTCCGTCTCAAAATCATCATAAAGTTGGGCGAACTTTGCATATTTCGCAAAGCGAAAAAAAAGATAATTTCTTTTATCGTGGCTAGTGTGGCGCAGATGCTAAAACCCCCCTTTACGCATATATGACCTCGTAAATTGTATGGCAAGTATAAACACATGAATCGGATATGGGAAACAGTTATAAGAATGTGTAAATGTGTGATATTGGCAACAAATCGGAATTGGGCATTAAGACCTGACAGTGTAAACAGGCCTAAGATTGCACTGGTGTTTTTCATTTATTTAAAATAGAAATTTATTTACTTAAAATAGAATTCAAAAGAAAAAATATTCTGCTTACTTGCCAGTTTTTTGGTTTAGGCTAGGATTCTTTATTTATACAGCAGTCCTCATTCATGACACAGTGCCACACAAAAACTTACATGTAGTGACAACAACAAACAGGTCCCATAAAAACATATATGCGAAGACATAAAACATTAGATGCAAACATTAATTGCTGTCTTAAGAAAATTGCTTGTATGTTTTGCCTTTTAAGTGAGCCCTTAAATCTTTTTATGCTTTAGTTTGTTTCACATATAATATTTGGCAGCATTCAGCAGGTTAAGCAACCTGCCTCAGTCAGTGACATCAGGCATTCTTAATCCTGTCCAACTGCTGAAAAGAAAGAAGTAAACACAATCACTAGAGGCTATGATAGCTGTCTATAAAATATGGAGCAGGTGATTCCCTGTGTTCCCTGAACTTAAAATACATGTAAAATGAAGGTGTTATGTTGCAATGTGTTGTAATTGTATTTTCTGATTTTTTTTTTTTTTTGCTCAAAACACTCTTCAGTGTATTTGCTTATTGTTACATGTTTGTGTTGTCCTTTTTGTACATTTTTGTAATGTGTTTTACAATGTATAAATAAAACATTGAAAAAAGTTAGTTCTCACATTGAAAACTAGGTTCATTGAGCATTTAATTGGAAATGTGACACCAGGTCTAACATGGATTGACAAACTTGCTTGTAAAATGGATCACTTATGACTGCAAGCATGTGAAAGGCTTGACTTTTATTATTAGAATCCAATCAATATATATAACTGCACGCTTGCCATGATTATGTAATTCTGAATGATCCATATTTGATCATTTCAAGACATCTATCTCAGCACATAGAGGAATATGATAATTTGTGATGTAATCATGTAATGAATTCAGTTTTTCATCGCTTGGCAGCACTTTTGATCTTAATTGCACATACAATTATAAGCTTAATTTCATGCATGATACAAATGAGGAAATAACCGTTAAGGAATTTTGCCATAGGCCAAGTTCAAATATGGACTAAATAATGAATGCACATACTAGTATTTTAAGGTTGTGCATCCATTTCTGGCCACAGCCATTGCGGTCAAGTTACTGTATGTCGGTATTCAGCCATGTACATCATATGCCGTAGGTAATCCACCCTTTTACAGAGGTTTACTAGTTTTATCTTGGATAGAAACAGAAATAAGGCTGGCTTTTAATGCTGTAGTCATGCTCTCAGGAGAATTCTCACAACACTCAGTTCTCGGAGTCAAAAATACCCGCGTTCTGTAATTGGCATTTGGAGTCAAACCAAAGTTCTCTTAGCATTCAAACTTTTTTGATCAACACATTCCTCTTGCTCATCTCTGGTGTCATAGCAACCCTTGTCCTTGCCATGGGCTTGGTTTGATGTGCTGTATTATCATTAGTGTGTTTTGTTTTTTATTAGCATGGCTCGGGAAAGGAACGCTGGGCCATTCTCTCATGCCATTATGCTGTGATATATTTCACAGGTGACTAGGGAGAAAAAAAAAACACAACTTTATTTTCTGAAACACAAGTTGGCGAATTAGCCACATTGTTCACAGTGATGAATGAGCCTCACTGTTCATTAAATTTACTTATTTCCACACAATGACATTTTAAAAAGTGCACAAAGGTACATATTTGAGACATGGTAACCTCATATTTCAGCCTGCATGAAGAAAAATGACTAAAACCTGTGGGCAGAGCTCCTTCAGATGAGCCCCCGACTGAGAAATTCTTTATGAATGGGGAACACGGGGGGCTCGAGCGCCACTTATTATTAAAAGAAATGAATAATGAAATCTGTGATTCAGTGCAGATGGAGAAAATCTCTCAATTAGTGTTGTTCTAATAGCAGTACTGGGGAAAAAAGACTGAGTGAGCGAGGCAGGAGGGAGGCAAGTAGTGAGTGCAGAGAATATAAAAGGAGAGAAGAAGCTTTGGTAGAATCGGAGAGAGAAAGAGAAATGGAAACACAAAAGAGACATTAAAAAGGCTAGAAAAATCATTGTTTAATTACACTAAACTGCTCTTGTGTGTAAACTAATAGTCCCTTGTGATAAATATTATGCTCGTTCGCTCTATCTCTTGTCTCTCTCTCCAAGGCACAGGCCAATTTCAGCTTATTTTACAACCAATTACAAAGGATTAATCTATTCTTCCAGAGAGCAGCTCTAAAGAGGGGAGCATGACTGTGTGCCCTATATCAGAGAATGGAAACAGGTCAGTGAAGCGCTAGAACAACTTTGGTTTAAACAATTATAGCCAATAATGCCATTCTGTAGCGGCAATCTTAACCTTTGATCCTTTGAAATGGATAGAGTTAAACGAATGCTAATAAAAAAAAAAACATTGTAATGACATGGGACATTTTTATTACTGTTCTCTAAGCTCCAGTTATATTGTTTTTAAGACCAATCATTTAGAACAGTGGTTGCCAAAGTGGGGGTCGGGACCCCCTATGGGGTCACGGGACAATGACAGGGGGTCGCTTGGTGATTTCCAAAAGTCAAATTAATTTTATTAAACTATTAGAATGACCATATTTTATCCATAATCCACAGAAGATAAAAGTAGTAGTTAATAGTACTTAATAGTTAATTAAAATAACTAAAGTAAATTAATAGTTAAATAAAAAAAAGAAACAACCTACACTCTCAGAAAAAAAGGTATGTGAGCTGTACCTTAAAGGTCCATATTAATACCTCAAGGGTCTATATTGGTACCTAAAAAGTACAAAAGTTTTCCTCTTAAAATTTGTAGGTACTAATATACTTTTGAGGTACCAATATGGACCCTTCAAGTACAAATGTGTACCTTTAGAAAAGGTACCACCCCAGTGACAGCTCTCGTACCTTTTTTTCTGAGAGTGTACTAATAAAAAGCCAGAACCAAGGCGCAAAATAACTGCCCATGAACTGAGAGAAGTCAAGCGTGCAGCTGCCAAGATGCCACTTGCCACCAGTTTTGCCATATTTCAGAGCTGCAACATCACTGGAGTGCCCAAAAGCACAAGGTGTGCAATACTCAGAGACATGGCCAAGGTAAGAAAGGCTGAAAAATGACCACCACTGAACAAGACACACAAGTTGAAACGTCAAGACTGGGCCAAGAAATATCTCAAGACTGGTTTTTCTAAGGTTTTATGGACTGATGAAATGAGAGTGAGTCTTGATGGGCCAGATGGATGGGCCCGTGGCTGGATTGGTAAAGGGCAGAGAGCTCCAGTCCGACTCAGACGCCAGCAAGGTGGAGGTGGAGTACTGGTTTGGGCTGGTATCATCAAAGATGAGCTTGTGGGGCCTTTTCGGGTTGAGGATGGAGTCAAGCTCAACTCCCAGTCCTACTGCCAGTTTCTGGTAGACACCTACTTCAAGCAGTGGTACAGGAAGAAGTCTGCCTCCTGGCAAGAAAGGGTCTAAAAGAAGAAAAACTAATGACATGGCCTCCTTGTTCACCTGATCTGAACCCCATAGAGAACCTGTGGTCCATCATCAAATGTGAGATTTACAAGGAGGGAAAACAGTACACCTCTGAACAGTGTCTGGGAGGCTGTGGTTGCTGCTGCACGCAATGTTGATGGTGAACAGATCAAAACACTGACAGAATCCATGGATGGCAGGCTTTTGAGTGTATTTGCAAAGAAAGGTGGCTATATTGGTCACTGATTTGTTTTTGTTTTGTTTTTGAATGTCAGAAATGTATATTTGTGAATGTTGAGATGTTATATTGGTTTCACTGGTGAAAATAAATAATTGAAATGGGTATATATTTGTTTTTTGTTAAGTTGCCTAATAATTATGCACAGTAATAGTCACCTGCACACACAGATGTCCTCCTAAAATAGCTCAAACTAAAAACAAAAATATTCAGCTTTGATATTAATGAGTTTTTTATGTAATGTAATGTGTGTTTATATAGCACATTTATTGTGTATGGCCATACACCAAAAGCGCTTCACAATCATGAGGGGTGGTCTCTCCACACCACCACCAGTGTGCAGCATCCACTTGGATGATGCGACGGCAGCCACAGGACAACGGCGCCAGTGTGCTCACCACACACCAGCTATAGGTGGAGTGGAGAGACAGTGATAGAGACAATTTGGTGGACGGATATGATTGGGAGGCCATGATCGTAAGGGCTGAGAATGAATTAAGCCAGTACACCGGGGTTACACCCCTACTCTTTCCGATAAGTGCTATGGGATTTTTTATGACCACAGAGAGTCAGGACCTCGGTTATAACGTCTCATCCGAAAAACAATAATAAAAAATTAATCCTCAAAAATACAACTTAATACATAATTCTGTACTTCCTAAATGTACCATTGCCTTGAACCGGGCCAAAGCACGCTTGTCCCCCCTCCCGTCTCCCCCGACGTCCCGCACTCACATTACATTCGGGCCTGGGCATGCTTACGTCTCGATGATGTGCTGCTCAGTAAGCGCTCTCGCTCAGCACAGTGGATATTTCTTTAGTTATATCGTTTAAGTCGTTTGATATGCGGTGACATGCAGTCAAATATTTCGCTGTACAGATCAGCCACTTTTGACGCTCCTAAACAATCATAAAGTCCTTTTGCTGCAGGAATTAGGAGGTTTGCTAAAGGTGCAGCTGTCGTGCAGTCAGGGGTTTGCATCTTTAATAAACTACGATGTTCATTGCGTTCATTGAACAGTACGAATGATTAATTAATCCATATGAAACGTCTCACGTCTCGCTTTCTGTTTCGGGCTCAGGCACGCTTGCACTCACACTGCAAGCGTACCGCACCTGAGCTCAAGTTATCCGCGCTCAGGCCCACCTCTTCCAACCGGGCCAGGGTCGCCCAAGTGAATCGTGCCTGAGCCTGATTCAAAGCACCCACATTTTTTTAAGTGATCTGGGAAACGAGCCAGGGCACGGTTCGGATAGCATAGTGTGAGTACGCCCTAAGAACACAGAAATAGCGTCAGTTGCATCAGATTGATTTTATAGCACCCAGTTAAATTTTCTGACACCTGTATGGCAATCAACATTGAGGATGATCTTTGATTGGTGGTCTCCAAAATTAAACCAAGAATAGACTTGTGCTGAAAACATTGTACCCACCAGTCATTAGATGAGGTTAATATTAAATTAAACAAATTAATAAAACAATAAATTATAGCCTATGGTTGTGAAACCACTTTTTTGTGTTGTTAATATGCTTGTGTTTATATAGGCCTATTGTTGTGTGTGCAACATTTGTAACAATAATAACCACCTTGGAGGAATGTGGGGGTTGTGAGTCACTGGCATTGTTATTTTGGGGGTCGCAGGCTGAAAAGTTTGGGAACCCCTGATTTAGAAGATTTAAGCTATTTTGTGTCTTACTTATAGCCCCTCGCCTTAACACACCATTTGAACAGATGTGGCAGATTGCAGACATGGAAGTACATGCTCACTGCTAAGATCGGCTAACAGAATACACAGACCTGGTCAGCATACAATCACATCTGTTTATGTTGTAGGGGAAAACAACCCAATAGAATGAATGCACAGAGACTTTGTAAGGCCCTTTTTTTTAAGAAAAGTGACTTTTTTTGCTTGATTTAATATTGAAAAGTTGCTGTTTAACATTTTGCACTATTTCTAAGAAGATCTTTAGTTTTATACACTGCCAAATAAACATACTGTAACATAGGGGTGCTGAGAGACAATGGAGTGAGAATCCAGATGCAGGTTTTATTAAAGGTGCAGTATGTAAGTTTGACACCCAGTGGTTGAACTAGGTATTGCACTCCTGGATCAAAACAAATGCAAGCGCGGGGTTGCCAGATTGAGGACATGAGAGAGTGATTTAAACTGTGTTCCAAATAAAAGCAACGGCACGCGATAGAGGGAATATTTTCCATATGAAAAGGAGTTTTTGTCAAAACCATCACCTCGAATTGATATATTAAGAAACAGATTCTATTTCTCACAGGTGAACAACAGAAACCTATGACAGTGATCACTTTAGGTAAACCTTGTGTGCCTTATTCAGTGCTAAATGCTAACAATGTGAGTATGAATGCCATTTTACATGATATTTATTGCCATTTACTTAAAGCAACAGCAGATAGTTCACCACAGATCTTGAAAATACAATAAACCGTTTGAAATAAAAATGAACTTTAGAACTAAACACATATAAGTGATTTAGCATCTACATTTAATGATGTTAAAGAGGGTTAATATGTATAAAATAGAACACAAAGCGTGTTGTTACTTAGGACACGCAGTTACAATGTAACCTGCTCTCCTAATATTTACGCTCGTAATATTTATATCATTTGCTAATTAATAACCTCATGTGGACCTGAATCTGTCTCATTTTGACGTCTGATACTGTCCATTTTGGTCACTGACACAATCTATCAGAGCCTTTCTGAATGAAATGAAATATGCTGTTTTTCAACAAGGCAACCCAGGGTGCTGGATTATAATTGGCTAAACTGGCATTGTGCAGGTTAAATTTACCTAAACAAGGACATCGTTCCGGCACGGAATAAAAAAAAATTTAAAGCAGAATATCTGACTTCAGCATTGTTTTTCAGTTAAACAAGTATGTTTACCTAAGATGTTTCTTAAATATCTGCACACATATTATGGTATTTTTATGCTTTAGAAGAGTCAAAAACTTACATATAGCACCTTTAAAAATCATAGTCAGATAGGCAATGATCAAAGGCAGGCAAAAACAGGTACAAACAAGGATATCTAGAGGCATCATCAGGTACAGTGTTGCCAGATTGGGCAGTTTTCTGCCGAATTGCGCTGTTTTGATTTTGATTGTCCGGGTAAAAAATGACATTGACGGGTTGACAAAATTTGGGCAGTTTTGAAACTTCACTTTTATATGCAACTTATTTAACAAAACATAACTGTGTGCTTCTACTCCTTTCACTATTGACCAGAGCATAGCGTAAACCACGTGGGCCTACCTGCAAGAGGAGGTGAAGGAAAGTTGTATCAAAATCTGACTCCCCGAACAAATCTAACTCCCCTTCGCATGCACACGCATAGCTTGCAGTCACAGCGGTTTATCATGACACTTTTATTAATCAGTTTTTCCACAACTGACAGCAAGAACAATCATAGAAGCATTGTCTGATTAACAAGCACCACCTAATTATGTTTAAAAGAATGTAAAATGCCAAATAGAACAAATTCATACCTCATTTCAAAAGTAAAACATGCTCTAATATGTAGTGTAATTTACACAATATTAAGTGCAGTGTGTGGGTGAGAGGGGGCAGGATTTTGATGTGATCTGGTTACGTTGTGGTTCTGTGACTGCTGGTGTTGGTTGCTGTATGGTTAACACTGGTCAGGTAACAGGCAGATGGTTGATACAGATGGCAGACAGGGTAACCGATAAAACAAAGCAGAGGTCAGAACACAGAAAAATTAAACCAGGGAACACTTTGAAATGTTACCGGATGTAAACCAACAAGTGTCTGAGAGGTGTATAAATAGTCTGTGAATTTAGACCTGAACAGCTTCAGCTGTATGTGTTTGCAATCATTGGGGATCTGGGCCAGGTGTGTGAGTGAAGTGCATGATGTGATTTGTAGTTCATATGGTGGCAGAATTGTAGTCCAAGTGAAAGTGAGTGTTCTCCAGCAATCTATGAGGGTTAGATCGCTGGTGATCATGACACATACTGCATGGAAGCAACCACTCTGCTTTTTAAAGCACAGCATTTTGTCCCGCATATCACTAATTTAATATAATATTCTGCTACTTGCCAGTCTTTTAGTTTAGGCTAGGTTAGGTTAGAATTTTTTATTCACACAGCAGTCCTTATTCATGACACAGTGCCACACAAAACGTACATGTAGTGACGACAACAACAAACAGGTCCCATAAAAACATATATGCGAAGACATAAAACATTAGATGCAAACATTAATTGCTGTATTAAGAAAATTTTCTTGTGTTTTTTGCCTTCTTAAGTGACCCCTTAAATCTTTTATGCTGTAGTTTGTTTCACATATAATATTTGGCAGCATTAAGCTGGTTAAGCAACCTGCCCCAGTCAGTGACATCAGGCATTCTGAATCCTGTCCAACAGTTGAGAAGGAAGAAGTAAACACAATCACTAGAGTCTATGATAGCTGTCTATAAAATATGGAGCAGGTGATTCCCTGTGTTACTTGAATTTAAATTCCATGTAAATTGAAGGTGTTATGTTGCAATGTGTTGTAATTGTATTTTCTAGAGCTGTAAGGAAGAATACAAATGATTTATTAAGTCAGAAGTAGTTTCAGGTTATGTTTTAGTGTTGTTAATGTCCCACATTGTCACACACAAACTCAGTAATTATTCCACATTTAGTTTATTTGGTGATGATCATGCTGGTCTACTGCCATAAAATGCATCCCTGCCAGATTATGGCTCAACTCATTCACCAGTATATGAATTATAAGTTATGTTATTGTTTGGTAGGGTTATTATTTAGAGGAAAATGGCTTAGGTTAGGCAATCAGGAAGCAATTTCAATGAAGAGGATGCTTATTCTGGCAGGAGTATCATTTTTTAACGATAAGAAACACAACTGTAGCTACAACTCTGGGTTAATGCTATTCATTTCCAATAGAGAGGGAAGGACTGTTTACCCTTACACCCAACGTCAGTCATACGCCATGGTTCCCAACAATGATGTGACACGACTAAATCTATAATAAAACATTTTCAGAAGTTTGTAAAGACAATTCTTAGTGTATGTTTGACTACATAGACAGTGCTGTGATTTAGGTTCAAAGTGATAAATACTCATTAACAAACAATATGTAATAGCAGACAAAGCAATGGCAACCATGTAATAAAAACACAAACAGCTTGTGTGGTATGGTATTACCTGTATCAACATTTAGTATCCAATCCAATATAGTTGATACAGCATTGTATCACTTTCAATTTTTCTGAAAATCATGCTTTGAATTGTGCCTTGTTTGCAAACTAATTCCCTACAAAATGAGGTAAACGAAGACCAAATTAAAACTGCATAGTGCCTTGTTATCTTCAGAGTAATGTAGACTCTTGTTCACACTTAATATGAGCTTTTGTTGATCTGATTAACAAAACACAACAAGCGTGAACAGGTTATGAAACGTTTGCGTTTGTCTTCATTCAATCACATTCAGAAGTGGTTGAAAATGCATTTGACAGACTTTTGCATTTGATTGGATTGTTCTTGTAGTATGAACACACATGTGCTTGAATGTGTTTGAACAGCTGCTAAAGACCCCCTTTTCTCCGCCTACTGAGATCATTCATGAACTAAGTAGGATGTGCTTTAGGCCGTACTCACACTATGTACAGTACAGTTGCCTTGAACCAGGCAAAAGCACGCTTGTCCCCCCTCCCGTCTCCCCCGACGGCCTGCACCTTACATTACATTCGGGCCTGGGCGTGCTTACGTCATCGATGATGCGCTGCTCAGCACAGTGGAGATTTCTTTAGTTACATTGTTTAAGTCGTTTGATATGCGGTGACACGCAGTCTAATATTTCGCAGAAACAGATCAGCCACTTTTGACGCTCATAAACAATCATAAAGTCCTCGTGCTGCAGGAATTAGGAAGTTTGCTGAAGCTGCAGCTGTGGTGCAATGAGGGGTTTGCGTCTTTAATAATCTACGACAGTTTGTGTTCATTGAACAGTATGAATGATCAATTAATCCACTTTCCCTTAAAAGTCACGTCTCGCTTTCAGTTTCTGGCTCAGACACACTTGCACTCACACTGCAAGCGTACCGCGCCTGAGCCCAAGTGAACCGTGCTCAGGCCCACCTCTTTTCCGGGAAACGGGCCTGGGCATGGTTCGGATAGCATAGTGTGAGCACGCCCTTAGAAGTGACCCTCGACAGAGACAGATTTAAACTTAGTTGTTGTTAATGTTAGGTTTTGTATTGAAGGTGAAAATGTGAATAAAGTACAGCGTTCTCTTAGCAGGGTCTATGTGTAATGTTTTTCATTGCAAAAATAGTAAAGTTTTAAAAAATTCTGTATATTTTGCCTTTAAGTGACAGGACAGTAGCTAGCAGGAAGCAATTTTGGAGAGAAAGAGGGGGATGGAATCAGGAAAGGTTCATGGGCCAGAACTTAAGCTCGGAACTTCTGAATCGCATTGATGGTATATTGAGGATGCACTGCCCACTAGACTATCAGCACTTAAAATTGATATATATTTGACTGCAAATTGGATTTTTGAAATATGCTAGGCTATTACTGCTTCACTCTCTTAAAATATGTAATGTGTATTAAATGATTGCATTCTATTCAAAGCAACATTTAGGGATACAATTTAATCCTTAAAAACTTTGGATGATATTACATGTATTGGACGACGCTTTCGCTTGAACATTTTTACATTTTTTCCCTTGTAATTGTATTCAAAGACACTGAGGCCCAATCCCAATTGTACCCCTTAGCCCTTCCCCATACCCCTCTTTTTCAGCGTTCATGTGAAGGGGTAGTGGTGTCCCAATTCTCTTTAGCTTGAAGGCGTAGAGCTAAGGGGAAGGGCTAGATACCCCTTCAAACTGAAGGCGCACTTACACTATGGTATCCGAACCATGCCCAGGCGCATTTCCCGGTTCATTTGAGAAGTGTGAGTGCTCTGAATCGGGCTCAGGTGCAGTTCAGTTGGCCGGCCCTGGCCCGGTTGAAAGAAGTGTGCCAGAGCGCGTTTCACTTAGGCTTTGGCGTGGTACGCTTGTAGTGTAGCAAAGTGCGCCTGAGCCCAAAACTGAAGACGAGACATGGGAGGGGGGGACAAGCGTGCTTCGATTCAAGGCAACTGTACATAGTGTAAGTACGCCCTGAAATTTTTCAAGACCACACCTGAAACCAAGTGGTAAGAAAATTTCTCAGAATACACCTGCTACAACAGCATTATTAAGATTTTTTTACAACGAACAAGCATATGTTTTAATACACTCATAACCACGTGAAAAAATGCCTACTATAATCCCTACTAATAACTTCTTTATAGCAGTTCCACAACATTCTAACACTCAATGACACTCGAATACCCTGTCAAAATAGTCTAGAGGCTGTGAATGAGCTTTTTACTGTGTCTGCTGTAATGATAATGTTGTGTTTGTGTGTTTACATAGATGAATATGGCCACAGTACAGTTACAATCGTATTGCCACATTATATCGTTATGATGACATGGTATCATTGCCTTCAGTGATTTCCTGAAGATTAATACCAAAAATTTACGCAACTGGAATAACTACAGCAGTAGCGATCATCAATCTCGTATAACGCAAAAGATCATGATGCCATATGATGACGTGTGCAGGTGTTTTAGTGCTGTCCCAATTCTTAGGGGTACAATCTGAAGCCCTTCCCCTTCACACTCTATTTCAAGGGCCAATGGGAAGGGGTAGGGGTACAAAAATAGAATTGAGATTGGGCCTTAATTCCTTTCAATGTGCTAAAATATTTGTTAATTGAATTCAATAAAATATAAGGAATATATACATGTTTAAACTGCAGAACCGAATAAAGACTAAAAGCCTAATAGGTGTTGATCAGAAATGAAAGAAATCGAGTATCTATAATTTCATTAGTCAAAGCATAAAGTATATTCGCAAAGAGCATTTAAATGATCTGGTACTTTAATAAAGTTTTTGTTTATGGTACAGTATGAAAATTTCACTAGCTTAGCCTCCCCAAAGACAAGTGACATAAAGAGACATATTTAAATGCCAGGTGTGAACATTTATGTCTCTTTTATCCACCTGTGATTGCAAAGATGAAAACGCATCTTAGAAGCAGGTGTAAACAGGGCCTATAGTAACCACTTGATTTGTGCATAGACCTGTGTTTACCTTTTGTTATTGTTCTACATGTGTGAATTGGTGGATAAAGGCAGAGTTTAGCCAAACTATTATGTAATGAAATGGCACATTCAATCAACAACCTGCAATTTTAGACTAACACCATTGCTTTGAGTTCTGAAACTTACAGGATTTTTTTTTATAATGCAACCATCACTTATATGTCTAAATTTAATTTCTATAATAATAATTTGCCTGCTCTGCTTTTACCTTTGTCCTGTTTTTTTTTCAGTGTGCAGCTAAACTAGAATAATTTAGTCTTGACTAATGATATAGAAATGCTGTCGACCACAATAGTGTCTTGTTAATTTGGTGACGAAATGATTTATGAGATCATTGATCAGGACACTGGCGATGTGCATATTCCATTATGCACCAGCGATCAATAAGCTCTTGCTGATGCACAGATCACAGCCTGCTGAGTCCAGCACATACCGTTGCACAGCTCAATGCCTGATATAAAATGACAAGAATACAATTACAATACATCCTTATTAGGTCTAGGACAAATAATTAACTCTTCACAATAGCCAGCCACCAGGGAATTCACTGATGGAAAAAAACTACAGAAAACAAAATGACATTCTGTAATTTATCAGATGAGGTTAATAACATCTTGGAGTCAAAATGTATAAGCTGTTTTAATAAATATACAAATAGGGACTTTGCAGTTGTTTGACTTTTTTCCTCAAATTCCACTTAACATTTTACAATTGTGATTTCTTCTTCATAATTGGAGTTTATATATCACATATTTGTAAAGAATAAAGGTTCTTTATTTGCATTGATGGTTCACTTAAAGCAGGGGTCTCAAACTCTTGGCCCGCGGGTCATTTGGATAATTTGTGGCCCCCGCCTTAATTTTAAAGTTTAATGTTGGTGTGGCCCGCAAGTTTATTATGTATGGCACTTTACAGTGTTGTGTGCAGAGCTCAACCTTCCAATCACGGTTGGGTATATGGCTCTGGGGGCGGGACATTGGCTAATGTGCAAGTTAAAGCAAAATTCACGTAACTATTGGTCCTGAACAATATTTTCAACCAATCATCTTTCTTACATTTGCAATCACTCTCATTGGTTGGTGGTTATTGTTTCGGGCACAGTGAACAGCGAACATAAATAATGGCATAGTGGCCCTAAATAACATCTGTATTTTCAAAATTGCAAAGAGGCAGTCAAGCATATTTTCATTTTTAAAAACCACGAGTAAATCTGATAATAAGCCTGATCAAATGAGATCTTGAGAAGCCTATTTATCGGCAATAAGAGTCCCCGGTAACCTGGACCAATTATAGGGTCGCACCGTTATTTGTGGATCATTTGCATTGCGCTAATTGCATTGTATTTGCATTGAACATTACATATATTCTATATGATGTAAAAGTAGTCAAAACAAATGACAACAACACAATATTGCTTCTTTTTCCTGTAACAACAGCATGGCGAATGACAGTAAATCGAATTATTATTATTATTTTATTATTAATATTTATTAGTGATTGATTAATTTTCTTATAATTTTTTTATTTGTTTATTTTTTCATCTTATTTTGTGTAAAAAAAATCCTTTTTAAAATTTTTAAAACAAAATAAGATGAAAAAATCAATTAAAAAGAAATAATTTATAATATAATTCATTACTTGTGGATAAATTAATTACTGGAAAACCTGATGCTGGCTAGCCTCACCCAGAGTCTGCCTCTAGCGGCTCCCAGGTAAATTAAGACTCCTGACTTAAAGGATTAGTTCACCAAAAATGAAAATTAAGTTATTAATTAATCACCATCATGTCATTCAGGGTAAACATCAGTGCACAGTGCTCGTAAATGTTTGTCCTATATTGACACTGAGGAAAATAAACTGTTAACTAAAGTCATTATTCTCGTAACTTAATAATAAATAATAATATTCCGATTGAACCACTGAAGACTAATGTCTGTTTTATGAATGTTTTTGGTATCTTTCTGGATTTTCAATGAATCAGAAACCTTACTGTCTATGAAGGATCAGGAAGCTTTCAAGATTCCATCAAAAGAATTTTAATTTGTGTTTTAAATATGAACTAAGGTCTGTCACAACAAGGTGGGTAAATAATAACAGTATTTTAATATTGGATGAACTAACCATTTAAAAACTTTTATATTGAACAAATGGTTTTGTTCTTTTAGTGGAAGAGGTTCTTCAGATCATTAAATGTTCTTCACACAAAAGGCAGATTGATGACCGTTAATAAAACCACAATTATACAGTAGATATGATAGTGGTGTGTATAGCAAAACTACATTCTAATCACTACCTGACAAAAGTCTTGCCATTAATCCCAGTTGTAAGAGCAACAAATAATAACTTGACTTCTAGTTGATCATTTGGAAAAGTGTCAGAAGGTACATTTTTTCGATGAATCAATGAATATATATAAACTAACAATATAAAAAAAACACATTGTAAAAATATATTGTTGGTAATCATAGTCATTTGCATTCAAATAGAAATTTGATTTCTCAGAGAATCAATGAGTTTGTCAGAGAAAAAAAAAATAACAATAGGTCATTTGCTTTGGAGTTATTACAGTGCTTGTGTGAGGAAAAACACAGACTTGGCAGAATCAGTGGGATTAAAATCACAAAGCACGTTTGTGAAACTCATTAAATGACCCAATAGAAAACTACTCCTGTCTAAAAAAGTCTGAAGTAATAAAGGGTTCTTAACTGTTCACAAAAGGGATATTTAAGGAACCAAAATAGATTCTTCAATGGCTTTGCTGCAAAAAACCTTAGAAACCTTTATGGGCTAGAATATTACAAAGGTCTTCTGGTTAGATGTGGTGGTTAAAAATGCAGCAGAATGACTGGTCTTGAAAAAGGAAATCTCACATCACATATTTACCAATCTCTCTGCAATGGTTACCAAGAGTTCAAGACATTGATGCTTTCATACAGAACATCCCTACACTTGGTCCTAGGAGTTGCCTGAGATCAGTAAGTGAGCATCGCCTCAAGGTATCATCACAGGGAGACATAAGACTTCTAGTCTTTTCAGCTACTGTTCCTTGCTGATGATATAATCTTCTACCAGAATATCTTACACAAGATTCCCATTCTAAGCCAAAGGTCAAATTCCATAATATTTACCAAAAAAATTGAATTTCCAGACCTATTATGTATATAAAAAAAACTAGGGAACTGTTGTTTGTCTAATACCTCCGGAATGTAGCAATTCTGCGATAAATGAAATGATCTCAATATCAAACATTCATTCTTCATTTTCTTGTCGGCTTAGTCCCTTTATTAATCCGGGGTCGCCACAGCGGAATGAACCGGCAACTTATCCAGCACGATTTTACGCAGCGGATGCCCTTCCAGCCACAACCCATCTCTGGGAAACAGCCACACACTCATTCACACTCATACACTACGAGCAATTTAGCTTATCCAATTTACCTGTACCGCATGTCTTTGGACTGTGGGGGAAACCGGAGCACCCGGAGGAAACCCACGCGAATGCAGGGAGAACATGCAAACTCCACACAGAAACACCAACTGACCCAGCCCAGCCGAGATTCGAACCTGCGACCCAGTGACATTCTTGCTGTGAGGCAACAGCACTACCTACTGTGCCCTTGCGTCGCCTCAATATCAAACAATTAGCAAAAAAATTAGATGAGTGTGTAAATTTTTTTTTTATTTAATCTTAATTACAGCAGACATCTCGAAAAGATTTTGGCCAGGTAGGACATCGTTCAAATTCCTTCCACATCATCTAAATTGTTTTATATTAAACAACATTATATTGGCATATAAAAAGTGCATCATTGTGCGTTACTTTCATCACATTCAGCCAAAGCCTATTTAAAAAAGGCTACGTTCACTGGATTGATCATCATTGGCATCTTTACATGATTTTTGTTGCTACTGCTATTGTTGTAGAGATTCTAAGTTAGTCAAATACACCTGAACAAGCTAATCAAGGTCTTACTAGGTATACTTGAAACACCCAGGCAGGTGTGTTAAGGCAAGTTGGAGCTAAACCCTGCAGGGACACCGGCCCTCCAGGACCGAGATTGGTGACCCCTGCTTTAGCCATTCAGTCATTCATGTATCAAATATCATATATGCTTTATGGTTAATAAGTAAACTCTTTCTCTCTTTGTTACTCCCAATGTTTCCATCCCAATGTTCCCATTATATAAATTACAGAGACCAAAAGTTCTTGAGGTCAAAAATAATTAAATAAAGAACTAATGTATATTTTCACAGCAAAATAACACAAGAAATGGCAGAAAAACAGCCACAAAATAAGTAATTTCAGGCTGCAATAATCATTTTAGGCTGTCCCTGATGACACGTGGAAAAGAAATAAAATGGCAGTAAAATAGCCTGACCATAACAATATATGAAACAAACTGATAAAAACATGGTACAGAAAAAACATACTGTATCTTGGTAAATGGAAAGTAAAAATGCAGCCCAAGAGCGGTTACTTACTGAAGCTAAGCAGGGCTGAGCCTGGTCAGTATCTGAATGGACCACATGCGAAAACTAGGTTACTGTTTAAAGTGGTGTTAGTGAGGCCAGCAGGGGGGTGCTCAACCTGCGGTCTGTGTGAGTCCTAATGCCCCGTTGGTAAAGGGAAGCGAACACGTCAGTAAGTGCCGTCTTTCTGATGAAACATTAAACCGAGGTCCTGATTCTCTGTGGTCATTAAAAATCCCATGGCACTTCTCATAAAGAGTAGGGGTGTAACCCCAGTGTCCTGGTCAAATTCCCTCCATCGGACCTTACCGATCATGGCCTCCCAATCATCCCCATCCACCAAATTGGCTCTATCACCTTCTCTCCACTCCCCCTATAACTGGTGTGTGGCTGCCTTTACATCATCCAAGTGGTGGTGGAGTGAAGAGACTCCCTCATGATTGTGAAGCACTTTGGGTGTATGGCCAAATACACAATAAATGCGCTTTATAAATATGCATTACAAAAATGACAAACAAACAAAAAAAAACAAATTTTCCATGACTTTCTGAAATAGACCTTTTAAAAATTCCATATGCCAGAAAGGGAACCTTTTTTCCTTTTTGTTACAACATTTAATATCTCTTCCATGAGCACTTAACTGCATCCTGCTGAAAACTGACAACCAAACAAAACATGCAAGCGACTAAATAAATACATAAATCTGGGCTTTCACATTTTCATAGTGCCTTTACTCATTCTTACTTGATTTTCTTTTTACTCTGAAACTTTGTATCACTTCTTGTAATTATTTGCCTCTTTATGATGAAGCGATGTTGTATTCCTCATTTCTATTTCTTAGATATATATATATATAGATTATTATATATATATTTTTTTCTATTATTATTTATTTATTTTTATCCAAAATTTTTGGCTTATATTTACCCTTTCCCCATTTTCATAGTTTCCAAATGTTATCATTATTCTGTGTGGGGAACAGAAAACACAACAAGTACATTTTTGACTTCCTGGTTTTTATTGAAATTCTAAAAGGAAAAAAATAAATTAATTAAATAAAAATTAAAAGAAGTCTATAACTTTCATAAATAGAACAAAATAGGTAGCACATTATATTAAGATGTTACCGTTATATTAATTGTTCTATTATTATATCATATTAATTAACTACTGTACATGTTCTTACCACATGGTTAGGATTAAAATGTAGGTAAGGTTTAAGGTTAGTTGTATTTATTGTTTATTTATATATTACATGTATTATTTATTTATATATTACATGTATTTAAGCAGAATTCATTTGAATTACTATAGCAAGAACATGGAAAATGTGTGACAAATAAATTGTTACCAAACAAATTGTCAGAGATTACATTAGTCAAAAATAGCGAAATATGTAAATATCCCCATCCCTCTCTCATCCATTGTATTAAAAAACACTCACACAGCAGCATAAAGTAGTATAGTGTTGTAAGTAAACTTATTTAAAAATAAAAGAAATCATAAAAAAACAATTAGACCACCTATTATTAATGTCTGGAGAAATTATCACTGTTCGATATTTTGAACACCACTGTTGATTATTACTACAAATTCACCAAGACATTCTGTGTATGCTTTACATTTTTTGTGTCTTTGTATTGAGAACACAGGAATGGGGGAAGGGGGTGAATGATTTATGGCTAAATTGGACCCAGTTCCAAAACTTCTCTCCCTTCAACACATTGGTGGCTGATTAAATTAATTAGAGAGGTGTGATGTCTGTGTATGTCTAACACGTTTGGACTACAGCTCCCAGTGTTGCTATAGTGACAGTGCTGTGTGGCCAGATGCTATGAAAAGATGAAGAGACGGATCTGAGTCTTAAACAAACATCACCATCAGGAAGATTACAGACACTTGCAAACACAAAATAGAAAAATAATAACTTTTTAACTTAAATACTGAAATACAAAGCACAAGCTACATGCTTAAATGAAGATGAACAAAATGCAGATTAGAAATTAATTATTTTTAGATATCATGATTTTGTCATATCTACATAGGCAGATACAATGCTATGGGAACATTCCATTGTATCATTTTACAAAGCTTGTGAAAATGCTACTTTGAAGTGGTCTATAAATAGTCTGAAACAAGTAGTAACATTTTAAAATAATTGTTAAAAAATCTGAACAAAATGAATAAGTGAATAAACATTTGTTCATAGTTTTAAGAGCTCTTTAATCATTAGTCAAATTAAACAAAAGATATTCAAATATAAGTGCTTAAGTTATTAAATAATGTAATATGTTAAAAGCAGCAATAATAACTATAACCATAAACAGAAAGAAAATATCCTAATCCTTAAAGAACAACAATGACAATATTATTATTTTCAGGGTTTCTGCAGGTTTCACCAAGTTAAATCTTAAACTTTTAAAGACATTTTAAGACCATCATGAATGCAATTTTAGATTCATAAAGAGCTAAATGCTAAATAATTTTTCAAATGGCCAATATTAAAGATTTTTATTTGCTCTATCAAAAACAAATATATATATATATATA